>JAMWYP010000287.1:539760-913379 GCA_025563575.1 Acacia pycnantha
CCATTCAAGAACGAGATGTTCGACTTTGAGTTTTCGAACATGTTCGACCACGTGCTGTATCCGAAGAAATTTGTGGGCGAGATAGAGAGGACGTTGAAGAGAGGAGGGGTGTGTGTGTTGCACGTGACTTTGAGCCGGCGGCCGGATAAGTACTCGGCCAATGATCTGTACACTGTACAGCGTGACGCCGTTGAAGAATCTGTTCAGAATGTCGGAGCTGGTTCACGCACGTGAAGTTGACGCTTTTGGGTGAGACACACAGGTCGTTTTCCGTAAGAACAATGATTTTTTTTTTTTTTTCCTAAATATTTTTGGGGCTAGAGATTCACTACCAAGTATCTGTTCCTTATTATTGAACGACTTATTAATTTTTTATTTTTTTTGGTTGGATGCACTTATTTATTTTAGTTTGTGGATCTTGAAGAAGATTTGGAATGATATGATGCAGTTGTATTTAAAGTTTAGAAGTTGCAGGTAGTTTTTGTCCTCTGTTTCGTCTGGGGGTTCATCAATTCATTGACCCTTTTGTTCATCTAAAATTTGAAGTGGAAAGTAAATTAATGTATAGAAATTAGATTTTAATTATTTAGAAGTCGGCATGGTTTTTTTTCCACACAGTTGCTTTGAAAGCCACATCATCATCCAGTCAGTAAAAAAAGTCAAACTTGATGATCAAAGTCAAATTTAACGGTCAAATAGTATTTTTACACTTAATTTGTAAACAACTAGTCACTTTTGCACCTAAAAAAACTCCTGATGTTGGGCGTTTCTCGTGGTAAAACACATGTGCATTTTTATACTTTAACCCTAACAAAAACTTCCGTTGTTGGGAATTGAACCCGGGTCTCTTGGGTGAGAGCTGAGTAACCTAATCGACTAGATTAAAACGGATTGTTGCTAAGTATTGAAACTGTAATATTAATTCTTTAATAAAATTTACAAGTTTAACATAACTAGTACAGATTTTCATGCGTAAATTGCACTGCTTATGACCCATGAGAATTGTCAATTTTAAAGTTATAATTTATATAAGATGACTATACATTTTTTTGGCCGGTAAAGTGAATTGCATTAATTAAAGAGAAAATGACAAATAAATACCATATGAATTTGCAAAACCCTTAGGAAGGCCCCCCCCCCGGAATTTGTAAAAAAACTGAGAAAGTGACAAGGACATATAAGGGATGTACAAATTCGGTTGAAATTACCCTTTTGGCCTTAGTTTAAAAAAAAAAAAAATATCCTCGCCGGAGGGCCGCTGGCGGGTGGGCGCCAGCAACCGACGAGGCGGGTGGGGTTTTTTTTTTCTTTTAAAACAAATATATTCATTGAAAGTTGGGAGGTGGGGTTCGAATCCCCCACCCCCACACATCCATGGGACCAAGTGGCCTATCCACTGGGCCACTTGGTTCCTTTAATATATATATATATATATATATATATATATATATATATATATATATATATATATATATATATATATATATATATACATTAACAAATATATATATTTTTCTTAACATTTTTTCAACGGTAGTTACAAAACTTTCAACCGTATTTACAAATCTTTCAACGCTATTTACAAAATTTTCAACGGCGTTTACAACTTTTTTTTTTTAGGTTTACTTTTTTTGTCTCTGAGGGAAAAACAAAAAAATAATGCATTAACACAAAACTTTCAAGGGCATTTTACAAATCCTTCAATGCTATTTACAAAACTTTCAACGGCATTTACAATTTTTTTTTTTGAGATTTACCTTTTTTGTCTCTGAGGGGAAAACAAAAAAATAATGCATTATCACAAAACTTTCAACGGCATCTACAAATCTTCCAACGCTGTTTACAAAATTTTCAACGGCATTTACAACTTTTTTTTTTAGGTTTACCTTTTTTGCCTCTGAGGGAAAAACAAAAAATAATGCATTATCACACAACTTTCAACAACATTTACAAAACTTCCAACGCTATTTACAAAATTTGCAACGGCATTTACAACTTTTTTTTAGGTTTACCTTTTTTTCTCTAAGGGAAAAACAAAAAAATAATGCATTATCACAAAACTTTCAACGGCATGTACAAATCTACCAACGTTATTTACAAAATTTTCAACGGCATTTACAACTTGTTTTTGAGGTTTACCTTTTTTGCCTCTGAGGGAAAAACAAAAAAGTAATGCATTATCACAAAACTTTCAACAACATTTACAAATCTTCCAACACTATTTACAAAATTTTCAATGGCATTTACAACTTTTTTTGAGGTTTACTGTAACATCCCGTTTTCTAAAGCGATTTTTTTTTTTTTTTCAATCAAAGTAGAGCAATGGAGCGAAAGAGTAACTGATTCATATCAAAATGTCAACCATAGTGTAACATTGTAACGATTACAGTTATCCTAGAGTTTGAAAGTAACTACATAAAACAGTAAAGGTTTCCCCGGCTATCGGCTTAGACCTGCTACTTCCCCCGGTCTCCAATCTTCGGTCCACCGGACCCTGAAGCTACAGCTGAGATTCAATTTACCACATTGAATCTCGAGTAGCTGATTAACCTTATGTTCAAATAAAACAGTATACAGACAACAGATATTCATGACATAACAGCAGCATCTTATCAGATAATTGTGACACAGACAGAACATAAGCATGGAGCAATATGTAAGGTCCTACACAACAACAGTGTGACACAGACAAGACATAAGCATAAAGCAGTATGTAAAGTCCAACACAACAATAGCCTGCACATTATCCTGTGCCACGATCACGTGTCCTCAGCGCTAGGAAAACTCAAAACGGTATTATCATGTTTATAACCCGTACAAGGCTGTATGTATAACGACGACCCTGGACAGAGCCTCGGTATATGAACGTATCTATGACATATATGTATATGAGAACCATAGGATTAGTGTTACAGTACGCGTCCGTACCTTCGTTGACGGCGTTAGGTACTTCTGGCGGAAAACGTACTTTTTACGGAAAAACGTGAAACAGCGGCACGTCGGGCAGCGTAACGGCAGCAGATCAGAGTTTCTGATATCCTATAAGAGTAATATCACTTTCATTAGTGATTTGGCATTATAACTGGCATTTTAGGTAAAAATTACCATTTTGCCCCTATACCCCTAATTGGCGGAATTTCGCCAGCACTTCGTTACTTTGGTTCCGATTTTCCAAAATTTCGCCAGAACTTCGACCCAATCATAATTTTTGAAATTCTAGACTGATATAGCCCTATCATATGATATCTAATCATACTTGAAAATTAAAGGCTACTCTAACATTACTACTCTAACTATTGAAAGAACTACGAAAGCTTAAAGCTCGGTACCGAAAAACTTACCCAGAGCTTCGCTGTAGAATTTCCCAGAGCACCTCTCTCTTCTTTCTCTCTCTAGATTCGGCTAGAGCTCTCAAATTGTGAGAAAAACCAAAGGGAGGGGGGGTATTTATAGATTAGGAGGTAGGATTTCGGCCGTCGATCAACTTTGTGAGAATCGATCTGGACCGTCCATGACAACTTGTGCAACAAGTTTTTCCTCCTTCTCTTCTCTTCTTGGGCGACCTCCTAGGCTCAAAAACCAAGGGAAATGGCCAATGGGAGGAGGCCAAGTGTCTCCTTCCAGAAGCCTTCCGGATGAATTTCCTCGATCGGTACCCGATTCGCGTAATTTCGGAAAAATCTCAAAATTTCGGAATTACAACTTTGAAGACATCTCCACACTCATTAAAAATGTCCAAGTTAACCTAAATTTTGATTCCATACACGGCTCCAACAGTCAGTCTGAAGTTCCTCGAAAAGCGTGCACGGTTACGGAATCGAATTCCGGAATTATCAACTTCTGGACAAAAATTCACTGATTCCAAATATGTCCAGATAATTTCAAACTCATTTCCAGATGTTGAGTTAGAATTTATTTTCTTCAATCCTAAAAATGTGTCTATCTGCATTTTTCCCTATTTCGTTTTATTAGGAAAATGCTCTACCGGCCTCAGAATTAACTTCCGGAAAATTCTAACGGAAGATAAAAGCTCACTGATTAATATTTTACCTTGACTTTGGAAAACCTATTCCTGGTTCTCTAGATAGGATCCGTTTCCTATTTATTCCATTACTATTCACTATATTTAATTATATTATATAATATTATAACTTTATCAAAATATAATGATATTCTAAATTTGATCTTATCTTCATTTTTTCTTCTTTTTCTTGGGAAAATTTCGGCTGGTCCCTAATTATTATTATTTAATATTTATTTTTTTATTTAATTAATTATTTAATTATCTATTTACTTTAATTTTCCCAAAAATTTCACAAAATTACCTAATTAGTCCATTCTTGTATTTAGGCTTAAAAATACCTAAACTCATCTATTTTTCTCAAAAATTTCCAATTAACTAGTAAATATGTTTTTACTAATTTTAAGCCAAAAACCACTAATTTTAGGGTTTTACATAATTATTCATAAATTTCATTTGCTTATACTTAAGGAATTAGCCAATAAATACTTAATTACCTTCTTATCAATAGTTGATAATTTTCTTAATTAGAACAACTCATTACCTCATAACTTTTACATCGACATTTGTGTTTTCATGTCTCTTTCATTATATTATGATTTATGAGGGTATTTTGGTCCTTACAATACTTTTTGAACATTTCTTCTCAATTTTTCCAAGATTATACATTATTAAATTACCAAAATTAGAGATAATATACTCTCTCAATTTTAATAATTATTTTACAGCCTTTTAGGATTTTTCACAATTTTTCTAAGTTATTTATGTCCCTTAGGGGCATTTTCGTCATTTCAGCACTTTGGCCCTTACATTCTCTAATTTCCTACAGAATCCAACTTAGAAAAATAGACTATTTTTACACAAGTCTTGAAATCACAATTTCACTTATCAGAAATAGCCCATTTATTTATCAAAATATAACATTTCAGATAAATAAATATGCGGGTATTACATTTACCTTTTTTGCCTATGAGGGAAAAACAAAAAAATAATGCATTATCACAAAACTTTCAACAGCATTTACAAATCTTCCAACGGCATTTACGACTTTTTTTTTAGGTTTACCTTTTTTTCTGTAACATCCCGTTTTCCAAAAGCAGTATAAAATTTTTTCATCAGAGTAGAGCATCGGAACAAGAGTGTAACTGATATATATATTCAAAATGCCCACTGGCTAATTACAGAAGCGGTACAGTAACCGAGAGTTTTCAAAAGTAAAGGACAATAACGGAAAGTCTTGGTAGGAATCTTGAACCTGCTTGCTTTCTCTCTCCTCGTTCCTCGGTCCTTCGACCACGATGCTATGTTAAGAGCTGAGATCCGCACCGGATCTCAGGTAACTGTTAACCTCATGTATACATACACACATATGAGTTACACAACAACATCAACACAACATATAAACCACACCCAACCAATGCACATGTATCGCTCCCAGCATGCAGACATATCGCCCCCAGCACTACAGATGTATCGCTCCCAGCATTATAGATGTATCGCTCCCAGCCTTACAGATATATCGCTCCCAGCATGCATACAGTTATATTCTAACATAATATGCATTCCCACAACACACCACATATACACCTACCATACTCACATCACATACACGCATACTATATGCATCAGATTAGTGTTACAATACGCGAATGTACATACTTCCGTAAACCGAACAGAATGGCCAGGTAAGTGTCTATCATGGGGGCCTCACCGAGTTCACGGCGACTTAATGGCTTACCCACATAGACTAGCCTTTCCTTCGGCACCAAACTGTTCTAACATTTTTGCATTCAATAAACATACCATAACAATACACATAGCACATATATGCATACCATAAACATAAGAGTTAATGTTACAGTACGCGGACGTACATACTTCCGTAAACCGAACAGAATGGCCAGGTAAGTGTCTATCATGGGGGCTCACCGAGTTCACGGCGACTTAATGGCTTACCCACATAGACTAGCCTTTCCTTCGGCACCAAACTGTTCTAACATTTTTGCATTCAATAAACATACCATAACAATACACATAGCACATATATGCATACCATAAACATAAGAGTTAATGTTACAGTATGCGGACGTACCTTCGTTGACGTTATACGGTATTTCTGGCGGAATACGGCACGACAGTAGGTAAAAACGTAATCAGGGATATCCTATCAACATAACAACGTACTTGTTAAGGATCTATCATTACGACGGACATTTTTAGTCAAAATGACCATTTTACCCCGACCCCTAATCGGCGGAATTTCGCAAAGACTTCGTTACTTTGACCCTAATCTTCCAAAATTTCAACATAACTCCTACTCCAACATTATTTTCAAAATATAAATCATATTAATTAATGATTTACATCATAACAGGAATTTTAGGTAAAAATTACCATTTTGCCCCTATTCCCCTAATCGGCGTGATTTCGCCAGAGCTTCGCTACTTTGACTCCGACTTTCCAAAATTTTGCCAGAACTACGACCCCATCATGATTTTCGAAATTCATACTTGAAATAAAACTAAAGATCTATCTAGCATTACTACTAAAACTACTGAAAGAATTAAAGACTAAAGACCGGAAAAATTACCCAAAGCTTCGCTGCAGAATTCCCCGGATTCCTTCCTCCTCCAGAGCACCTCTCTCTAACTTCTCTCTAGGATAGCTCAACTAGAGAAAATGGTTTTGGTGTGAAGAATGCAAAGGGAGGAGCTTGCTATTTATAGAGTTTTTGTGAGGGCATTTTGGTCTTTTTCCAATCTTCCAACTTTCAATTTTGGCCACATAACACATCTTTTTTGCTCAAATCACTTCTCCACCACAAAAACTCCTCCAAAAACGTGCTCCCCCTCCCCAAGGTCATTATTGCATTGTCACAAACTTTTGCTTTATGGTTTTGCACTGATAAAGTTTCTGATCGGTGTCCGAATCGCGTAATCTCGGAAAAATATCAAAATTCTGGATTTACAACTTTGAAGACATATTAGAACGCATTTCTGGAATCATCAACTTCTTCAGAAAAATTCACTGATTCCAAATATGTCCAGATAATTTCAAACTCATTCCTAGATATTGAGTTAGAATTTATTTTCTTTAGATCCAAAAATATGCCTATCTGCATTTTTCCCTATTTCGTCTTATTAGGAAAATGCACAATCGGACTCAGAATAAACTTCCGGAAAAGCCTAACGGAAGATAAAAATCCACTGATCAATATTTTACCTTGACTTTGGGAATCCTATTCCTGGCTCTCTAGATAAGATCCGTTTCCTAAAGGTATTTATTTACTTTGTACTTTGTACTTTAATTATATAATAATGCAACTTGCTTTGAAATATCATGATATTATTTGATAAATTCTTATCCATTCTTGGCACCAAAATTTCGGTCAAATAGCTGGCCCATTTTTATTATTTTCGTTTTTATTTAATTAATAATTATATAAAATATTTATTTAATGATTATTTTATATAATTTTTACAAAATTTCCCTATTGATACTTGCATTTAGGCTAAAAATTACTTAATCTCATCAATTTTCCTTCATATTTTCCAATTAATTAGAAAATATATTTATGCTAATTTTTAGCCATTATCCCCCACTTATAGGGTTTTACATAATTATCTTTGAACTTTCATTCGTTTATGCTTAAGTGATTAGCCAATAATTACTTAATTAATTCCTTACTAATTGTTGATAGTTTTCTCAACTAGAATTTCTCATTTTCTCACAAACTTTTTACTGATATTGATATTTTACACTCCATGTAAAATATAAATAATCATGGGGTCAATTATGACCCCACAATACTTTTTAATTTTTCTCTCACTATTTCCCAAGGAAATAAATCCCAAAAATTGTCTAAATTAGAGACAACATATTCTCTAATTTTTAATAATTATTTTATTGCCTCTAAGGATTTTTCATAATTTCCTTAAGTTATGGTTTTTACCCTAGGTCAGATTTTAGAATATTACATTTTCCGCTGAGGGGGAAAAAAAATAATAATGCATTATCACAAAACTTTCAAAACGGTAGTTACAAATCTTTCAACGACATTTATGACTTTTTTTTACGTTTACCTTTTTTGCCTCTGAAAATCTTTCAACAACATTTACCTCAAAAAAAAGTTGTAAATGCCATTGAAAATTTTATAACTGACGTTGAAAGATTTGTGATAATGCATTTTTTTTTCCCCTTAGAGGCAAAAAAGGTAAACCTAAAAAAAAAGTTGTAAATGCCGTTGAAAATTTTGTAAATAGCGTTGGAAGATTTGTAAATGCTGTTGAAAGTTTTTGTGATAATACATTATTTTTTTATCTTTCCCTCAGAGGCAAAAAAGGTAAACCTTAAAAAAAAGTTGTAAATGCCGTTAAAAATTTTGTGAATAGCGTTGTAAGATTTGTAATTGCCGTTAAAAGTTTTGTAACTACCATTGAAAAAATATCAAAAAGAATATATATATATATTAAAAGAACCAAGCAGCCCAGTGGTTGAGCCAGTTGGCCTCATGGATGTGTGGGGGGGGGTTCAAACCCTACCTCCCACACTTTCAATGAATATATTTTCTTTTTTGAAAAAAACCCCACCCCTCTCGCCAGTGGCCGGTTGCCGGCGCCCAGCCGGTGGCCCTCTGGCGAGGGTATTTTTATTTTTCTTAATTTATTTAAAACTAAGGGTAAAAAGGTAATTTCACCCGAATTTATATATTCCTCATAGGTCCTTGTCAATTCTTAGTCTTTTTACAAATTCGAGGACTCCTGAGGATTTTACAAATTCATATGGTATTTATTTATCAATTTCTCTTAATTAAAAAAGGAGGCAAAAGAAACATAACATGCCTGTAATGAAAGGAAGACAAAATGAAAGAAACCAAAACGTAAAAGAGCAGAGAAGCATAAAAGGTCTAAAGTCATAAGACTTAGCCAATGCCTTCATAATCGAAATTTAATATGGCGGTTTCAACGATAGAGATCGTTGGGGTTGTAATTCCGAAGACTCGAAGAAGTTGCACAACCTTAGATATCAATCATCGATTGTATGATCATCTAAATCAATTCGATGGAAGAAACTAGCAATGACGAGAATTCTGCCACGAGTTCTACAGCTAATAATCTACCTTTTACTCACCCATTGTACCTCCACCCTTCAGACACTCAAAGCACAAGCATCGTTCAGCAAGTCCTTAGTGGAAGTGATAACTATAATATGTGGAGCAGAGCGATGAGAATTGCATTAAGAGTTAAACAGAAATTGGGTTTTGTAGATGGATCATGTAAGAACGAATTACAAAAGGTTGAACTCAAAGAGCAATGGGACCGTTACAATGCAATAGTCCTGTCATTGCTAATAGTTTGATTTACCTCCAAGGGGCACATGAGGTATAGACTGATTTAAAAGAACGATATGACAAAATCTCTTGTTCTCGTATCTTCTATTTGCACCGAGAAATAAATTCTTTACAACAATAGTTACTACCAATAACACAATACTATATGAAGATGAAGGAGTTGTGCGAAGAGCAAACAGTTTAATAATAATGTCCGTGGATGTAAGTGGAGATTATTCTAATGAACGGATTAATTGGAGAGAGGTGATAGTCTCAACATTAAACTTAAACTTGATCTACAGTCACGACACCAACTTAAAATAATCTAAAAATCTCATGGCCGTCCAGTAAAAAAATAAAGATTTATAATTTTAAATGTTTAAATTTGAATCGTACGTCCATTTTCAATTTCATTAGATTAGTCATTGTGCCGGCAAATCTATCATAAAATAAAACTTGCCTTTAATTTCGCGCTACCATTTTCATTTTATTTGCTGGGGAGAAGAAAAAACAAATACTACCACTTCCGGTGTTCCTCTTAATTTAATCCCTGAAAGTGATGGGAAATTGAAATGGGGAGGTGGAGCAGAATTCTTTATACTGTGGTGGCACCTCAATTATTGAAGACGGACGGTGGCATCAATTTAATAATGTCCGTCGTGGATGCAAGTGGAGATTATTCTAATGAACGATAGACTTTGCTATCTGATCTACTCCTCCTCCTTCTGCCAAAGCTTCAGATCTGCTTCTTCTTTCCTAGTTTCACATCACTGCTACTTTCTCCTTCTCTATTTCCCTCATTTCTCACCTTCTTCTTTAACTTTCTCTCTTAAATTTCCTCTCTTATTTGAATTTTCTGATTTCCCTTTTATTTTCTCTTTTCGTGGACGTATTTTTTTTTCCCCTGAACTTACTCCTTTACTGGACAGTTTTCATTAATTCCTGCTATATTTTCGTTTGTTCTCGGTGTCTTCTTTCATAGTTTCAAATCATTCCTTGCTTCTTCTGTTTCTCTTGATTTCTCAGCTTGTCAACAAACATCTTCTCTGCAATTTCCTTTTTATTTTCTGATTTTGTTTTCCTTTCTCTGTTCCATATTAACAAAATTTTAAAAAAAGAAATCCTGAATTTGCTCCTCTTGTATTTTTTGCTGGCACTTCTCCCTTGTTGTGATCATTTTCAACTTCATTTTCCTAGTTTTTGATATTTCTTCAAGGGAAAAAATCCTAAAAAACTTGTTTTGAATTTGTCACTACTTATCTTAAAAAAAAAAAAACAGAAAGAGTTATTTCCTCTATTTTCCTCGGGTTTTTTATTTTTTAAAATTCGTCTTCTTTCTTGTTTTATTGGTCTAGTTGATGTTGTTTCTCTGTTTGTTTTTACAATTGACTGTCTTTATGCTAAAACCCTTATATTTGCATGAACCATCCGCTTCTTAACGATGTTCAAAATACCATAAAGAGAGGGGAAAAAGGTAGTCTCGTTGTTGATCTATGCTGGAACACTAAGGAAAGTTGATTACTGCAGGTAGACAGGAGGTTTATCTACATTCAGATTCCACAGTTTCACATCTGTTATTGTAAGTTCAATATATTTTTATTCCATAGACAACGTGATGTTTAGTTGATCTAATGTATATTTAAGACCCACTTTATAGTTCAATTACTTTATTAAAATATGTCTTACATGAAAGATGAGGGAATTTTACATCAAAGATAATAGGGATCGAGTATCATATTTTGTAGTTGCAATTCAATTCTTGTTTCAACTTTTGTGGCAAATATTATCCTCTTTCAGATACATAGCAAGAGAGCAACCAATTAATTAAGAAAAACTAATATTCTCTTCACATCTGGGTTACTGTAAACCCAAAAGTAAAAATACAAAGTATCAAGATCATATTTTCATATTGTATAAATGGAAACAATACTTTACATGACTACAAATAATTTAATATTGTCAATCCCAATCAGTCAATGATCTCATCCTTGCCTTGATTTTCACTGGGTGTAGAAAAGAGAGAAAGAAAAGGGGAAATTAAATTGTTATCATCATTAATCTAGGAAAAAAAGGTGAGACTTTTGTTTTCAGGCTTATCGATATTTCTGCATTAACAAGCCAAGTTTAATTGAGTGTTAGCTATGTCTTTTTAATAGGGCACAAATTAAATGGATCCTACTTGCGGTTTGGTTGATGGTTTGGTTGGCAAGTTTCGCGACCTAGTAGTCGACCTAAGTTGGGAGCAGCTTCTTTATTTCCTTTGCTATGACAGAAACATTGACCAGCTCAACGGACAACATATGGAACTCACTCTTGAAAGAAGCTCCATACAACATCAAATAGATGAGGCTAAAAACAATGGAGAACAAATTGAAGAGAAAGTTCTTCATTGGTTGCGTAAAGTAGATAGGCTATCAGAGCAAGTAAAAAAGTTTCATGAAGAAGAGAGTCAAGCAAAAATAGAGTGCATCATAACTTCATGTCTCAACCCGTGCCTAAGCTATGAACTAAGCAAAAGAGCAAAGGCAATGAGAAGAAGCTGATAAAATGTATGCAAAGAGAAACTTTGATAGAATTTCATATCGTGTTCCTCTCCCATCAATGGTGGAATTAACCAATAGAGAAGGCAATGAAGGGATTGATTCAAGAGTTCCAATTATGAATCAAATTTTGAAGGAATTGAGGAACCCTAGTGTTAATATGATTGGATTGTGTGGGCTTGGTGGTGTTGGCAAGACCACTATAGCTAAAGAGGTAGCAAAGAATCAAAATATATTTAAAAAGGTGATCATGGCCACTGTTTCTCAAGAATTGAACATTGAGAAGATTCAAGGTCAAATTCTTTGAGAAGCCGAGTATGCAACTCAGTGAAAACAATAGAGACGTTAGAGCTTTTCGTCTATGTGAGAGGTTGAAGGAAGAGAAGAGTATGCTCTTGATATTGGATGATCTTTGGGAGGAACTTGACTTGAGCAAAGTTGGAATTCCCCTTTTTGTATTGAAGGTTGCAAAATCTTACTAACTTCAAGGGATAAAGCATTACTTGTCGAGATCTCATGAAATGTCAAAAATTGTCGAAGTGGGTGTTTTGTCGAGGATGAAGCATTGGAGTTGTTCAAGAAAATTGTTGAACTTTCTACCGACTCAAGCAGTTTTGAGTTGATATCCACTGGCAATTGTTACAGCTGCGAAGGCATTAAGGAACAAAGATATTAATGAGTGGAAAGATGCTCTTGCGCGATTGAATAATCCTTTTAGGAGAAACAACACATTAACAAGAGATGTGGATGGCATTTTGAAATGGAGCTATGATCGTCTACGCTCATCTGAGTACAAACAAATTTTCTTGCTCTCTGCCATGTTATCTCATGATCCTTCATTTGAAGACTTGCTCATGTACTCTGTGGGGTTAGATATTCTTCATGGCATAGAAAACATAGAGGATGCTCGTGTTGGAGTCTCTGCTATTGTAAGGAAGTTAAAATCGTTAAACTTATTTCTTGATAGCATTTCTAGTCATCATGTTACAATACATGATGTCTTTCGAGATGTTGCATTACCGATTGCATCTAATGAATTGCATTCATTTATATGTAGAAGGTTGAAAGAATGGCCAGGCGAAAATATGCTACAAGGTTGTAAGGGAATTTGCTTACAAGAGAGTGACGTTAGTGACCTTCCAGAAGAGTTGCATGGTCCAAGATTACAATTCTTTATGCTAAATAGCACAAAACGGGATTTGACAATACCCAACATGTTTTTCAAATCTTCAAAGGAGCTGAAAGTGTTAGCATTTACTAATGTGCATTTTTCGACATTACCATCCCTCATTTTCCTATATAAACTAAAAGCAGTGTGTCTACACTCTTGTTTGCTGGAAGACATAATTGAGATCAGAAGCTTGAAGAATTTAAAAGTCCTAAGTCTTGCTTACTCTGAAATTCAACGGCTACCAATTGAATTAGCAGAGTTGACTTCTTTACAAATGTTGAATTTATCTAATTGCTCCAATCTCAAAGAAGTTCCACAGAAACTTCTATCTAGCTTAAAGAAATTAGAGGTTTTGCATATGGGAAATAGCTTTCATCAATGGAAAGTTGAAGGATATAGTGAAGCTAATGAAAATGCAAGTCTTGATGAGTTAATAGATTTGCCACTCTCTTCTCTAGATATTCATATTCCTAATATCTCAATGTTGCCAGAGAACTTGTTCTTAGATATGAATTTGATGAGATGCAAAATATTCATCGGAAAGATTTGGAAATGGCAAGACAATTATGAAACTTCAAAGATATTGAAACTTCAGCTACGAGTAGCATCCATTTGAAGGGTGGGATCCAAAAGTTATTAGAAGGAGTTGAAAATTTATATTTATATGGATCTAATGCCCATGAAAATGTTCTTCACAACCATGAAGGAAGAGGCTTTCCCCATTTAAGGCATCTTCAGATTGATGGTAATTTTGGCATTAGATCCAATGTTTTCCACTTAGCACATCATGGAGCTGCAACAAAGAATGGATCCAATAAAACTTTCAAATCACTTTTCAACAGTAAGGTATGTCCTGATTATTTTATTCGCACGTTATCTTCTTACAAATTAACATCAAACTTAATTACCTACAAAATATCTTTTTTATTTATAGAATTATAAATTACTTATTCGTTATTTGGCTATTATGGAAGTTTTTTGAATTTTTTAATTACTTAAAGTTTGCTAATGAAAGAGAAAAGCTTACTTCAAGTTTTAAAATAAATAAGAGTAAAATACTCAAACCTCTCTTACATATTGTTTTAGTTACAATGACATCCCCTCTATTTTAAGATCATAGACTTAAGTCCAAACTCGTAACACCGGTAAAAAAATTCTGAAAAATATTTTTAAATTAAATTTTTTATTAAAATAAAATTTATTTTCTAATTTACCATTGATGATAGTAAATCTATAATTTTTGTTAACATTTTTATGAATAATTTAATACTTTTATTTTTTATTTTCGATAACTTTATTTCTTATTTTTCAAATATATATATTTTTAATATTTTTCATTATATTGGACATAAGTTTCATTAATTTAGTTAATGTATATATAAAAAATTGTTTGAAATTTTATTATTAATCCTTTTAATGCATATGTACAAATTGAATTTGTTTATAAATGTTTTAACAAAAAAAAAGTTAGATTATAAATTTTAATAATATAGATAATCTCTCATACAGTACAATACGACTTATTCCATTTATACTCTATGATAAATTAAAATATATTTAAATTCTATTTTTAACCATTTAAGAGAAATCTACATAAATGATTTTTAATAAACATGATGAAAAATTTTAAAAAATATATAAATTTTATAAGATAAAGAAAATTTGATAAATTTTGTTATACATTCAAAAAAAATTGAATTTATAGCTATTATATTTTTTTGGTTGTATAGTTGTTTTGACAAGTATAAATATTTAAAAAAATAATAATAAGTCAGATGGGGGTATTTTGGTTAAAAACCAAGTTTAAGTTTTAAACTTAATTGTTGGAAGGATTCAAATGAAATTTTAAAAATATGATGGAGATTTGTGTAATATGCATTTTAATTTTAAGAGAGCTTTCTATATATTTTCAAACTAGAGGGGAGTTTTCTATAATTTTATAATTTAGGTAAAACATAGTGATAGTTAATATATTTTACTCAATAAATAATGAAGCCTCAAATTATTCGTTTAAAACCTAAAAATAAAAAAACAGTTTAACTCGATATTTTTTAGTATTTTAATATATGAATTGTTCCTAGGGTTAAAGGTCATTTTTGCCATGGAAGTATTGTTAAGGGAGCAGCCAGAATTTGTGAAGCCGAACTGGTCACAAGAAACATCACTTATGATCTAAGCAAATGATCGGTCTATACAAACGTAAATATTATCACTATTGATTTGTTTTACTGAACCAATCTTTGGAACAATTCATTTCTCGTTTTGCGTTTCATTTGCTTAGATCATAAGTGATGCTTTCTTTGGGTTTTGCGACAAAAAACTTCCGGGTGCTGGGCGCTCCCTTAGGAATACTTCCGTGGTAAAAATGACCTTTAACCCTTGTTCCTATCACCAAACTATTTATGAGAATGTCATAGCTTATGGTTTTGATGATGATTTCAATAATTTATATGCATATTATTTTAATATTATATATAGCCCACTTAAGGGCACTAAATTAATAAAAAAATATTTTTATTATTTTTATTCAGTCTTGTTTTAACTTCTTATTGAACTTCAAACTTAATTACCTGCAAACATCATTTTCACTAGAATTTGTACTTTGCTATGAGGCTATTATGGCGTTTTGCAGGTTTTCTCTTATTTTAACATATCTACGGAGATCACATTCACTTTGAATTACTTAATTTGGTATATTAGCTAGGGGACGAGGCTACTGTAACATTTTACAGTTCTTTCTTTTTTAATTACTTCATTTGTTTTTAATGACGTGAAACTTAAAATGTAACTTTTTAGCAATCTGTTGAAAAATATTTTGGTAGATGAGAGCTTTATTTGGACATTTAAAGATTTTTCATTAAAAATAAGTATAAATTCAAAAGTAATTTTGATTTTGATTTTTCCATTGAAATGTAACGTTCATTTAATAATAGTTTCTTTCAACAGGCGTTACTTCCAAAGTTAGAAATATTGGAATTATCCTGTTTATTGAACAGTTGACTCCATTGATATGGGATGACCAGCTCCCACACAACTCATTCAACAACTTGAAAGGATTGGTTGTGAAAAGTTGTGGCTTTGTGAAATTGGTGCCCCTTCATGTGCTGAAATCTTTAAACAATTTGGAAGAAGTGGAAGTCAAATCTTGTGGCATGTTGGAGATTTTGTTTGATTTTGAAGATTTGAATTATAAAGAGATGGATTCATCATCAATAGTCGTGCCACTAAAAAAGTTGAAGCTGTTTGATTTGCCAAAATTAAAGAATGTGTGGAGCAATAACGCCAAGGAAATGTCTCCTTCCCAAGTCTAAGGAGAGTAGTTGTTAATAATTGTGAAAGCCTCACAAGTATATTTCCTGCATCAATAGCCAAAGGCATGCTTTGTGATCTTGAAAAGCTTAAAATACATCAATGTTGTGTAGATATGATTGTTGCAAAGGATCAAGTTTCAGAATCAGTTGCGGTTAAATTTGAGTTTCCTAGGCTAACTTCGCTTCTGCTTTATGGCCTTCCAAATTTGAGGAACTTCTATCTACAGAGACACACACTAGAATGGCCACACCTTCAACGGTTATCTATTCATAAATGTGATGAATTAGAGATATTTGAAAAGGAAGTCTCAAGTTCATCAGAAATATATGAGGAAGAGAGCACACTAAACTCAAAATATCCTCTATTCTCCCACGACAAGGTACAATTCTAAATTATCTATTCATTGGTTATTTGTTTTTAAAGTAAGCTAATTAAAGAGCGAAAAAAAAACTTTTAAGCATTACAATAAATAATGAAGCATCAAATTAAATTATTTTGTTTTGCAAACCAAAAAGCTTGAATTTGACACTTTTTAGTATTTAAATAGGTGAACTGTTCCTTTCACTTGAATATTTAATTATAATGCTGTTTAGATTTGATTATTTATTAACTATTAATGAAAGAAAATAATTCAAAATAATTATTTTAATTAACAGATATTATAAAATAATTCACATGAATGGGAAGAGTTAAGAAGGTAGCTATCCAGAATTGCAATTGCTGGAGCGAGTAGCTGGCAATTCAAGAACATCATAACCTCCCTCTCTTCTCCCACCTCCATGATTCCACACCTTTTCTTTTCAGACAAAATTCAGGCCCAGCCGAATCTCAGAACCAACTATTGGGTCAAAACAAAACAATAGAATGAAGGCTAGCAATTGATTTTTCTTTGACTACCGGACACACCTGTGGTCATAAAAAAGCATAGGCCTTTTCATGTCTTAAGTGGTTGTTACATGTTTTTGATAGAATTTACTAATTATTTCTGCTTGGTTTAGGTTATTCATAATTTGGAGGAGTTGGAGTTGGAGGGTAAACCAGCTGAGATGATAGGGAGTGGCCAGTTTCCAATGTATCACTTCCCCAAAGTGAAATTGCTTCATCTATATGCTGATGAAGCAACAATCATTTTGTACAAAACTTTGTTGAAGAGCTTTCCAAATTTAGAAGAGCTAGAGTTGAATGGGCCCTTTGTAGAGGCTTTTGGAGGGGATGACGCTGCTACACTTGCTTCTCCCTTTCCAAAATTGACTCTCTACAATATCCCCATCACAGGAAGCTTGTCACCGCTCTTATTTTCTTCACCAAATCTCACACGTATTGAAGTGATACAATGTGATGCCATCACTTTGATGACATCATCAACTGCTCGAAGTTTGGTCCATCTTACACATCTCTCAATTGATTGTTGCAATCATATAGAGGAAATTATAACGAAGCAAGCGGGGGAGAATGATGAGGATAAGGAAATAGTTTTCGTCAAATTGAAGACTTTGGTACTTCATGCCTTAGTTAGATTGAAGAGATTTTGTGGCTACAATTATACTTTAAGGTTTCCATTATTGGATCAACTCGTCATAAATACATGTCCATTATTCAAAATATTCTCTCTAGGACTCGTTGATACACCATCTCTTAAAAGCATTCAACTTTCACAAGATGGGGAAAAGCAACAACATGAAGTTTGGGACGATGATCTTAACAAAACATTCAACCAACAGGTGTGTCTAGAAAGCTCAATTAAAGTTACATTGTTATGGTATATTTAAGTTACATATCCTTGTACATGTTTCAGTTTAAAGTTTCTACTGAACTAGTAATTATACTTTTCTAATTACATAGCTTTAATTATGAAATACTTCAAACAATTATGTCATAATCAATTAATGTGATACGTACGGAAAAATATGTTAGTATTATTATGTTGTTCTTTTTGGCCGTAGTTGATTTAATTACAAAATGTACATTTCTTAGCACAAATTATTAAATTATATTGTTATAATCCAATAATATCTTTGCCCATAATTGTTTTACAGCGATTTATGGTATCAAGAGAGGTGGATTTAGATGAGGATGATGCTAGAATGATAAGGAATCACCAATTTCCAGCGGACTGTTGCCCTCAAGCGGAAATTCTTCGAATAGAAGGTTTTGTTGAAGAGTGGGTAACATTTCCATATACATTGCTTGATCGATTTCCGAAGCTAAATGAGCTTCATGTGGAGAATAGTTCCTTTAGGGAGATATTCCCGTCATATGCACCATCTTCCACTTCATTTCATAGTTTGACAGTACTGACAGTGTCCCAATGTCATCAGCTTGTCTATTTAATGACAATTTCAACCGCCGAGAGTTTGGTGAATCTTGAAACATTGGGGATATATAACTGTCGAAAATTGAAAGAAATTATAAGAAAGGAGCCTAATGAAGATGTAAAAGAGGGAATCACATTATTCAACATTGAAGACAGAGCAACAAATACTAGATGCACAAACATTCCCATATCACTTTTCAGCCATAATAAGGTGTGTTCGAATTAGTTTATTCTTCTTTCGGTGGCAAAAAATTTATTCATTCTATTCCTATATTGCATTAACTTCTTAAATTCAAACCTGTGTTCCAAAAATATGTTCTTTCCTTTTCGTCGTATTTTGTTCTTATATTTTTATCCTCTTGTTTTAACGTATCATCAAAAATTTCATTCACTAAAATTACTTAGATTCACTATATAAGAGCTTTACTTGGCCATTTTAACAATATTTTAGGAAAAATAAGCCTGCGGATCATACATAATTTTCATTTAATGCTATTTTCTTTCAACAGGTGTTACTTCCAAAGTTAAAGAGATTGAAGTTATCCTATTTATTAAAAACTTGATTTCATTGATATGGGATGATCAACTTTTGCACAACTCATTCAACAACTTGAAAACATTGACTTTGGGAGGCTGTGACTTTATGAAAACGGTGCCCCTTCGTGTGCTGAAATATTTAAACAACTTGGAAAAACTGGTAGTTAGCCACTGTTACAAGTTGGAGATGGTGTTTGGTTTTGAAGATTTGGATCGTTATCATAAAGAGATGGAGTCGTCATCAGTGGTTGTGCTAGCACAAAGTCTAACACATCTTGAAGTGAAAGGGTGTTATGGGTTGACCGCTCTAATGACGTCATTAGTAGCTCCAAGCTTGGTCCATATCACACATCTCTCAATTAGTAATTGCAATCAAATTGAGGAAATTATAACGAAGGGAAGGAGAGGATGATGAGGACAGGAAATCATTTTCAACCAGATGAAGTTTTGGAACTTGATAATTTACCAAGATTGAAGAGATTTTGTGGCTACAATTATACTTTCATATTTCCATTATTGGAACATGTAACTATAAAATATGAGTGTCCTCAGCTCACAATGTTCTGTCCAGGAGTCATTCATGCCCCGCGACTTCAAAGCGTTCAAGTGCATACAGATAAAGCTCATAAAGATATTTGGATGACTGATCTTAACAACACCATCAAACATCTATTTACTTTTGAAGAGGTACGTTGCACGTAGTGAAATTTTTATTTTCAACTTTTTAAAGAATTTCTCATCATCTACAAGATACCATGAGATAAATATTCAACACAAATATTTAAGTTTGGACATTCTGCCGGTTGCCCATGAATTATAAACTTTACAAATATGAATTCGAAGTTAGAAGTGATGGTATTTTTCTAATTTAATTTGGAGAAAAGAAAGTAGGCAATAAAATTAATTTAAAAGATTGTGTTATGTAATTTTAACAATGGGATATGATTTTAAGGGAGTGATGAAAAATATAAATGTTAGCCAAATATGAGTGATCCATGAAGAAAGATTTAATTATTGAAAAAATATCTCTATTTAATTTACTAAATCGCCTACTGATCATAGTAATTTATTTATAGGTCATTTCCACAACCAGTAGCATGGCGATAAATGCGAAGAATATCACAAGGATAGTGGATGTCTTTCCCAAAGTGAGCTTTCTTTATGTAGAAAGCTTCATGGATGAAGGGGTAACATTTCCCTATATCTCCCTTATAAGATTTCCCGAGTTGTATTGCCTTTATGTGGAGCATTGTTCCTTTGAGGAGATATTCCCATCACAATACCATATTATTAATTTTCTAGGGAAAATCCCACCATTTAGGGTATTAAACATTGCCTATATGGATAAGCTCAAGAGCATATGGAAGGATGATTCTCAGCTACCACCTATTCATCAAGATCTATACTTCCTCCAAGTCAAAAGTTGTAGTAGCTTGGTCAAGTTGGCACCATCCTCTACTTCATTTCAAAATTTGGGACATCTACATGTATCTAGATGTCATCAGCTCATCCATTTAGTGACAACTTCAACTGCCAAAAGCTTAGTGAGTCTTCGGTTGTTGGAGATAAATGATTGCAAAAGGATGGAGGAAATTGTAATGAATGACACCAATGAAGATGTACAAGGTGAAATCACATTCAATGAATTGAATTTCATCAAACTTACTGATATGCCAAGCTTGAAGATGTTTTCTTCACAAAGCCACACCTTTGAATTCCCAGAATTAAAAGAGGTAGAAATAAGTGGATGCCCTGAAATGAAGATGTTTTGTCCAGGAGTGCTGAAAACACCAAAGTTGTCTAAAGTGAAAATAGAAGAGCATGGCATGGAATGGAAGGATGAAGAAGACCTTAACAAAACAATGGAAGAGCTATCCTCAGCAAAGGTATGATATTTCCACACCAAAAAATAATGTTTCAAAAAATGTATGGTTAATGATGAAAGAAATAAAAGGATAACTTCATCGTGCATGTTATCATCTTCAGGTTAGTTAGTTTCATGATTTCTTTTGCTAAAGAGTAGCTTTCTCTTTTCTTGAACTGTTTGTATCTTTCTTCTTATTGTCTATATTTTTTTTTTCTAGTAATAGTTACTGTGGTACCAATAAAACTTCATACGTGAAGGGACAAAGCATAAAAGAAGCTTGAATATCTGTTTTTTCCCTTCTATACAATAATTTCTCTTTTTCTTAAATGATCTTTTTGTCATGTTTGTTTGTGTTATTTCAATTATTCTTTTTCAATAGTAGTTACTATAATATCAACAATTATAAAGGGATGAAACAGAGGAGCTATCTTTTCTTGTACTTTTTTTTTATTTAAAACTTTTCATACATGTCAACTTTTCTTTCTTTCTTTCTGCACATTCTCTCCATCGTACTGGTTGAGTTGGCTGAAAAAAAGCGAAAAAGTTGTTTCTTTCTTTCTACACAAAGATAAAAGATACAAACCACTCTCACACAGTTTTCCACTACAAAGACCTAATCCACATTTCTCCAAATTCTTCTCGACTTTTTCACTGCGGCCTTTAATTTTTATTTCACCATGACTATATTTTGACTTCCCTACTATTTTTTGTCTTGTTCTGTGAGTTTTGACAGCAGGTGATGGGTCTTATCTGATTCGTCCAACTTTTTAAACAAATTTTTTCACTAATATATATATATATATATTCAAAGTAGAATCTAAAGACATAATTTTTCTTGACACACTTGCTGCAAAATGGTTATGCTACTAGTAACATGCACGATAGGCGTAGATGTTATCATCTTCAGGTTTGTTAGTTTAATTTTATGATTTTGTTGCCAAAATATGTTTCTGCATATTGTCTGAGAATTCTTCTAGCATTAGTTACTATTATATCAGTAAAAGCTTCATATGTGAAGGGGCAAAGCATAAAAGAAACATGCTTCTTCTTTTTTCCCTTTATATGCCAATTTCTCCGTTCTTATATTATTTGTTATTATTATTATTTTTTTTTTGCTACGATTGTCTGTGCTCTCCTATCACTAAAAAAAAGAGTTGCTTCGTTGAAATTTATTTCTAGATTTCTTTTTCAGCAGGAGTTATTATAATATAATCAACAACAGTAGATTGAAACAGAGAAACTATGGGTTTTTTTTTTTGTTTTTGCCAAATAAAACAGAGGAACTATGGCCTTGATTCTATTTTGTGTTTATATGTTCCTAAAACAGTTCAATAAAATAATTTATAAAACAAGTTTGAAAAACAAAAAATTAAATTATTTTAAAGGCATATTTAAAATGGTGAGGTGAAAGATGAAAACATAGTTTTTTTTTTTCGGCAACATTGTTATTAAAGAAAATACTCTGTTAACAACCTCATCTCTAATTTTATATGATAAAAAGTAACAAAACATAAAAAAGATGTTCTGGCCTTTTGTTTAACAAAATATCACAAAACTTAACTTTTGTTTTCAGAACAATAATGAAAAGGTAAAAAGATTATAAAAAAAAAAAAATACCGCTTAAACTTTAAAGTTCAAATCTACAAGAGTATAAGTATTGACTATAAGAGTATCACAATTGACAATTAATTTTAGTAGCAAATCATTGATTTGAGATTTTGAAGTTCAAGTGATATTTTTATGTCTTTTTCAGTTTTTCTATAATAAAAACACATGTTAAAATATTTAATTTTTTTCAGAATAAAAGACTGAAAAATTGTTATGCTATCATATCTAACAACATGGATTATAATTGTAATACCCAGATTTTATTATCTGGAATATTATGAATAAATTGGATATTTCTGATAAGTGAAATTAATGTCTCCAGACTTGTGTGAATTTAGTCTATTATTCTAAGTTAAAATTCTGTAGGGAATCAGGAAACCCTGGGAAGGGTAAAAGACTTAGAAAAATTATGAAAAATCCTAAAAGGCAGTAAAATGACCAAGTGAATTAGGAGAATATATTATCTCTAATTATGGTAATTTAATAAATTATGAACTTGGAGAAATTGCAGAAAAATACTTAAAAAGTATTGAAATGACTAAAATACCCTTGTAATTTCTGAAGTAATGCAAGAGACATGGAAATTCTAATGTTAATACAAGAATATGATGGTAATGAGGTATCTCAATTAAGAAAATTATCAACAAGTGATAATAAAGTAATTAAGTAATATTGGCTAATTACTTAAGCATAAACAAGGGAAATTCATGAATAATTATATAGAACCCTAAAATTAGTGGGTTTTGGCCTAAAATTAGTAAAAACATATTTTTTAATTAATTGGAAATTTTGGAGAAAAATAGTTGAGTTTAGGTATTTTTAAGCCTAAATACAATAATGGACCAATTAGGTAATTTTGTGGAATATTTGGAAAAATTGAAATAATTAAATAATTAAATAAATAAATAAAAATATTAAAAAAAAGGGGCCCAGCCGAAATTTTCAAAGGAAAAAAAAATAAAAATAGGATAAGAATAAAAATACAAACTTAGTTTGCAAGTTTTGTGTTATTATTTTAATAATATAATTAAATTTTGTGAATAGTAATCTAATATATAGGAAACGGATCCTATCTAGAGATCTAGGAATAAGTTTTCCAAAGTCAAGGTAGAATATTGATCAGTGGAATTTTATCTTCCGTTAGACTCTTACGGAAGTAAATTCTGAAGCCGTTTGTGCATTTTCCTAATAAAACAAAATAGGGAAAAATGCTGATAGGCACATTTTTGGATATGAAGAAAATAAATTCTAACTCAACATTTAGGAATGAGTTTGAATTTATCTGGACATATTTCGAATCAGTGAATTTTTCTCTAGAGATTGATGATTCCGGAAACGAGTTTCAAAATAGGACCGCATCGGACACGTTTTTCGAGAAACTTCGACTGAAAACGGAATACCCTGTATGAAATCTAAATTTAGATTAGAATAGACATTTCTAGTAAGGAAGAGAATATCTTCAAAGCTATGTCTCCAGAATTTTGAGATTTCTTCGAAATTACGCGAATCGGGTACCGATCGGGGAAATTGGACTGGATGAGGACACGTGTCATCATCCAATTGGCTCACCCTTGGCTTGGAGAGTAAGTGACCAAATTGGTGAGGTGTGTGGCCAAGAATCACTCTTCAAAATATTAAAGGGAAAATTACAACTTTGGACCCAAAATTTGAGAAGGGAAAATTACACTTTAGGACCCAAAATTTGCCTATATAAAGCCATGAGCACCTCTTCATATTTCACACCACTTCCTCTTGCCTTGGCCGAAATCTAGAGAGAAGTTCTGGAGAGAGAAGCTCTGGAAAATTCTGAAACGAAGCTCTGAGTAAGTTTTTCGGTACTTAGTCTTAAGCTTCGGTAGTTTTAGTAGGATTGCTAGTTAGATCTAGGAAGTAGGAGATGAGATTCCTATTCTTGTTTTTAAGCCTCATTGCATTGAAAGATGCCTGACGAGGTAAAGACATAGTAGGGATTGAGTCTCTGAAAGTTGAAAGTTAAAATAGCGAGCTTTAAGCTTTCGTAGTTCTTTCAATAGTTAGAGTAGTACTGCTAGTATAGCCTTTAATTTTTCAAGCATGATTGGGTATCATATGATAGGGCTATATTAGTCTAGAATTTCGAAAATTATCATTGGGTCGAAGTTCTGGCAAAATTTTGGAAAATCGGAGCCAAAGTAACGAAGTGCTGGCGAAATTCCGCCAATTAGGGGTATAGGGGCAAAATGGTAATTTTTACCTAAAATGCCAGATATGATGTCAAATCACTAATGAAAGTGATATTACTCTTATAGGACATCAGAAACCTTGATCTGCTGCCGTTACGCTGTCCAATGTGCCGCTGTCGGACAAACCGCTGTTTTCCGTCAGAAAGTACAGTTTCTGCCAGAAACATCTACGTACATCAACGAAGGTACGGACGCGTACTGTAACACTAATCCTATAGTTCTCATATACATATATGTCATAGATACGTTCATATACCGGGGCTCTTCTTAGGGTCGTCGTTATACATACAGCCTTGTACGGGTTATAGACATGATAATACCGCTTTAAGTTTTCCTAGCGGCGAGGACACGTGATCGTGGCACGAGTTAATGTGCGAGCTATATTTGTGTAGGACTTTACATACCGCTTAATGCTTATGTCCCTGTCTCGTGTCACAATGTTGTTGTGTAGGACCTTACATACTTGCTCCATGCTTATGTTCCGTCTCGTGTCACACTTATCGATGAGATGTTCTTTGTTATGTCATGAATATCTCATTGTCTATATACTGTTTTATTTGAGCATAAGGTTAACTGTTACCTGAGATTCAATGCGGTGAATTGAATCTCAGCTGTAGCTTCAGGATCCGGAGGACCACGGATCGGTGCTAAGAACAAGCAGCAGGAGTAGGCTACCGGCCGAAGTTATATTATCGCTTTCTGTTATTTACTTTCTGAACCCTAGGATTACTGTAATCATTACAATGTTACACTATGGTTGAAGTTTGTTATGAATCAGTTACTCTTTCGCTCCATTGCTCTACTCTGATTGGGAAAAGAAAATTCCGCTTTAAAAATTGGGATGTTACAATAATATAAACATAATCTTAATAGTCCTTTTCTTTTATTTTCTTTATTAATGCAGGTGTTGGTGATGATGCTGACACTTGATGAAGAATGTGGATAGATGTTTGTGTGATGATGCTTCTGTTAAATATCAAATTATATGTTTTATTAGTTATATATATGTTTGATTATTTGATAAATGAGACTATGTTTTCACCTTGAACATTATTCCTACCAATAAATTGAGGGATCAATGACTTGGCCCTAGTCAAAACTCTACCCTTAGTGCATGGTTTGTTTTATTGTGTATTATGACTTTAATGTATGGAAGATTCAGAAATTGAAGTAGCATGATTGTGAAGTTTTCACATAACAATTGTGTTGTATGCTTATATGTTATGAAGACAAATTAGTTCAGAAATTGATGTTATCTTTTTTCTTTTTACTTGGATATAAATAGAATAAAAACAAAATCTTAGAAGTCCATTTCCTCCTCCTTGATTAATGCAGGTGTTGTTGGTAATGATGTTGACACTTGAAAAGAATGTGGACAGATGTTTGTGGGACTATGCTTTCGTTAATTCAAGAATTATATATTTGAGTAGTTATATATATAGGTTCAATTATTTGGTAAATAAGACTGTGTTTTTATCATAAACAATATTCCTACCAATAAATTGGTTTATGAATGAGTTGGCCTGGCTAAAGCTCTACCCTTAATGCATGGTTTGTTTTATTGTGGACCATAACGACTCTGATGTATGAAAAACTCTTAAATTGGTGTGTTGTGATTCCTTCATTAAGCTTGTTTCACTCTACAATTCACAAGATGCATTCTTAGTAATTAGAATGCTCTGTTTCATAATGGAAGAGCATAGAAGAATGTAATGATCTCTCAACGAAATAGCAAAATTATAGAAGATAGAACTTCTATTATATCAGAATAGCTATTCGTGTATCAATTTCTGTAATACCCGGATAATTATTTATCTTAAATATTATATTTTGATAAATAATACCTACTTAAAATAGGAAAGCATGGAGCATAAAATGACCAAAGTAAACCCAAAAGTTGTGAGAAAATAATTAATCCAATTTAAGAAAATTGCCAACAATTAGTAGATAATTAAATCTTCATTTATTAGAGATTAAATAACATGTTTTAAAGGCACAAATAGATATGTGTGACCCTAACTAAAGACCAATGGTCAAGATTAGCATAAAATTAATTGCTAATTAATTAGGCATGATTAAGAAATGTATAAGATTAATTACATAAAATCCCTAAAGCCTAATTGACCAATAGAGGATATGTTAAAGATTACTAAAGCATAGGATTAAGACACTAATCAAGCTTATTAATTAACTTTGACAAAATAATTAAGGCTCAATTTTCCATAATCAATCGCATATCATATTTTAATTTGTACAATCCAAATTTTGGGATGTTACAATGTCACTTTGGTGACATCTTTTTGTTGAAAAACAAGGCATGGAGGTCGGCCAAGCTTGTTGTGTGGAGGAGAATTTTCCTAAAAAATTGTATGGCCAAAATTCAAGAAGAGGGATTTGGAAAATGACCATTATGCCCTCACATTTTCTCTATAAATAGCTTGCCTTTGCCTTTGAGTTTTTCACACCACTTCCTCTTGAGAATTTCGAATCTTAGAGAGGGTTTAGAGAGAAGGAAGAGCCAGGAGAAGTTGTAGCGAAGTTCTGCACGGGTAAGTTCTTCGGTTCTTAGTCTTAATCTTTCGTAGTTCTTTCAGTAGTTTTAGTAGAAATGTTAGTTAGATGTAGGAAGTGGGAAATGAAATTCCTATTCTTGTTTTTGGGCCTCATTGCATTGAAAGATGTCTGACGAGGTAAAACATATATAGTAGGGATTGAGTTTCTAAAAGTTAGGAGCCAAAGTAGCGAAGCTCTTGCAAAATTTAGGCGATTAGGGGAATAGGGGGAAATGGTAATTTGTACCTAAAATGCCTGTTATGATGCTGAATATTGATAAATGTGATATTATCCTTATAGGATATCTGTGAGCATGTACCACTGTCGTATCGCTGTCAATTTACCGTATTCCGCCAGAAATACCGTATAACGTCAACGAAGGTACGTCCGCGTACTGTAACACTAATCTGATGTTTATTGTATGCCTATTATGGCAGCTTATAGCTCTGTGGTATGTTTATGTGCTGTTAATATGTTTATGTTTGCTATGGGCGATATATCTGCATGCTTTTGGGCGATATATGTATGCATGCTTTTGGGCGATATATGTGTGCATGCTTTTGGGCGATACATCTGCATTGGTTGCATGCTCATATATTGTTTATGTTGTGATTGTCCGTAGTCCATATGCTGTATATGTAAATATGAGGTTAATCATTTCGAGATCCGGTGCGGATCTCAGCTCTTAATATAGTGTCAGGGTCGGGAGAACCAAGGACCGAGGAGAGAGGGAAGCAGCAAGCTTAGAGACCGGCTGAAGACTTTCTATTGTTGTTCTTACTTTTGAAAACTCTCGATTACTGTACCGCTTCTGTAATTAGCCAGTGGGCATTTTGAATATATATATCAATTACTCTTATGCTCCAAATGCTCTACTCTGATGTTATGATGAAAAAAAAAATTATACTGCTTTTGAAAACGGGATGTTACAAAATTTCACACCAAAACTCATTCTAAAGAGTTAGAGAGAAGTGGGAGCAAGAAGGAGGAGGAAGTTCTTCAAGGGTAAGTTCTTTGGTCCTTAGTTTTAAGTTCTAGTCTTTTGTTTAGTAGTTTTTAGTAGAAATGTTAGTTAGATCTAGGAAGTAGGAAATGAAATTCCTATTCTTGTTTTTATGCCTCATTGCATTGAAAGATGTCTGACGAGGTAAAAACATGGTAGGGATTGAGTTTCTGAAAGTTGGAAGTCAGAGTAGCGTAGCTCTGGCAAAATTTTATCGGGTAGCGATTTTCTGAAGTTAGGGGTAAAATAGTCATTTATGACTAAAATATCTGTTAGGATATTGTTTATTAATAAATACAATTTTATCCTTATAGGATATAATGATCACATTCTGACCGACAGACGTACCGTATTTTGTCAACGAAGGTACGTTCGCGGCGTACTATAACACTAACTCTAATGCTTATTGTATGCTTATATATGATGGTTAATTTCATAAAGACATGGACAAGACCTAGTCTTGGGTCATGCACTGTGACTAAGGTATGAGACTTAGATCACTACTTATACATTTAGTTTACACGGGTTATGTCATAATAGCACCGATAAGTTTTCCTAGCGTTGAGGACACGACCGTACATCATGGCACTGGTGAATAGTGCAAACGGTGAATAACATGCATGAGCGTTGACTATGTGTGGTTATTATATTACATATGTGATTATGTACTGCTGAAATGTCATGAATATCTGTCATACATATGTTGTTTACATAAGCATGAGGTTAACCGTTACCTGAGGTCCGGATGCATTGGACCTCAGCTCTTAACTTAGCTGCAGCGTCAGGAGGACCGAGGGCCGAGGAAAAGGGCAAGCAGCACGTTTAGCGTTCCGTCCGAAGATTTTCTTTATGATATGTACTACTTTTGATAACACTCGGATTAATGTATCGCTACTGCGATTAGCCAGACATACCACAGTTGGCATTTTAAATATATGTATCAGTTACTCACTTACTCCGATGCTCTACTCTGATGAAAATAAAATTATTCCGCTTTTGAAAATGAGATGTTACCGTTTCTAATGATAAATCTGTCATATCTCTTACACAGAATATCATAAAGCACAGAAAATGAGGAAATAACAGAATGAGATGGGAGGAGTAATGGCCTCCTATCTTAATATATAATTCAATTGATTAATTTTGGAAGATGAAGAAAATTAAATAAATAGCATATGTTATATCATACTCTTAAATACTTTTATGTGATTATATTATATATCAGTTTATGAGTCAAACAAATTAGTTTAAAAAATTATAAATATAAATATTTTAAAACTAATTTATTTAATTGAATTAATCTTCCTAAATTAATAAAGTAAATCTTTACTTTTTACCGCTTCATTTTCATTCCTTCAAAATTCATTTTTGCTTGCCAAATCCATTGGATTCCATAAATTTGTTTGGTAGCTAGCCCTTTCAATCAAATTTAGAAGAATAGTCCAAAAGCGAAATCAATATAAACGACAAATCATCTATTCATAAAAATGAATAGATGTCAACCGTTTTGAATATTTTTGGATAAGCTTCAACTTGCCTCGTTGTGTGCCAAGATTCACTTAACCCCGGAAAATTTTCAATCATTATCATTAATTTAGATTAGATAACGATCAACCCAAAATAAATAAATATATTTAGATGATTAAGACCCTCAATAATGTCATACGAATGGAATCTATATCCATTGAATCTGTAAAATGATAGCACTTCACAGCACATTCAATAAGATGAAGAATCTTATCTTTTAGATTTTTATTTTCTTCATTTTTCATGATTCGCCTGTTTTTTTTTTTTTTGGGTCGAACATGATTCGCCTTCTAGAGTACGAGTGGTAAACAGAAGGAAAATCATGATTGCAAAAAAAAAAAAAAACAGTACCGCCTGACTTTTTTATTTCTTGAGTAAAAGTAAAATATTTTAGAAGATATTATAAATGTCCAAAACTAATATAAAAAATAATGTGATTTTTTTAAAAAAAATTAAAAACACGAGTCTATTTAAATTTTAATTTTGTTCTAAATTTTTCAAAAAAATTAAAAGTCGAATTTATGGCTCAAATTCAAATTTTACAAAGAAGCATTTATTTAGCCAAAAGAACATTCGAATTTGTCTAAAATCTCTTTATTAAATTCAAATTTTTTGCATATATTCAAATGTAGTCTTAGCTTCTTGCCTTATAGAAAGTAAATATTTTATAAGAGTTAAATATGTCTGAAAGCTTTACTATTCATATGTGAATTTGGATTCGTACAAATTTTAATGAGATCTTATCTTCTCTCCATTAAAGGAAAATTGATGAGTTTGGGAATTTAAATTCTTGAGAAAATTAAAGATTATCTTTTCTTCCTTTCTCACAGCTTCCATGTACCTAACGGGCCCTAATTTCTTTATCGAGAGGAGTATAAGTAAAAATGTCCAATGCCCTACACCAGCTCACTCACGTCTGTGAAGTCTGACCAATGAGAAATAAAAGGCACCTCTACTTTTAACTTAACCAGCCTTTGAAATTTTACCTCCCCTCCACTGCTCCCACATGTCACGGGTCTCTCTTGCAAGTTGCAACAGAAGACGCTCACAAAATAAGGCCAGCATCTCTGTTGAGTTAACGTTGAAATCCTCAGCCCCAAAAAGTCATCAGCTAGGGGTAATAAAAAACATTTCTCTCAAAATAATCAAATTAAATTAATTATATATAAATACTAGCTAGATAAAAATAAATAAATATAATAGTTGAAATGGCCAAAACAGAAATGACATGGGGAAAATTATAATATGGGGTCACAAAAGGGTTCCACTTTTGCAAAACCTAATCCACCAAGTTTTTTCAAGTTGCGCAGTTTGGACCCAAGGATTATAATTGCATCACTAATAACCGTTGCCTCATTGCTTTGAGTCGAAATCGTTGCCTCTAAGTTTCATTGAAATTTAGTCTCGGCCCCCAATGGCTTCAGTAATTCCCTGTATTATAATGAAAACAAAGTTCAAAATTTCCCATTTTCTCATTCAAAATTGGAAACGCCCTAGTATACAGTACAATTAAATATGAGCTTGAGTTAGTAAAAAGTTGATAAGAGGAGTCTATAAAGTAACCGTTGGAGATGACCGTTAGCATTTTAATAACGGGTTGTAATGACATTTAAAAGATTTTATTATATTAAGTTATGATTAATACTTATTTTGTAACTATCATTTTAATTGTCACTAAATCATTTTTTATAACTACAATTACTCAACAGTCACATGTTTCTTACCTATAAAAAGAAATGTACGGTCTAAGGTTAACATACTCCATGAGTAGAGCCGGAAAATCAAGTCGAGACCGTTTAAACCCTACGCTTAAAAATTAGAGGAGTTAAATGAAATTGGTCCTGTAGAGCCTTGAGCTTTAAAGGACCGGCCCTACAAGGGCTAAAGGCTAGCCCATTAGGCCCTTTTAATTTTTTTTTAAAAAAAATTACCAAGGCTGCCTAGACTTGAGAGTTGAGAAGTGAAAACTCTAAAAATTTCAATCCCGGTCTCTCTTTCCTTTTTTTTCTTCGAAAATCTCACTTCTCTAATTTGATAGAGTTATTTATCCATTTAAGTACAAATACATAAAAACATAATAACTATACTCTGATTTTATGATTTAGTTTATTATTTGTTGCAGATAGAGATTATGGATGTGTTTATGATACGGGATAAGAAATTCATATTATTCTTACTCATGAAACAGAGCCTAATACTTAAAGTGAAGCACAATCAAATGTCTTTGAAATTGATGATAGTGACGAAGATGATTACAATGATAATCATCGTACTAATGTTACTTGGTAGTAGCTTCTTATGTTTTATGTAAGTTATTTGTGGACAATAATTTACTTTTAATTACGAATTAGTGAATGTGTTTATTTGTTGGATGATTCGTGTTGTTTGGATATTAATGTTGACAACATTTATTTGATAAAATAGAACTTTATTTGTTGTAATTTACTAATTATATTTCTTTACAAACAACAGAGGAAAAATAGTTAAAATTTAGAATAGTAACTTCTCGGCCTTAACCCTGGTGCTCTCCGACCAGACTTTGAAAAACATATGTTTTTCTTACCTCGAGCTTTGTAGGGCTGATTCTCAACTTTATCTATTTTTTTTGCTCGAAAGTCAACTCTATCTATGAGGTTAAATAACTTAGGTTAGGTGACATCGAGCTCTATGCCTGAGCTCCATCCTATTTCGTCATCTTTCTACTATTCTATCACTTGCTTCTTGTAGGAATGATTCATTTTATCCTGGGGAGTATTGCTTCCTAAGTTACTAAGAGGTTGCGGAATATGTCCTAAAGACAGTGCCTTTGAGTATGACTCAAACTATATGTGTGTTTTGTATTTCTACATGTGATGTTGCCAATAATTTCTACGGTGTAGTTTTAGCACTATCAGTTGCTATGAGGAACACACACGCACGCGCCTGCCCTTCCCTTTTAGGCCACATTTTTCTTTTTCCACACCCACATACCTTTACTAGAGCTGGGAATCCGGGATGGCCTCTGAAAGACCATGGCCTAAAAAGGTTGGCTCTTTTAGGTCTGGGGTAAGAAAAACATATTTTTTTGAAGGCCCTGGCCTTTGAAAGGCTAGGGACTAAAAAGGTTGGCTCTTATAGGGCCGAAAGACATTTTTATGAATTAAAATTATTTTTCCTACGTTTTTTTTACAAAGAAATATAATTAATAAAATACAACAATTAAAGTTCTAATTTATCAAATAAATGTTGTCAACATTAATGTCTACACGACACACTTAATGCAATAAACAAACACAGTTACTAATTCATAATCAAGAGTAAACTATTATCCACAAATAACTCACACAAAGCATAATAAGATTACCGCTAAGCAACTTGAGTACGATGACTATCATTTTCATCTTCTTCGACACTATCATCAATTTCAAAGACATTGATTGTGCTTCACTTCGAGTAATAAGCTCTGCTTCAAGGGTAAAAATATCAAGAATATCTTCTCTCAAATCATGAATAAATCTATAATCTTTATTTGCAAAAAATATTAAACTAAATCATAAAATTATAGTTATTATATATTTGTAATTAAATAGATAAATAACTTTATAACAAATACAAAATATATATAAATTAGTAAGTTAAATGGTCAAGTCAAATTAACGAAACAAAAACAAAATATTTGAAGGGCCTAACAGGCCAACCCTAAGGCCAACTTTATTTAGGAACTCCAATATATAAGCTTGGCCCTTTAGTCAGGACTTAAACAGACCAGATCCGATTTCTCAACTCTATCCTTTACCTTTAGGCTACCTTTTTCTTTTTGAAAAACCACCCATACTTATAGGCTCCTTTTTTCTTTTTTCCCACCTTTACTTTTAGGCCACCTTTTTCTTTTTGAAAAAGTGACTCTTACTTTAACTCCTTTGCTCCATGGCTCCTAATTATTGAAGAGGATGGCATCAATTTAATAATGTACGTGGATGGAAATGGAGATTATTCTAATGGACTGATTAATTGGAGAGAGGTGATAGTCTCAAGATTAAACTGAAACTTGAGTCATGACACCAAATATATATTAAGTGTATGTTTGAATTAGGTTTTAGAAAAAAGTTTTTACGATTTACGTTAAATATATGAGAAGAGTTTTACCTATTGTTGTCAAACTCGTAAGTTGACTCTCCGAGTTTACCGTTTTTACGTTTCTAACTTACACAAACAAGTCGAGTTAGTGGTAAACTCGTGCTAGTAGTAAACTCGGTTAAACTCACGAGTTTATACATCGAGTTTACTGTTTTTACGTTTCTAGTTTACAAAACCATGTTAACTTACTCTTAAACTCGTGTTAACTTTTTTGATTTGATCATGCTAAGCAACTTTATATAGAAATTTTATAGAAATTTCTATATTAAATATGATAAATGATGAATGTTGATGGATTTAATTTCAATTATTTGGATTTAAAATATATCTAAATCAAATTATTGTCATTTTTATATTTTAATTATTTAATTATACACTAGTAATAACTATTTAATAATAAAAGTAAACTCTTACGAGTTTAAAATTTGAGTTCACGATACAAGTTTACGTCATTTGTCACGAGTTTACTTAAACTCATGAGTTTGATAACCTTAGTTTTACCTCAACTTATAAAAAAAGACTTGTGAAACTACAATTTTGTGGTTTGCCAAACATAAACCCCTTAAACATTAATCTCTTTCCTCTTATGCAATATTAGCACCTAGATTGATCGATACCCAATATCCAATGCTTTTCCGAGAATGGCGCCATATTGTACTCGTTGAGTGACTAATTGATACGAGTGGTCAAATATGCCAATGCACTTACATGTACAAGCCATACCATATAATATTATAATTTAGGGAACATCATAGTCAGCAGGACATTTGTTAGGAGGAGCCCCCAGATCAATCCTCAAAAAAACCTTTATTTTAACCTTTTTTTTTTTTTTACATTAGTGAGGATTTTATCCTCTAATTTTATATAAGATTTTAATTTTAATTTAAAATTTTTAAAAGCATATTTTCAATCCTATAACTAAAACATTATTAAGCTCAATTTTTGTTGTTGTAATAATCGCTTTTATTTTTAGAATTAAACTTAATGTCAGTATTAAAAAAAAATTGTCAATATTTAAAAATAATGTCTTTTACACAGAGCTGAGTGAGTTTAGTATTAAAATAATTTTTTTTTTTTATAAGAAGTATTAAAATACTTGAAACCACATCAATCCCCAAAATCACGTTATAAAGTGAAAAGGAGTAGAGGGCCCATGACACGAAATAAAGTTAAAAGGAGCAAAGAGGCTTTTTCTTTTTAATTGCTGTGGATCTCACATACTTCATACCTTTTGCATAATTACATGATTTACGTCGTTGACTCCACTGTGAACGAGAGACGACTTTGCCATCAACTTCTCCTCCCAAAGCTTGACATCTGTTTCTTCTTTCTTAGTTTCACATCACTGCCACTTTCTCCTTCTCCTTCTGCACTTCCCTGATTTCTTAGCTTCTTCTTTAACATTCTCTAAAAGATTTGCGATATATGTTATTTGAATTCTCTGATTTCCGTTTTGTTGTGTTTTTATGGACGCATAAAAATTAAACTTGTAGTTGACATTATCGGATAAAAGAGAATGAGAAGGAAAAGAGTGCACCTTTATTCCTTTAACTTTATACAAAGTTACAATTTAATCCATTAATTTAAAAAATATGTTTTTCGGTCATTTAACCCTAACATTGTTAGTATGATCCAATGATGATTTTATGTAACCATCATTATCATTTTGAAATGATGATTAAACTTAATATGTCCGTATTTGAAAAGGTTTTTGTAACATTTATAGTTAACAGTGCTAAAAAGACAATTTAAAGTTAACCGAGCAAAATGAAACCTTAACAAAAATATTTTAAAAAATTGAATGTGTACTTTTAATGAATGAAAATAGAAAATTTAAATTTTGAAAATGAGAAATTGAGAATATGGCAGGGGGAGAGATAATGGGAAAGAAATTCTATAAATATACAAGAGCAAAAAATAAGAGATACAGAAAAAAAAGGAGGTTTAATGATTATAAATAGATATTACCAACTTTAAATGAGTCTAGAGGCATCTAGTAAACCCAATACCCAACTCACATAAAATTTTTATTAAAAAAAATCTACCCATAAAGTATTATGTTATGTGCACATGACAAGTTTCTTTTGGTGTAAAATAAAAATGAAGTCTTGAAAATGGTACAAAAATTATATGACCATTAAATCAATGAATGTTAACTTTTTTTTAAGCAAACATGTCAGTGAAAGATTGGTTTGAAAATATATATGAAAATTATAAAATAATGTAAAAGTTTCATGGCCGTCCAGTAAAAAAAGATTTATTAGTTTAAAGGTTAAAATTTGAATCGTACGCCCATTTTAAATTTCGTTGTGCCTGCAAATCAATCATAAAATAAAACTTGCCTTTAATTTGGCGCTACCTTTTTCTTTTTATTTGTTGGGGAGAAGAAAAAAATATCAAAAAAGTCCCCAACCCCAAGTTTTAAGGGACTTTTTTGATATTAATTACCGAGAAAAATATCAAAAAAGTTTCGTTGTTAAAATAGGTTTTCGTGTTGTTAAAATGACTTTTCCTATTGTTAAAATTTTCCTATGAAGAAATTGTTGTCCAAATGGCTTTTCATGTTATCAAAATAGTTTTTTCTGTTGTCGAAAATTTTCCAGGTTTCCAAAATGCTACAGGTCGGAGGAAAAACTTGGAAAATTTTTTACGACGGGAAAAATTATCTTGACAACAAGAAAAACTATTTTAACAACATAAAAAACCATTTTGACAACAATTTTTCATAGGAAAATTTTAATAACAGGAAAAGCTATTTTAACGACATGAAAAGTTATTTTGACAACGAGACTTTTTTGATATTGGAATTTCGTAATTAATAGGAACTTTTTTTATAAGGGATTTGGAGTTGAGACTTTTTTAATTTTTTTTTTTCTTTCTTAAGACCTCACTGATATTTTCCCAATTCTTTATTCTGTGGTGGCACCTCAATTATTGAAGACGGTGACATCAATTTAATAATGTAAGTGGAGATTATTCTAATGAACGTCTGGAAAGCATGAACAATGAGAAATAAAAGTCACTCACGTCTGTGAAGCATGAACAATGGGCCTTTTTGGAGAGAACTTTAAATAGCTTAAAGCCAGAAAAAAAAAACTCTAGTAGAGAAAAACTTGGAGTGTTTGAATTGAACTTTAAGTTTATTGGGTTTTAAGTCAAAAAGCTTCTAAAAATCAGTTAAGTAAAAAGTTTTATGGAATAGCTTTTCCAAAATGCTCTTAGCTTTTGACGTAGGCCCCACCACTTCTACCACCATCAATCCAAATACAAATTATATTTACAACCTGACTTTTTTTTTTTATAGGGCTTCTAAAAAAGTCAAATAAAAAATAAGTCACTGCTTATATCGCTAACCCAAATAGACTCGAAATAAAAATCACTCACGTCTGTGAAGCAGATGAACAATGAGAATTAAAAGTCACCCACGTCTGAAGCATGAACAATGAGAAATAACAGGCACTTTAACTTTATGAGCCTTTAAAATTTGACCTCACCTCCACTGCTCCCACATGTCAATGTCTCTCCTGCAACAAAGGACGCTCACAAAGCCAAGCATCTCTGTTGAGTTACTGTTGAAATCCTCAGTCCCAATAAGTTACCTATCTATGGGGTAATTACACAATGGTTCTGGGAAAGAGAAATAATAAAAAAACAGTTCTCTTAAAATCACAGACTTTACTGAGTCACTACTGCTCTTTACAAAGCTTCAGATCTGCTTCTTCTTCTCCTTCTTCCATAGTTCCATCAATCTCCTGCTTTCTTTCTTGTTATTAATTTCCACTTTCTGATTTCCTTTTTCCTTTCTCTCTTCTCCACCCAAAGCCCAAAAAAAAATATGTTTGCGTAATTACTGCTTTTGCACCTTTCGTTCACTCTTTGCTAGTTCTTTATTTGTGATTTCTTCATTCCCCAACTTGTTCTTCAACGTCTTCTGTTTTCTTTTTGCCTCTCCCATATCTAAAGAAAAATTAAAAAATAAAAATCCTGAGTTTACTCCTTATGCATTTTTTGCTGGCATTTCTCTGTTGTTATCATTTTTAACTTTTCTGGTTTTGTGATATTTATTTCAAGAAGAAAAAAATCTGAAAAAAGTTGTTAAAAAAAAACTGTCTTATAGTTTCTTGTTTAGTTGAGGTTGTTCTTCCTCACATCTAAAAGAAAAAAAAAAAGACTAGTTGTTCCTTGTGATTTTTCTTTTTCAGTGAGTTCAACTGCTTTCTTGTATTTTCTTGTTCAGTTAATGTCGTATTTTCTGTTTGATTTCACAACTTCATTATCTCTCTTAAAAATCTTCAGATTTTATAGTTGTCTTCCATTTTTGTGAAGCCTATTTGTTTCTTCAAAAGGTTCAAAACAAAAGTAGTCTCTTATTCTTGATGTGCGTTGGAATACAGAGGAAAGCCGATTATTGCTGCAAGATCTGAGGTTTATATAACTTGAAATTGCACAGTTTCATATCCGCTGCTGTAAGTTTGTCAAAACAGATTTATATATGCCAAAGCCAGTTGATGTTTAATTGATCTGTATTTTCAAAGTTCAATTTGCGTTTCACCTTTTGCAGCATGTTCATGTGTTTCTGAATAATATAAAGAGCAACCAAGAAAAAGAAGAAGAAACCTGTTCCAACCATACTGAAGGCGAGTTAATTTGAAAGGTGAGGCTCCCTTAACTAGTTTTACATTATGTGTAAAGGTTTAAAAAATATTGATGACCCTTTTTTATTTGATAAAGGGTATAATCTCTAGGTTAGAGGATAAAGGGATTTCGTTAATCCCAACAAATGCGTTATATGGGATTAAAATTTGTGTTAATCCCAACGAAAGCTCTAAAATCCCATAGTTCTATTGTTTTTACAACTAAAATTAATGATTTCATATTTTCCCAGCCTTCTCTAGAGTTGGCGCGGATTATTTTTTTTTTTGGTAAAAAGAACTCAACTCAAATACAAAACGAATAGTCAAAGCAAAAAACCAAAGCAAGAAAAAACAACCTAATGATTCTTATCGTAACAGCTATTTATATGTCATTAGTACTTGAGTTTTAAGAAAATAAGTTTAGTTTTTACAATTTTATTTTAAAAAATTTAGAGATCAATATTTTAAATGGATTAAACTATAAAAATAAAAAATGAGTTGTATTAAGTTAAAATTAATGAATTGAATCATGCCCTAGTCAAATTTATAAATATTGACACCAAATAATTATTTTTTAAAAAACAATCTCTTAACATTTTAGTTCAATTACCTGCCTCATTAAAAATATTTCTATAAGAAATTTAAATACTGAATTTTGTTAATTGTTAGAAATCCAAATAACCCTTGCCAATCAGGCGAGCTCTTGCACTCTCATACATCAGATCTTTTATTTTGCTGCTGTTAATGAGATTTTGTAATGGGTTGGTAGTTGTTTTTTAATTTCCTTCCCCTTGTTTAGTTCAATTTTTGTCCTCATGAAAAAAAAACAATCAAAACACTAAAATTTTTAATTGAAATACTCATAGAATATATATATAATTATTAATGATTTGCCCACACCATCTGATTGTTTATTCTCTCTCCAAGCCTTCTATTTATAGGCATAGGTTTACAATCTCAAATATATCTTCAAGGCTACCTCATTACATATCAAACATACATTTCAAAGCCAATTAAATTACACAACTCATGGCAATTGTTATACATTTTATTACTCATGACACAACATTGCCATGGAATGATCCTTCTCCTTACACTACCATAATTCTAACTCTAACGACTTCCTTAATTCATGATTTGGTATTAAATCATGCTTTCCATATTGTTCCAAAATTTTGACGTCACTTCCCTTAAGTTTCTTACTTCCCAAGAAGTTACAAGAATCAAGAACAAGGCAATCTATCGACAAGAATGTCAATATCATCATCAACAACATCAAAACTCATTACTTAATTCCAAGCTTGATTTCTTGAAGCCACTTCTCTTGAACACTTGACCTTGAGTTCCAAACTTCCCCCCTCTTGTTAACCATAACATAAAGAGAGATTAGAAACCATAGGAGGTTTTAAATGAGGAAGCTAGATGTAGAAATGAATTTGGAGCATACGCTTACCCAAGTTTGCTTGATCTTTATTTTTCCCCTCCTTCCTCTCTTTCTCGTTCTCAAGTTTAGGTAGCTCTTCTCGTTTTCTCAGTTTGGCCGAAACTAATGGAGTGTTTAAAGGAATTAGATGGTTTTATTTGATTATTAAGTCAACTGGAATCCAATCTCAATTCCACCTCCTTAATTAATTAATAATATTTTAAAGCATTCCATTTCAACAAATGGTGAAAAACATTCTTCCCTAATCTGATCTTATCCAATACGTCAGCCAAGCGGCATTTGACGGAAAAATAAAATCTCTTTCCACGTTGCTAAACATGACCTCTTACTTGAATTCCCTAACTAATATGAAATTATCCCATAAATGCTTTTTGATGATTCTTTGATCCCATGACCAATGTGAGAGCATCAAAATTTCACATTTATTAAAGAGTAATTTCATATATTTTTTTCTCAAGCCCAAATTTTGTGTTTGAGTATTGTTTCCATAATTTCTAAGAAATTGCCTTGTTACTGGATAAAATGCCAATAAAATGTTCTTTAAGGTAAAATTTTCATTTCTACGGCATGAAACCAATTTTATAAACTCACATGAGCCTTATAATAAATTTTCCATATTTTTCCCCAATTATTCGAGACCTAGTATTTTTCATAACTAAATTTGGCTAATTATACTTTAATTAATCAAAATACTAATCATTCTTTATAATTCTTTTTTGAGGTAATTTTTCTCATGTATACCTCAATTAAGCCTCAAATATATCTCATCTAATTATTTCCTTCCTTCCTGTGTCTATGGGTAATTTTCCTGAAATTATGAGCATAATCTCCAAAATTACTGCTTCAAACCCATAATTTTCATAAATTACACTTTTGGGCAAACCTGACATGATAGATATCTAATGTTACCTTGGCGAGTCTACTATGTCATTTGGCCTTCAAGTAACCTTTAGTCATAGGGTCAAACTTTATTTGACAGGGCTAAATGTTACGTAGTTACTGGGCAGTATTCAATCTTTTGGGACACTTTCAGGACTTTTGACCAGAGCCTGTTTGGATGTACCTTTTGGAGAATAATTTTTAGGATTTGTGAGATAAAAATAACTTTTGGAGAATAGCTTTTGGATAAAAATGATAGCGTTTAGATATTGTTATCAGAATAGTTTTTCAGAGTCAAATTTACCAAAAAGGACAATAGCTTTTGGTATAATTGCATATAAAAAATAATGTTGTATTTTGAATATGATAAACATTATATTTCATAATCAATACCAAAAATTACATAAATTTAAATACTTAAGGTAATCACTGACATTGAAGAAATACTTCATGATCTTAAAAATTTATTTTAGGATATTCAGAAAATATTTGGGGTAATGACTGATCTTGAAAAAATATTTCAGGGTACTGACGGGTGCTAAATAGATATTTAAGGATACTGAAAAAAATACTTTATAGGGTAATGACTGATCTTGAAAACATATTTCAAGGTACTGACTGGTACTGAAAAAATACTTCTCATGGTCTTAAAATTTATTTTATAATCTTGAAAAAATATTTTAGGATACTGACTGCTCTTGAGAAAAAAATTTAGGATACTAAAAAGTACTAAAAAGATACTTAAGAATACTGAAAAAATACTTCATGATTTTGAATTTTTTTTAGGATATTGAAAAATTGAAAAAATATTTCAGAGTAATGACTGATCTTGAAATAATATTTCAGTGTATTAAAAAAATATTTAAGGATATTGACTGGTACTGAAAAAAAATGATGATGGCAGAGGAGGGAGAAAAATCTTTAAAACAAAATAGCTTTTGTAAAAACCTAGGTTTTGATGCAGAATAGCTTCTGGATAAAAATGGGGTTGTTTGGCAAACTTATGACGAAACCTAGGTTTTGATGCAGAATAACTTTTGACAAAAATTGAAGTGTTTGGCAAACTTATGGCGAAACATAGGTTTTATTTCTAAAACCTAGGTTTTGATTTCCCAAATAGGTCCAATTGGGTTTGGTAATTAACCAATTTAATTCGATCGTGCTAAATTCTTGAACTTCTTATCCAAAATTGGGGATATGACAATTAGCAAGATAAATTAATGCTCCAATTGCACTAAGCTATGATACTTCTAGACCAAGTAGTCCTTCATCTCCTTCTTGGCTAAATATGCAAGGTCTAAATGGATCTTTATACACATGCAAAGACTTTACAACCAATGGGGCACATTATGAATGTGACTTATCCGTGTAGAAATGCTCTAGGACCTTCCTTGTGTAAATTTCTTTATATAAAAACATTCCATTTTTCGAGTACTCAATACTCAATTTGTAACTCAAAACAAAATTTTGTTCTTCCCAATTCCTTCATTTTAAATTCTTTCTTCAAACAAATAATTGCTTTTGAAGCTCTTTAGGAGTTCCAATGATGTTGATTTCGTCAACATAAACAACAATTATAGCAAACTCACTTTCATATCTTTTCATAAAATTGCATGGGCATATTGGATCATTTTATCAATTGATATTTATTGAGACGATTATACCATAATATTCGCCTCGATTACTTCATGGCTTAAGCCATGCAGAGACTCATTTAACTTAATTGAGTCTTGTTCTCAAGAATTTGAAGTGGATGTTTGTAGTATCTTTCGGCCCTTTTGGAATATGTGCTTCTAGCACCTTGAGTCCTTTAAGCACTTATGCTTCTAGCACCTCGTGGACTTTTGCTCCTGATCCTCTTTATCATTCATGATATCAAATGCTACATAGAAGCAAAGGCTTGTCAACATTGACTTCATTTTGATCTCATTGTACTCCATTCATAACATAATTTAGTGAGATCTCATTATTTTCACAAATTTAGATACTTGATGTAATATCCTTTCCTTAATTTCCTAAATTAACTCATCTTTCAAACACTAATCATGGTAGAACTAAAGTTTAACAAACAATTATAGATTCTACTATGATTATAAAGAGTTTCCCATTTCAAACTTTAGTCAACCATGATAGGAAAGAGACAATCTAAACATTTCAAGCAATCGTGAATAACACTTGAACCTTGAGTTTCTTGGAACTGATAAAACAAAATTCACCAAAAGTCCATGATCAAAAATCTAGTTCTGCATAATATCCAAATCATAGTAGGATAATCAAAAGTTTCCAAAATATGAGTTTGTGGATCCACATCCATTCACATGAAATCCTAAAGGCCTCAGGCTTTCTACCAAGACAATAGCTAGTGAAAGTTTAATCAAAAGTATGCAATTATATTAGAGTTTAAAAAATATGGGCCCTATGAGTGACAGTATACAACAATTCATTGCATAATTAACCAAGAGAGGCTTTATAGGTATATGGAGAGATATTTATGCCTCAAGAGCTCTCCCTAACATCCCAACACAAGAATTATCACCTGAAAAATGTTAAATTGATGGGGTGAGACAAAAGCCTCAATAACCAGCTATCCAACTCATTACACATGTTGATATGTGCTTATGAGGTGCCAAATGGAATTTGTTTATATAACAAAACGATAGTGTACCTTTGCTTAGAGCTTCTTGCTGATATCATGTTATAAATAAAGATAAAAATAAGAGAAAATATGAGAGGAGGAGGAGGAAGGAATAATTCTTGGTCACTATTCAAGATGTCTAGGACTACTACATAATACATGTGCATGCCTTCTATTTATAAGCATAGGTCTACAATCTCAATAGAACCTACATTTATTATCAACATATTTAATAAGAATAAAGATAACTGTACGATACTAGAGATAATATTAGATAACAGAGATATATGAACATCTACATTAATATTATATTCATAATAGTATGTTGATATTTAACTAATATTTAAATTATGTTGATTAATTATTTTTTATGTTCATGTTTAAAAGTATTAGTTGAACCAACTTATGTACGTAAACTTTAAAAGTTATCAGTTCAATAAGTTTTCATCACTAAAAATATTGTATTCAACATATGAAAAAATTGTATAATATATTCTCTAAAATAATGTTTAATGAATTTTAAACAATATTTAGGCAAAATAGAGATTTTGTGTTTCTAAAAACAGTTCCTCTAGTCCTTTATATAGGACCCAATTGACTTTTTTAGAAAAAAATAAGGAGTTAAATAAGTTATTTAATCATAACATATGTTGTGTATTATCATATTATATATATATATATATATATATATATATATATATATATATATATATATATATATATATATATATATATATATATATTAGTTCATAAGTCTAGCAAATTAATTTGAAAAAAATGATAAATATAAATATTTTAATATAATTTATTTCACTTGCTTAATCCCTCCAAAAAAGGTCAAATGGGTCTTATATTAATGATCATGGGTAGTATATAATTGAGTTAATGTACAAATTTTGCAATGAACTATTTTCCAATGGGCACCCAATACAATTAACTATTTTTGGGTGCAAAAGTAGACATAATCAATTTATTTGGTAGCACTTTTAGCAACTCCGTTAACCCAAGTTAACTTTTGTTACTTGTTGTACGGTAGGTCCCACCAGTGTTCTTACTCTCTGTTATTTTAATCTATTCTTAGAAATATGTGTCTTTAAATAAGAAAATATCACTTAGACCCCATGGAAGCAATTTAATTTTAGTCAACCCCCAAAAAATATCCCCAAATTTTTTTTTACAAGACAAATATGGACATTTACAAGATAAATAAAAGAATTTAGGGAGTTAAAAATTTTTAGTCATTCTCGTATTTGTTGAATTATCTTTTACTTCACTTATGCTGTTTCTTTTTTGTTATTAATTTCAGCTTTCTGATTTCCTTTTTTTTTTAAAAAAAAAAATCCTGAGTTTATCTTCTTTCATAGTTTCACTGTTCACGTCACTCTTTGCTACTTGCTAGCTCTTTCTTTATTATTTCCTCATTTCTCAACTTATTCTTTAAAGTCTTTTCAGAACTTTTTGTTGCTTGCATATCTTGATTTCCGTTTTCTTTTTCTCTCCCATTTTTATAGGGAAGAAAAAAATCCTGAATTTGCTCCTAAATCCTAATGTATGAGATTGCGACGTTTCACGTCGGGCTACTATAAATTGCGAGGTTTATTTCTTTTCTTGACTCTTTCCATTGATTTCCACTATATTTTCGTTTGTTCTGGTTGTCTTCTTTCATAATTTCAAATCCTTCCTTGCAGTGGCGGAAGTATTTGTTTCCCGACTGATCTTATAAAATTTGTTAGTATATATATGTATTTATTATATGATATTTTATTTGGCCACAAATTTGGCCCCAACTAATTTTTTATCTTCTTTGTGAACCTAATGTTTGTTTCATTACTCATTGGACTGTAAAAGGAAAGTAAAAGTATTGTTTGAGATACCGAAAATGTTAGTATCATCTTATATATTGTTTTGATTTATAATTATCGGTTATTATTTATTTGTATTTTCAAGGTTATTTGATACTATTTAGTAAATACCCCATTTGATTCTTATTTAAGGAACCAACTAACAATTCTCATAAGTCATTAAAAACAGCTAAAGTTATTAAATTTGTCCTAAAATTTAAGTAATTTTCAATATTATCCCTATTAATTATATTAAACTCTAATATTATATTAATTATTACTATTTTTTGCTCGGAAAAAAGAGTAATAATTAATTTTTATTAATTATTACTCTTACTCACTACCTTTTTAATTATGGGTATACATGAAAAAAAATATTTAATGCTATTTGGAAGCAAACAAGTGTCTTATAAAAATGACTAAATATACTTATTAGTTGGTGTCTTATAATAAGAACTAAATGGAGTAGTTCAATATGTTTATCTTTTGGCCCGGGCTAAAAAAAATTTCTGGTTCCGCCACTGCTTCCTTGCTTGTTCTGTTTCCCGTGATTTCTCAGCTTGTTCTTAAACATATTTTCTGCAATTTCGTTTTTATTTTATGATTTCTGCTTTCCTTTTTTCTGTTTCATATTGAAAAAAACAAAATCCTGAATTTGCTGAACTCCTATTTTCTGTCTTCTTTCAACTTCAGTTTGCTGGTTTTTGATATTCCTTCAAGGGAAAAAAGATCTTAAGAAATGCACTAGAATTTTCACTACTTATATCTCTTAAAAAAATAGAAAGTTATTCCCTCTACTTTCCTTTTTATTTTGTTTTTGAATTCTTCTTCTTTATCTTTTTCTTCACTTGTTGATGTTGTTTCCCTGTTTGTTTTTACAATTGATTGTCTTTCTGCTAAAACCTTAAGATTTGCATGAACTATCCGCTTCTTAAAGATGTTGAAAACACCATAAAGAGAGTGGGGAAAGGTGGTCTTTTCGTTGATTTGTGTTGGAACACTAAGGAAAGCTTATTAGTGCAGGTTGACCAGAGGTTTATCTACATTCTGATTCCGAAGTTTCACATCTGTTATTGCTAGTTCAATATGTTTTTATTCTATAGACACCGCGATGCTTGATTGATCTAATGTATATCTAAGACCCACTTTATAGTTAAATTATTTTATTAAAGTATGTCTTACATCAAGGATAAGAGGGAGTATCATATTTTGTAGGTGCAACTCAATTCTTGTTTCAACTTTTGCAGCAAAATATTATCCTCTTTTAGATATATAGGAAGAGAGGAACCCATTAATTAAGAAAAACTAATATTCTCTTCACATTTGGGTTACCGTAATTCCAAAAAATAAATTTATGTCTTAATTGTTCAGTGATAAGTTACCTATGACCTTACTTCACCTACATGAATATCTATTTGCAACACACACAAAAGTAAAAATACAAAGTATCATGATCGTATTTTGATTTAGTGTATATGGAAACGTTACTTTACATGACTACACATAATTTAATATTGTCGATCCCAAGTCAACGATCTCATCCTTGATTTGATTTTTACAGGGTGTAGAAAAGATAGAAAGAAGAGGGGAAATCAAATTTTTATCATCATTAATCTGGGGGAAAAAGGTGAGATGTTTGTTTTCAAGCTTACTGATATTTCTGCATTAACAAGCCAAGTTTAATTGAGTGGTGGCTATATCTTTTAAACAGAGCACAAATTAAATGGATCCTACTTGTGGTTTGGTTGACAAGTTTCGTGATCTCGTGCTCAACCTAACTTGGGAGCATCTTTGTTATTTGATTTACTATCGTAGAAACATTGGCCAACTCAACGGACCAATTGTGAAACTCACCCTTAAAAGAAACTCCATTCAACAACGAATAGATGAGGCTAGAAACAATGCAGAACAAATTCTAGAGGAAGTTCTTCATTGGTTGGGTAAAGTAGATGCGATATCAGAGCAAGTGCATGAGTTATGTAGAGAGAGTGAAGCAAAATTAGAGTGTGGCATAACTTCATGCCCCAACCCATGGCTACGCTATAAACTAAGCAAGCGAGCAGAGACAGTTGCACAAGAAGTTGTTAGAATTTGTGGAGAGGGAAACTTCGAGAGAGTTGGATTTCGTGTTCTTCCCCAGTCTATGCCAGAGTTAGCCAACAGAGAATGCAATAAAGCGATTGATTCAAGAGTGGAAATTAAGAATCATATTATGGAGGCATTGCGGAATCCAAGATTTAAAATGATAGGATTGTGTGGGCTTGGTGGTGTAGGCAAGACGACTATAGCTAAAGATATAGAAAAGGAGGAGAAGAACCAAAAGGTATTTGCAAAGGTGATCATGGCAACTGTTTCTCAAGAATTGAACATAGAGAATATTCAAGGTCAGATTGCTGAGAAGTTGAGTTTGCAACTCAATGAAAATGATAAAGAAGTTAGAGCTCTTCATCTATGTAAGAGGTTGAATCAAGAGAAGAATATGCTCCTAATATTGGATGATCTTTGGGAGGAACTTGACTTGGGCAAAGTTGGAATTCCCCTTTCTAGCGTTGAAGGTTTTAAAATCTTACTAACTTCAAGGGATAAAGCATTACTGTCAGATCTCATGAAATGTCAAAAATTGTCGAAGTGGGTGTTTTGTCGAGGATGAAGGATTGGAATTGTTTAAGAAAAGCGCTGAACTTTCTACTAACTCAAGAAGTCTTGAGTTGATATCTATAGCCACTGATATTGTTCAAAAGTGTGGAGGCCTTCCGCTAGCAATTGCTACAACTGCCAAGGCATTAAGGAACAAAGATATTAATGTGTGGGAAGATGCCCTTGCGCGATTGAATAACCATCTTAGAAGAAACAACACATTAACAAAAGAGGTGGATACCATTTTGAATTTGAGCATTGATCATCTAAGCTCACCAGAGTACAAAAATATTTTCTTGCTTCTGCCATGTTATCTCATGATCCCTCAATTGAAGACTTGCTCATGTACTCGTGGGGTTAGATATTCTTGATGGCGTAGAAAACATGGAGGGTGCTCGTTTTGGAGTCTCGCTATTGTAAGTAAGCTAAAATCATTAAACTTATTTCTTGATAGCATTTCTAGTCATCATGTTACAATACATGATGTCTATCGAGAGTTTGCATTACGGATTGCATCCAATGAAGGTTTAAACTTATTTTGTGCTAAATTACATGCGTTCATACGTAGGAGGTTGAAAGAATGGCCAGACGAAAATATACTTCAAGGTTTTGAGGGAATTTGCTTACATGAGAGTGACATTAGTGACCTTCCAGAAGAGTTGCAGGTCCAAGATTACAATTCTTTTGCTAAACAAGCATAAAACGGGATTTGAACATACCCAACACATTTTTCAAATCTTCAAAGGAGTGAAAGTGTTGACATTTACTAATGTACATTTTTCGTCATTATCATCCCTCATTTTCCTACATAAACTAAAAGCATTGTGTCTACACTCTTGTTTGCTGGAAGATATAGCCGAGGTCGAAGCTTGAAGAATTTAAAAGTCCTAAGTCTTGCTTACTCGAAATTCAACGATACCAATCGAATTAGCGAGTTGACTTCGTTACAAATGTTGAATTTATCTCATTGCTCCAATCTCAAAGAAATTCCACAAAACTCCTATGTAGCTTGAAAAAATTGGAGGTTTTGTACATGGGAAACAGACTTTAAACAAGTGGAAAATTGAAGAATCTAGTAAAGCTGATGAAAATGCAAGTCTTGACGAGTTAATGAATTTGCCAATCTCTTCTCTAGAAATTCATATTCCTAATCTCTCTATGTTGCCAGAGAACTTGTTCTTAAAGATGAATTTGAGGAGATACAGAATATTCATTGGAGAGAGGTGGACCTGGTATAGCAATCATGGAGCTTCAAAGATGTTGAAACTTGAGCTAGAGAGTAGCATTGATTTGACGGCTGGGCTTCGAAATTTATCGAAAGGAGTTGAAGATTTGGATTTATATGGATCTAATGGGCAAGAAAATGTTCCATCCAATCTTGATGCAAGTGGATTTCCATGTTTAAGGCATCTTCGGATTAAAAGTAACGATGATATTAAATACATTGTTTTGAACTCAGCACATCATGGAGATGCTTTCCCAATCCTTGAAAGCTTGGAACTCCAAAATTTGAAAGCCCTTGAGAATTTATGTGAAGGACCGAATGACATCGTATTTGGTCAATTACACACTTTGAAGATGGAAAATCTGCCTGCTCTTACTGGAGATTTTAGCATCAAGGATAGAGCAACAAAGAATGCATCCAATAAAATTTTCAAATCACTTTTCAACAAGGTCTATCTTCAGATTATTTTATTCGCATTTTTTTCCTTATTTTATCTTCTTACAAGACTTAAAACTTAATGAGCGGCAAAAATCACTCTCACTATAATTACTTGCTTTGTGATTTGGCTATCATGAAAGTTCAAAGTTTTTTGTTTTCTTTAAATTACTTAAAATTAGCTAATAAAAGCAACAATCTAACTTCAATTATTGAAATTAGTAATTAAGCCTCAAATTATTGTTTTGCTACCTATTTTAACACTATTGTTTTGCTACCTAAAGACGTGATTTCGATATTTTTGAGTATTTCAATATATGAAATATTCGTATCACTAAAATATCTATGTGGATGTTGCTTATGGATTTGATGATTGACGACTAATAAATTTTTTCAATCCATTTTCAACAATAAGATACTTTATTTTTTATTGTTTTAACTTCCTATAATATGTGCACCCTTCATTTTTCACCATAATTATTTGCGTTGCCATTAAGCTTTTGTGGAGTTTTGCAGATTTTTTTCTTTGCTATTTTTGTTTTAATGTATTTACATAAATTACCTGTTTAATCATATTTTCTTTCTGCAGGTGTTATTACCAAAGTTAGAGATGTTGCAATTATTCAATTTAAACAGTTTGATTTCTTTGATATGGGACGACCAACTTTTACACAAATCTTTCAATAACTTGAAAACACTAACGGTGGAAAAATGTGGCTTTGTGAAATTGGTTCCCCTTCATGTGCTGAAATCTTTAAACAACTTGGAAAAAGTGGAAGTCAAAAACTGTGACATGTTGGAGATTGTGTTTGATTTTGAAGATTTGAATGATTATTATAAAGAGATGGATTCATCATTAGTGGTTGTGCCTTTGAAAAAGCTAGAGCTAAGTAATTTGCCAAAATTGAAGAATGTGTGGAGTGAACATTACCAAGGAAATGTGTCCTTCCTAAGTCTAAGGAGCGTAGCTGTTTATGACTGTAAAAGCCTCACAAGTATATTTCCTGCGTCTATAGCCAAAGGCATGCTTTGTGATCTTGAAGAGCTTCAAATACATCGATGTGGTGCAGATGTGATTGTTGCAAAGGATCAAGTTTCAGAATCTGTTGCTGTTAAATTTGGGTTTCCTAGCCTAACTTCCCTTGAGCTTTATGGCCTTCCAAATTTGAGGAACTTCTATCCACAAAAACACACATTAGAATGGCCGCACCTTAACCAATTATCTATTCGATGTTGTGATGAATTAGAGATATTTGAAAAAGAAGTCTCAAGTTCATCAGAAATATATGAGGAAGAGAACATGCTACACTCAAAATATCCTCTCCTGCCCCATGACAAGGTACATTTCTAAACTAGCTATTCATAGCTTATTTAAGCAAAAAATAAATTTGAGCATTAAGAAAATAATGAGACATGCATCAAATTAAATATTTTGTTTTACAACCTAATAGCGCTTGACTTGATATTTTTAAGTATTTAAATATGTGAATAATTCCTCTCAAATATTTAATAGATTGCTATTATTGGTTGGATGATTAACATAAAAAACTAAGGAAAGAATAATTCAAAATAATTATTTAATCAGTAGATATTAAAAAATAATTAAATAATTTTCTATTCTTTCTTATGAAAAGAGGACACCAATCCTCGCCTTTCCGTCCACATGCATGAGGTGTGCGAGATGAATGAAGGGAAGGGATAGTGTTAAATTTATATTTTTCATTTTTAAAAGAAAGGAATAAATTTCGTATATTATAAACGGAAGATTGAAACACAGGACTTGAAATTCATATTCACTTTAATTTACAATAATTAATATTTGATATCAAAATTGTGGAAGTAACAAATTTTAATTTGAGGATGGCCTCATGATGAAAAAGCATATGCCGTATCTCAATAATCAGCTTTCTGTCTTCACGCATGAGGTGTGTGATGAATGAAGGGAAAGGATAGGGTTTTTTTTTTTTTCTAAATGTTATAAAGGTTAAATTTATAATTTTCATTTTTAAACGAAAGGGATAAATTTTGTATGTTATGACGGAAGATTGAAACAATTCATAAAGGTGTGCTGAGGAATGAAGGGAAGGGATAGGGTTTTTTTAATTAAATAATTAAAAGAAATGAATAAATTTCCTATATATAACGGAAGATTGAAACACAGGACTTAGAAATTCATATTCACTTTAATTTACAATAATTAATATTTGATATTAATGAGATACGGATAACAAAATTGTGGAAGTATCAAATTTTAATTTGAAGATGGCCTCATGATGAGAAAGCATATGCCTTATGATGTATTAATTAGTTGTTACATTTTTTTTTAATACAAGATACTTATTGTTTATGCATTGTGCAGGTCATTGGTAATTTGGAGAGGTTGACATTGCAGGGTAAACAAGTTGAGAAGATTGGAAGTGGTCAGTTTCTAATGTACCACTTCCCCAAATTAAAGCTGCTTCATCTATCTCTTGAGAAAGAACCTTCTTTTACATTTTGGGAGTGGTCTCCAAATTCACGGGAGCTGAAGTTGAGTGGGGACTTTGAGAAGGCTCTTGGAGGTGATAATGTTGTTGCACTTACTGCTCGCTTTCCATTATTGACTCTCGCAAATATTTCCATTATGGGAAGCTTGTCACCATCCTTAGTTTCTTCACCGAATCTTACACATCTTAATGTGCAATGCTGCGATGGGACCACTTTGATGACATCATCAATTGCTCGAAGCTTGGTCCATCTCACGCATCTCTCAATTAGTCATTGCTATCAAATTGAGGAAATTATAACAAAGCACGAAGGAGAGGATGATGAGGACAGGGAAATCTTTTTCAGAAAGCTGGAGTTCTTGAAACTTACTCGTTTACTAGTATTGAAGAGATTTTGTGGCTTCAATTATACTTTCAAGTTCTTATTGTTGGATCAAATAATCATAATAGAATGTCCAAAATTCAAATCATTTTCTCCTGGAGTCATTGAAACGCCATCTCTTAAAATTGTTCAACTGAGCAAGGATTGGGAAAAATATCACGAAATCTGGCACAATGATCTTAACAGAACATTGTCCAGCCAGGTGCGTCAAGCATGCTCAATTCTTGTTATTTCTAGCTTTTTCAAAAATACTCATATTTAAATCTTCTATTGTTATGATATTTAATATAAATACCCATATGCATATTCCGGTTTAAAGTTTCTATTAAGCCTTTAATTATAATTTTCAAATTACATAACTTTGAAAATTGGGATACATAGCAAAATGTTTTAGTTTTATTGCTCTTTTTTTATTTTCCAAGATTAATTATGAAAATCAAAATGTTTGACCCTTGTTTGATGAGGAAGAAAGTGGGCAACAAAATCATTCCAACTTCCTACTTTTCTTTATTCCAGTGAGTACATTTGACTTTTGGACGCAATAAAAAAAATAAATTGATATTACTGAGCTTCTAATTTAAGAAGTTATGTTGTTGTAATTGAATAATATCTTTGCCCCTAATTGTTTTACAGCAATATTTGACATCAAGAGAGGTGGTGTTAGATGAGGAAGATGCTATCATGATAAGGAATGACCAATTTTCAGCGGACTGTTTTCCTAAAGTGGAAATTCTTCAAATAGAAGGATTTGTTGAAGAGTGGGTAACATTTCCGTATACATTGCTCGAAAGATTTCCAAAGCTGAAGGAACTTCGCGTGAAGAATAGTTCCTTTGAAGGGATATTCCCATCACATACAGCATCCTTCACTTCATTTCATAATTTGACAATGCTAAAGGTGTCCGAATGTCATCAGCTTGTCTATTTAGTGACAACTTCAACTACCAAGAGTTTGGTGAATCTGGAAACATTGGAGATAGATGACTGTGCAAAATTGGAAGAAATTGTAAGGAATGATACTGACGAAGATGTGGAAGGGGGAATCACATTTAATGGGTTGAGAATATTAAAACTCACTCATCTGCCAAGATTGAAAACACAAGTGGATCAAAGGGATTTTAACATTGAAGACCGAGCAACAGATACCAGATGCACCAACATTCCCATATCACTTTTCAGCCATAATAAGGTGTGTTAAAATTAATTTATTCTTCTTTTGGTGGCAAAAAATCGATTTATTATTATTTTATCTTGCATTAACTTCTTAATTTCAAACTTCATAATAGCGTTTGAATTTGATATTTTTAAGTATTTAAATATGTGAATAATTCCTCTCGAATATTTAATAGATTGCTATTTTGGGTTGTATGATTAACTTAAAAAACTAAGAAAAGAATAATTCATAATAATTATGTTAACCAATAGATATTAAAAAATAATTAAATAATTTTATATTCTTTCCTATGAAAATAGGGACACCAATCCTCAGCTTTTCGTCTTCACGCATTTGGTGTGCCGACGAATGAAGGGAAGGGATAGGTTTTTTTTTTTTTAAAAAATGTTATAAGGTTAAATTTATATTTTTCTTTCAAAAAAGAAAGGAATAAATTTTGTACATTATAACGGAAGATTGAAACAATGCATATTCATTTTAATTCACAATAATTAATATTTGATATTAATGAGATATAGATTTCAACATTGTGGAAGTATCTGATTTTATTTTGAAGATGGCCTCACTACATATGCCTTATGATGTATTAATTAGTTGTTACTTTTTTTATATAAATTACTTATTGTTTAGCATAATGCAGGTTATTATTGGTAATTTGGAGAGGTTGGTATGGCAGGGTAAAGGAGTTGAGAAGATTGGAAGTGGTCAGTTTCTAATGTACCACTTCCCCAAATTAAAGCTGCTTCATCTATCTCTTGAGAAAAAACGTTCTTTTCCAGACATGACATTTTGGGGGAGCCCTCCAAATTTAAGGGAGCTGAAGTTAAGTGGGGATTTTGGGAAGGTTCTTGAAGGTGATAATGTTGCAGCACTTGCTGCTTGCTTTATTAAATTGACTCTCGAAAATTTTTCCATTATGGGAAGCTTGTCACCATCATTAGTTTCTTCACCAAGCCTTACACATCTTAAGGTGAGTTTTTTGCGTAAGTGGACCACTTTGATGACACCATCAATTGCTCGAAGCTTGGTCCATCTCACACATCTCTCAATTAGTCATTGCTATCAAATGGAGGAAATTATAACAAAGCACGAAGGAGAGGATGATGGGGACAAGGAAATCTTTTTCAAAAAGCTGGAGTTTTTGGAACTTGATGAATTACCAAGATTAAGGAGATTTTGCCACCACAATTATACTTTCAGGTTTCCATTATTGGAACATGTAACTATAATAGAGTGTCATCACCTCACAATGTTCTGTCCAGGAGCCATTCATGCCCCGCAACTTCAAAGCGTTAGAGTGAATGAGTTTAATCCTCACAAAGCCATATGGATGACTGATCTTAACAACACTATTCAACATCTATTTACTTTTGAAGAGGTACGTTGAATGTATTGACATTCTTATTTTCCACTTTTAAAGAATTTCTCATCATCTAGAATTTAGCATGAGATAAATATTTAATACAAATATTGAAGTTTGGACATTCTGTCATCTAACCATGAATGAATTATAAACTTTACATGACTCTAATAGCACATGAAACTGTACAAGCAAATGATGATTTATGAATGTGGTAGACTGCAAATAGTGTTATTATTGTTTGTTAAATCTCTGACTAGAAAGAAAGGGGCATTAAAATGATTTAAAAGGCTTCATTTTGATTTTGAAGTGTGGATGTGATTTTATTAGGGGAAAATTAATAATTAAAATATAAATATTATGAAGATGACGGATCAGTTAAGAAAGATTTTATCTACAATAAAATAAGAAATTATTCTATTAAAAAGTATCGTAACCTAAATTATTAAATTGCCTCCTTCTAGCAATATTTTTATCAGTGATCAATTTACAGTAAATTTTCACTATCAAAAGGCTAGCACAAAATGTGAATTTGAAGTTAGAAATGGTGACCTTTTGTCTAATTAAATTTAGAGAAAAGAAAGTGGGCAATAAAATTAATTTAGAGATTGTTTTCCTAATTTTAACATCCGGATATGATTTTAGGGGAATGATGAAAATTATAAATGTTAGGAAAAGAAGAGTGATCCATGAAGAAATATTTAATTCTTTAAAACAATGTCTTGATTTAATTTACTTAATCGCCTACTAATCATGGTAATTTCCTTATTAATTATCATTCTATAGGTAATTTCCACATGCAGAAGCATGGCGTTAAATTCGAAGAATATCACAATGATAAAGAATGTATTTCCACATGTGGCAAGTCTTTATGTAGACAACTTCAGGGATGAGGAGGTAACCTTTCCCTATAGCTCCCTTGAAAAATTCCCTAGGTTGAAATGGCTTTATGTGGAGCATTGTTCCTTTGAGGAGATATTCCCATCACAGGACCAGATTACTGATTTTATGAGCAGTCTTTATTTAAATAGATTATACATTGCCTATATGGATAAGCTCAAGAGCATATGGAAGGATGATTCTCAGCTACCATCTATTCATCAAAATCTAAATGTCCTCCAAGTCGAAAATTGTTGTAGCTTGGTCCAGTTAGCTCCATCCTCTGCTTCATTTCAAAATTTGAAACAGCTGTATGTATCTAGATGTCATCAGCTCATCCATTTAGTGACAACTTCAACTGCCAAAAGCTTAGTGAATCTTAGGTGGTTGGAGATAAATGATTGCAAAAGGTTGGAGGAAATTGTAATGAATGACACCAATGAAGACGTACAAGTTGGAATTACATTCAACCGATTGTATGGGATCAAACTTACTGATATGCCAAGCTTGAAGATGTTTTCTTCACAAAGCCGCACCTTTGAATTCCCAAAATTTGAAGAGATAGAAATAAGTGGATGCCCTGAAATGAAGAAATTTTGTCCAGGAGTGTTGAAAACACCAAAGTTGTCTAAAGTGAAAATAGAAGAGCATGACAAGGAATGGAAGGATGAAGAAGACGTTAACAAAATAATGGAAGGCGTATCCTCAGCAAAGGTATGATATATCCACACCAACAAATAATGTTTCAAAAAATGTATAGTTAACGATGAAAGAAATAAAAAATTGATAATTATATCGAGCTTATGCCAATGTCTTCTTTTTTCCAAAATTACCTTTGTTTGAGGCAAACTATATTATGATTTGGTGTTGCAGGATAGCATTAATGTATAGAAGGATAACTCCATCGTCCATGTTATCATCTTCAGGTTTGTTAGTTTTATGATTTCTTTCGCTAAAGAGTATCTTTCTCTTTTCTTGAACTGTTTGTATCTCTCTACTTATTGTATGTGTTTTTTTTTCCTAGAAGTAGTTACTGTGGTATCAATAAAACTTCATGAGGGAAGGGACAAAGCATAAAAGAAGCTTGAATTTGTTCCCCCCCCCCCTCTATACAATAATTTCTCTTTTCTTAAATGATCTTTTTGTCATGTTTGTTTGCGTTTTCCTATCACTCAAGAATAGAGTTGATTGTAGAAATTTATTTCAATTATTCTTTTCCAATAGTAGTTACTATACTACCAACAATTATAAAAGGATGAAACAGAGGAGCTATCTTTTCTTGTGTTTTTTTATTTAAAACTTTTCATATATGTCAACTTTTCTTTCTTTCTTTCCTCACATTCTCTCCATAGTATTGGTTGAGTTGGTTGAAAAAAAAAAGTTTTCTTTCTTTCTTTCTGCGCAAAGATAAAAGATACAAACCACCCGCACACAGTTTTCCACCCTCACATTCAAGTAACACAGTTTTGTTAGTTCTCTGGTTATTGTGTATACATTCTTCTAGTAGTAGTTGCTATGATATCTGTAGAAGCCTCATATATGAAGGGTCAAAGCATAAAAGAAACATGCATAATATTTTTGCCCTTTATGTGCGGATTTCTCTTTTTTTATATTATTTGTTTTTCAGCTGTAGTTTTAAGATTTCTTTTTCAGCAGGAGTTATTATAATATCATCAACAAGAGCGTTTTGGAACAGAGAGATTATGGCTTTTTTTTTTTTTTTTTGCCAAATGATACAAAGAAACTCTGGCTTTGATTCTATCTTGTGTTTATATGTTCCTAAAACAGTTCAATAAAAATAAATTTTAAAACAAGTTTGAAAAACGAAAAATTTAAAAACTATGTTTGCCTGATTATTTTTAAAAGCATATTTAAACTGGTGAGGTGAAAGGTGAAAACATAGTTTATTTTATTGGCAACCCTGCTATTGAAGAAAATACAATGTTAACAGCCTCTTCTTTAATTTTGTAGGATAAAAAGTAACAAAACATAAAAAGATGTTCTGACCTCTTGTTTTCCAGAATTTAACTTTTATTTTTTGTTTTTGCTTTTCAGAACACAAAAAGAGAGAGAGAGAGAGAGAGAGAGAGAGAGAGAGAGAAAACACAAAATTCCAAACCAGTCTTGTTATGCCTACATGAGTATATGTATTGATTATAAAAGTATAGCAATTGACAACTCATTTTAGTAGAAAATAACAGATTTGGGATTTTGAAGTTCAAATGGTTTTTTGTTGTTGTCTTTTTTGGTTTTTTTCCTAATAAAAACACATGTTCAAATAAGGTTTTTTTTCAAAGTAAAAAACTGAAAAATTGTTATGCTACTATATCTAACAACATGGACTATAATATAAACACAATCTTAATAGTTCTTTTCTTTTACTTTCTTGATTAATGCAGGTGTTGGTGATGATGTTGACACTTGATGAAGAATGTGGATAGATGTTTGTTCGATGATGCTTCTGTTGAATATCAAATTATGTTTTACTAGTTATATATATGTTCGATTATTTGATAACTGAGACTCTGTTTTCATCTCGAGCACGACTCCTACCAATAAATTTAGGGATCAATGACTTGGCCCTACTCAAAACTCTATCCTTAATGCATGGTTTGTTTTATTTTGTATTATGACTTTAATGTATGGAAGATTCAGAAATTGATGTGGCATGATTGTGAAGTTTTCACATAACAATTGTGTTGTCTGCTTATATGCTATGAAGACTAATTGGTTCAGTGAGTTTATTCACAATTGACCATGGAGTCCTGATAAATGTATAAAACAAGACACATTTTTATGATACGTGAAGATATAGAAGAAGAAGAATAAGTGAAATAAAATGTAAGATTCATGTCTATAATTTAAAATGCATAATTAATCAAGACTTAAGTACAAGAAATCTATATTAGAGATAAGTTCTTTTTACTATTATACGCCAATTTCTCTTTTCTTGAATCTTTTTGCTACATCTATCTATGCTTTCCTATCATTAAAAATAAAGTTGCTTGTTGCAATTTAGTTCAATATATCTTTTACAGTGGTAGTTACTGTAATATAAACAACAACATATATTAAGGGATGAAATAGGGCAGCTATCTTTTTGTTTATTTTTTCCCTTTTTAATTGGATATACATAGAATAAAAACGAAATCTTAGAAGTCCATCCCCCACTTCTTGGTTGATGCTCTGTTGTTGGCAATGATGTTGACACTTGACAAGATTGTGGATAGATGTTTGCGGGACAATGCATAAGTTGACTATGGCAAAAGCTCTACCCTTTTTGTTTATTTTGTTGAATTCTCGAATTCAATGTCCTGATACCTCACAGCATGCAACAGGAAGTCAGGGTTCCGATAGTCCATCCTATTGCGAACTTCTGCATTAAAACTTTTTCCAGCATTCTTATACTCAAGAAATTTGTTTTTCTTCCTCTGCAATGATAAAATCAAGGCAATGTGTCAAGAAGATCAACAAATATGAAAAGGCTAAACAAATTTTATACAAATATGAAAAGGCTAAACAAATTTTATACAATTTTCTACTTTCTCAAAAATTAAGAGCAATTATTTTTTTGTTATTACTTAAAAATGCTAAGCTTTAATGAGTAAAGTGGTGATCATTCAACTTCCACTGTACAGAATGTCAAGAAGGTAAGAAAGCACAATAATTTAAGGAATATTCAATGAAACAGAAGTTTTAGTGGCCAAAAAACATGATACAGAGAAGTTTTGGCAAATTATCACTTAACTTGATGGTTTTTAATCACTGAATGAGCAACGTCTGAGAAGATTTTAGAGCATCAACACATAATTAAAGGGAACGTGTTAAGGAATCAAACCATACATCACCATTTAATAATTAAAAAAGAGCAGTAGTTGCTGAACTCATTGAAAAACACCCCACAAGTTAAGTGATTTTCACACTTCTAAACCTAAAATTCATTTTGAGTAAGTAAATTCCCACACTAAATCTTTTCTTAAAATTTTCAATGCCAAAATTCTAAACTCCAATCATTATATTCAAGTGTTCCTACTGAACCTTAGAATTATTTATGTCTTTTTTGTTTTTTGGTCAAAAGATACTTCCATTAAATCCCAAGAGAGGGTAACAACTACAAAGATGAAAGCAAAAACATAACAAGGGGAACAAGAAAAACAGACGGAAAACATAACAGCAAGCAACAAATACAAAGAAACAACAAGCCTACAAGAATAAAAAAGTAAAATGAACAGCAAACAAACTAGCCACCACCGATTGAAGGCTTAGTGGGCAAATAATCATTGACATCATCAGTAGTTTCCTGAGCTTCCAAAGTTAGAAGTGACAATAAAGCGGGTGTTGGTTGTGAAACCCACTTAATAGAGCACATCCCTTTATAAGCATCAGCAGCAAGAAGATCCGCAGCATGATTGCCCCGTCTAGAGGTAAAGTAGATGGAGAACCCAACCTTAGACGACAGAAGACAAATGATATCATAGACAATACTTCTACACCTCCAGTCAAATAAGTTCGGTGACTTTTCATCAACACAGGTAGGCAAAGAGAGGTAGTCGGTTTCAAAGATCACTTTATCATGTCCTAAATCCACTGCTAGTAGCAAAGCCCTCTTAAGTGAGGTAGTCCGGTGAATTATTTATGTCTGTGTAGCTAAACTATGTACAATCAATAAACAAGTTTGGAAATCAAAAGAGATTAGAGTGTAATATTACATTACAAATCTTCTAAAGCATCACCAAATTGATTTAACTATATTCAATAATTATAATATGAAAATAACGTCAGTCCAAAAAAATATGAAAACAATGAAATAACAAGTTAAACAAAAAAAGCTTAAGAATTTAGAGAGTCCTGGCAAATTAAATGTAGAGCTCTAGTGGGGCACAAAGAAAAGGGCAAAAAGACATCAAACCACGCAAGCACACGAAAACTGTTTTTTCTTTTTGGGGGAGGGGAGCATAGCACACCAATTCAATTCAATAAATTAGCAAATCTCTGACATTTATTGAGAGTAATTTGTTGAGCATTTAACTTTGGGTGGTGGTGGGAGAAATTTATCCAATGGATCTACAAATTTTTGCTTCTCCTGAGTTGTTTCTCCATGTTCTGCGCCATCTGATCCAGCCACGACGTTAACTTGCATAGTATGAGGTAGCTTAGAAAACTGAAGAGTGTTAACTCGACTGCTAGGTGTCAAAACCTAAACATATCCTAATGTAATGTTTAAGAAAGTTTATAAAAATTGTAATATTCTAGAAATTTTGTTAATAATAAAAATAATAATAAACTAATTAATTAATTGACTTATTGAGTTAATAAATAAATGCATTGTATAAATTGTAGGAATCCCTAAATTGTAGGAGATAGAAATACAAAAAGATAGGAAATAAATGTGAATAGAATATATTTGAATTTCAAATCTGATTTTGATTATATATTTCATACTTATATTCAAAGTTATAATTTGACTATAAATGAGAAGTCAGGTACAACAACAAAAATATTTAGAAATTAAAAAAATTAATAATAATAATTATTATGATAACTATATTATTAATATGAAAATATGAGTTCAAGAGGGGTAAATATTAGGGGTGGGCATGGGCAGGGTTGGGCAGGGCGAGACCCCTACCCGATGCCTAACTCGAAGAATGAATAGGTTGCATTTTGCAGCCCGATGCCCGGCCTTGCTTGATAAAAGCCCTAACCATTTTCGGGCTGGGTAAAGGCGGGCTGGGTAGGGTGGGCTTCCCCTGCCCAAGTAGTAACGCATTGCTCTACTCCATAAAGATTCTAATTCACACTTCATAGAATTTCAAAGCTTTGGAAATACATGAAGTATAATATAATATATTTAGATATAATAATATAATATTTTTTAAATAAAATAATATATCTAGAATAATATTTATTTAAATATATTTAATTTTCCAGGAAGGGTTAAATGGGCAGGGCAAGACCCTTTGCCCAATACCCAGCCCTACCCAGTTATTGGCCCAGCCCAAAACTGCCCAAATATTTTCCGGGTCACTTTTTAAGGGTTGGGCTGGACAATTTTTTAACGGGCTTGGGCGAGCGTACCGGGCATCTGGGCTCCATGCTCACCCCTAGTAAATATGTTGCTTATCTTATTGTGTTTAATATTAAAAAAAATCTTGTTAATGCAAGAAAACAAAACCATATATAGGTGATTAAATATGAGGTGTTAGGCTTAAGTATTACCAATGATATATATATATATGTGTGTGTGTTCTCTTTAATGAAATTACCATGATTTAAAAAAAAAACGGGAAAAAACTGTCAAAATGTTTTTATTTTCAAAACCTTTTAGTCCCTGTACGGGCAGAAGAGGAGGAGTGAATTTCTGGAATCTTCACCATTGTCGTTCTTCCTTTTTCGGAGGTTGGTTTGCGCAGGTGGGGGATGAGTCTTCGTCATTCTGATCTTCTCCTCTATTTGGTATTTCTGTCGTTCGTCCCTCTGTTCCACCCTAGTCGACGCCATTAGTAGGTGTGGGCAAGTATCTCATCTTGTCTCTTCATCTTCGGTCGGCGTTGTTGCTTTCTTTGGTCTTTGCGGTGTGGGTGATTTGATTTTCTCCATATTTCTCTGTATCATGGCTGTAACATCTCAACTTTTCACAAGCAGTATAAATTTTTTTTTTCCAAAACATCTTTTCAAATCAGAGTAGAGCATTTGAGCGGAAGAGTAACTGATATATATTTATTAAATGCCGTAAGTCTGGCTGGATACAACAACGGTACAGTAACCGTGTGTTTCAAAGGTACAATATAACAGAAAGGAAGGTTTCCGTTGGAACAACAAAAGGAAGTCTTCAGCCGGGTCTTCTACTCGGGCTGCTTGCCTTTCTCCTCGGTCCTCAGTTCTCCGGAGCCTGACGCTATAGCTGAGATCCAATTTACCACATTGGATCTCAGGTAACGGTTAGCCTCATATTTACATATACGGTATATAGTCCACAGTCATTCACATTAACAGTATAACAGATGTATCACACGGAGTGCATGTAGATGTATCACACGGAGTGCATAGAGATGTATCACACGTAGTGCATGTAGATGTATCACACGTAGTGCATGTAGGTGTGTCACACGTAGTGCATGTATCCAAAAGCACATAACAAAACTCACAACATATCAACCGACCCTCAACCACAAATACGCATACAGTAAACATCAGAGTTAGTGTTACAGTACGCGAACGTACCTCCGTTGACGGCATAGGTACTTCTGATAGAAATCGTACTTTTACGGAAAACTGCGAAACGTCCAACAGCGGCACGTTGGGCAGCGTAACGGCAGCAAATCAGAGTTTCTGATATCCTATAAGGGTAATATCACTTTTATTAGTGATTCGACATTATAACTGGCATTTTAGGTAAAAATTACCATTTTGCCCCTATACCCCTAATTGGCGGAATTTCGCCAGCACTTCGTTACTCTTACAAATTTTCTTCCCGAAATTTTGCCAACTTTGACCCAATGATAATTTTGAAATTCTAGACAAAAAATAGCCCTATCATATGATATCTAATCATACTTGAAAAACTAAATATTACTCTAACATTACTACTCTAACTATTAAAAGAACTACGGAAACTAAAAGCTCTGCATTGGAAAACTTACCCGAGCTTCGCTTCAATTTTCCCCAGAGCACTTCTCTCTTCTTTCTCTCTCTAATTTCGGTTTGGAGCTCTTGGATTTGTGAGAAAATGAAGAGGAAGGGGGGGTATTTATAGAAACTGTTGCAGGATTTCGGCCGTCGGATCAACTTTGTGAGAAACAATCTGGGCCGTCAAACACTACTTTTCAAAAAAACCCTTTCTTCCCTTTTTGCTTTCACACTTGGCCGAATTTCAAGAGGGCTTGGCCAATGGGAGGTGGCCACGTGTCACCTTCCAGAAGCCTTCCGGTCCAATTTCCCCGATCGGTACCCGATTCACGTAATTTCGAAGAAATCTCAAAATTCTGGTTAACTAACTTTGAAGATCTTCTCTTCCTTACTAGAAATGTCTATTCTAATCTAAATCTTGATTCCATACAGGGCATTCCGTGTTCAGCCGAAGTTTCTCGAAAGACGTGTCCGATTTCAGAACGAAATTCCGGAAGCTACCGACTGTGGACAAGAATGCACTGATTCCAAATATGTCCAGGAAAACTTCCAACTCCTTTCCGAAAGTCTCATCATGACCTGTGGACTCTTAATTTCCAACTTGGCTATTTGGCTTTTCCTCAGAATTTCCCTATTTCGTTTTATTAGGAAAAAGCTCTACCGGCTTCAGAATTAACCTCCGGAAAAGTCTAACGGAAGATAAAAACCCACTGATCAATATTTTACCTTGACTTTGGAAATCCTATTCCTGGTTCTCTAGATAGGATCCGTTCCCTATTGATTTGGTTACTATTCATCATATTTAATTATAATATTATAATAATACAACATGTGCAAATTGTCACAAAATATCATGATCTTTTCTTGCTTCTTCTTATCCTCCAATTCGGCTGGCCCTTAATTTAATATAATAATTATTTATTTTTTTAATTAGTTAATTAATTAATTATTTGTTTATTCTATTTTTCCAAAAATTTCACAAAATTCTCTTATTGGTCCATTCTTGCATTTACTCAAAAATACCTAAACTCACCCATTTTTCTCAAAAATTCCAATTAATTAGTAAACATATTTTTACTAATTTTAAAACAAAAACCACTAATTTTAGGGTTTTACATAATTACTTGTGAATTTCCTTTGCTTATGCTTAAGTAATTAACCAATAATTACTCAATTACCTTTTTATCAATAGTTGATAATTTTCTTAATTAGAATACATCATTACCTTCATACTCTTGCATTAACATTAGAATTTTCATGCCTCTTGCATTATTTTAGAAATTACAAGGGTATTATGGTCCTTTCAATACTTTTTGAGCATTTTTATTCAATTTCTCCAAGTTCATAATTTATTAAATTACCATAATTAGAGATAATATACTCTCATAATTCACTTGGTCATTTTACTGCCTTTTAGGATTTTTCATAATTTTTCTAAGTTATTTATGTCCCTTAGGGGCATTTTTGTCATTTTGGCACTTTGGCCCTTAAATTCCCAAATTTCCAAAAGAATTAACTTAGAAAAATAGACCAAATATATACAGAATTAAGACCATATATATTTGCTTATCAAAGATACCCCTTTTATTTATCCGGGTATTACAATGGCGTTGTTGTATGGGAGCAAAGCACTTCCTTCTCTGTCTCTTGCTTCAGTTTTGTGGGTATGTATATTATCTTCTTCCTATTTCTCTAATTTCCTGAATGCTTCTAAGTCTGATTTTTGTATAAATTGCTGCCTTTCTTTTTGTTGTGTTGTGCGTGGATTGGAAGAGGTGGGTGGCTAATTCATTAGTCTGTAATTAGTAATTAGGTTGAGTTATATTAATTAGTTAAGATTATATTATAGTTTTAATATATGAAATTTGGATAGTGATTTTAAAAAAGATTATTCTGGAGGCTTGTAATATAGAGTGCACATAGGGTGTTTGATAAAATGCTTGAGAGGAGAATTTAAAGCTATAATGGTTAAGGATATCATAGACTAAATCATGAAATTAAAGAAACTTTGCAATCGATTTTGCTGTTGGGATAGGCATGGCTGGATGTTTTTTTTTTGGGACTTGAACTTTGATTATTGTGAGGTGCTTGATCAATTGTTTGGTTGTGAAACTTGAGTTGTGGCAAATTAGTGTGACAAAAATGTTTGTTTTATGAGTTAATCTTGAGTGGCTACTAGGTTTATTGAAATGTTTGAAATGAAGGAGACTTAATTTGATATGTTGCGATAGTATTTATATAGTGGTGATGAACGTATTCATACACACACATCAACTTGAATTTAATTCTTGCTCAAATGTGGAATTTGAAAACTTTATATCTTCATGGTCATGTTGGGAAGAGGTCTATTGAAAAATTCCAAAGATTAAGTTGTTTATTCTTTTGTTAGCATTTGGGTAGTATAGAAAGTGTGGAATGTCGGATGAAAGAACTTAATGAAATTGAATTCACTATTATGTTAAAGTGGCATTGACATAATTATATAATGTAGAAACCACTAAAAATGAATGTTTAAGCTTGAAAAAGATTTATATGCACCACAATGATATAGAAATTCTATAGAAATCAAGAGGCTTGCTTGATGAAATAAGTCTTATGGTATGCTTAAACAAGGAAAATGAAAGATATTTTCTCAAGACTACCGAGCTATTAGGTGAAAAATTAAAGTTGTTGGAAGGGATTTGTCTTCTTTCCTAAAAGTGTGAATGTGTGGCTATGCAATTTAATAAAGAATATAACTAATAAAATTATCTTGAGTTTGGGATGGATGTTTAAACTTGAGAATACGTGAAAAAAAAGAATTATATTGAGGTGTTGTGTAATACCCTAAAAATCACACTTATGATAAGTATAATAATTTAGTAAATAATACCTATTGAAAATAGGTGAATATGTGGTCTCAAATTTTGTATAGCAATTACTTTGTTTCTAGGGCAATTTTGATTAAAATTAGAGGAGATAAAGTGCTAAAAAAATCCCTAAGTGAGTTTGTGGGTCATAAAATATCCTGAGAATATTATGATAAATCCTAAAAGGCAATAAAATATTTATTAAAAATAGGAAAATATGTTGTCTCTAATTTAGATAATTTATTGGATTATTTTCCTTGGAAAATAATGAGTCAAAATTAAATATTATTTTGAGGACCACAACTCCATAAGTGACCCCATGATTTTTAAAATAATATATGGAGCATAAATTACCAATGTCAGTACAATAGTTGTGAGGAAATGATTAATCCTAATTAAGAAAATTATCAACAATTAGTAAGTGATTAAATAAATAATTAATGGCTAATTGTTTAAGCATGAATCAAGGGATATGATCGAAGATAATTATGAACATATGCATACGCTGGGAGCGGTACATCTGTATTCGCTAGGAGCGGTACATCTACATGCGCTGGGAGCGGTACATCTGCATTCGCTGGGAGCGGTACATTTGCATTGGTTGAGAGTGATTCATTTGTTGTGCTCATATACTGTTAATGTTATGAATAACTGTAATACATATGTGTGTATGTAAACATGAGATTAACCGTTACCTGAGGTCCGGTGTATGGGCATTGGACCTCATTCTTAAATGATAGTACAGGTAAGGATCAGGAACAGAGAAGGCACCGATAGACGGAGCCATAAAGAGAAACCAAGGGGCAAAACCGTAGTAATGCACCGGTCGAGACAAGAGCCGGAAGAAGATTTTCAGAGCCTGTTGTCAGGCATGGATCTAATAACGTTACTTCGAACAGTTTGGTGCCGAAGGCAAGGCTAGTCTATGTGGGTCAGCCAATCAGTCGCCGTGAACTCGGTGAGATCCCCATGATAGACACTTACCTGGCCATTCTGTTTGGTTAACTGAGTTAGGTTCATTGCCCCAAGTCTAGTCAAGGCTTGGTCTAGGTTGTATAGTTACTATTTGAGAAATGTAATTGTACAAAGCTCTGTATATTGTATCACATGAATATTCCTTCGGGAAATTTTTAATATACCAGCATACGCTTGGCATCATCATATGTCGGGGTATGTTTATATCAGCTACTCGTCATTGTCCATTTGTTAGTACATTGCTCTCCGTTTCCGCAGTACTCTGATGTAGCACCTCAAATTCAGTTGAATTTTTCTAAAACCAAGTGTCATCCAACACAATTTGTAGTATGGAATTTGGGATGTTACACTTTGGTATCAGAGCTAGCTTCATAGCTAGTCTCAGAGCATTGTATGGACATGTAGGTTAGGAGTACTGATATAATACTGGTTATGTGATACGGAAAGGACGTATACCCTAAAGGAAAAAGGGTTAGGCTCGGGTAAGTGAAGACCTAGAGAATAAAGTGATGGCACAGAATATGGTTTCTGTTGCTAAACTCTAGGACTTCTTATATGGAAATCAGAGTATGAGTTGAATCCCCGCCTAGTGTCTTAAGGGAAGCGGTACAGAGAAGTCGATACTGCTTAGGATTTCTTATAGAGTGTAACCTACTGTTAGGTTTCCCTGTAGAAGCAGTGACCTATTGATTAAGTTCCATGTAGGAACATAAAGTTGCTAAGTTCCATGTAGTTATTACAACCGGACCGCGATCGTGTCATTGCGTATGAGGTATCTTGTGTTGCCATGGTGTATGGGCGCTATGGAGACATTTAAGGTATCTTGTGTTTCCATGATGTATGGGCGCCATGGAGAAATTTATGATATCTGGTGTTGCCGCGGTGTATGGGCGCCACGGAAACACTATATATCAAAGTACGACATGACAAGATCTTTGTAGTCGAGCCAGAACGAATTCTCGATCACCGAGAGAAACGACATAGAAATATTTTGATAAAGTAAGTATCTGGAGCGTATGGTCCGAAGTCTAAATAGTACAGAGTCTAGTTAGTATAGAGCAAATTTCGAGGGCGAAATTTTATTTAACGGGGGGAGAAATGTAATACCCTAAAAATCGCACTTATGATAAGTATCATAATTTGGTAAATAATACCTATTGGAAACATGTAAATATGTGGTCTCAAGTTTTGTAGAGCAATTACTTTGTTTCTAGGGCAATTTCTATTAAAATTAGAGGAAATAAAGTGTTAAAAAAATCCCTAAGTGAATTATTGGGTCATAACTTAGGGTATTCTCTTATATCGTATTTGATACAAGCTATTATGGTATTGAAATAATAACTTCTCATTGCTTTGGTAAATGGCCCCAAGCATGGTTGTATACGTTTTTGTTAGAGGATTGAATACAAAACACTGGTTACTAGCAGCAGTACTGTTTGTCCTTGGTGCACCATGGTCATACTCGAGCTCGCTTGATATTCGTGGGATTTGTTCTTACGCTTGTTATTCGTGGGTCTTGTACCTGCGCTTGTTTCGTAGCCTCGTGCTGCGCTTGCTTGGTTACTTACTCTCATGGACTGTGTGTCCACACTTGTTTTTCATGGCCTCCAGTCGTGCTTGGTTACCGTGGACTTTGTGTGTCCATACTTATTATCCATTCTGTTGAAGTCCTATAACACGATGAAATTTGGGATTTATTGTTCTTGAACTAGTTTTGAGAACAAATTGTTTTATTTCATAGTTGGTATTTGTTCGTTCAATGATCTTCTATACCGCTTTAGTTATGCTAAGTAATATTCTTTTATATAAATTCGTTCATGGTTATGATTTCGTGCTTTGAAGTTGAAATTAACAAATTATCTGTTTATTATATATTTTCATCATATGAAGTTATTTTTATTATTATGTATTTTAGTTATTTTCATTAACTTTTATTAATGGGACGTTATTTACAGGAAAATTTACTTTTGGCTGTAGATAACGTAGCTGACCCTGTAACACCCCAAATTCCATACTACAAATTGTATCACAATACCATATTCTGTGCCATCTCGTCATTCTCTGGGTCTCAACTTACCCGACTTAACCCTTTACCTTCAGGGTATACGTCCTTTTTGTATCACAATACCAGTATTATATCAGTACTCTTAACCTAGTTGTCCATACAATGCTCTGAGACTAGCTATGAAGCTAGCTCTGATACCAAAGTGTAACACCCCAAATTCTATACTACAAATTGTGTCGGATGACACTTGGTTTTAGAAAAATTCAACAGAATTTGAGGTGCTACATCAGAGTACTGGGGAAACAGAGAGCAATGTACTAACAAATGGACAATGACGAGTAGTGGTATAAAAATACCCCGACATATGATGATGCGGTGTATGCCGGTATATTAAAAATTCCCGAAGGAATAATCATGTGATACAATATACAGAGCTTTGTACAATTACATTTCTCAAAAAGTAACTATACAACCTAAACCAAGCCTTGACTAGAGTTGGGGCAATGAACCTAACTCCGTTAACCGAACAGAATGGCCAGGTAAGTGTCTATCATGGAGGCCTCACCGAGTTCACGGTGACTGATTGGCTGACCCACAAAGACTAGCCTTGCCTTCGGCACCAAACTATTCGAAGTAACTTTATTAGATCCATGCCTGACAATAGGCTCTGATAGCTTCTTCCGGCTCTTGCCTCGACCCTCGGTGCATTATTATGTCTTTGCCCCTTGGCTCCTTTTTAAGACTCCGTCTACGGGTGCCTTCTCTGATCTTGGTCCTTACCTGTACTATCATTTAAGACTGAGGTCCAATGCACATTGGACCTCAGGTAACGGTTAACCTCATGCTTATGTAAACAATATATGCATAATAGATATTTCTAACATTACAGCAATGATCAAGCCAATATGTCATATGATCATTTGATAACAACTACAATAACATGTAAAGTTATCCCCGGGTCGCACTTTTACCCCCGTGCCACGATGTACGGTCGTGTCCTCGCCGCTAGGAAAACAAAACGGCATTATCATGATTATAACCCGTGTAAAACTGTATTTAGTGATCTAGATACGGTTCCTAGTCACAGTGCATGTCCAGGACAGAGTCCTGTTCATGGTATCCACAACATATACAAGCATAACATAAGCACTAGAATCAATGTTACAGTACGTCGTGAACGTACCTTCTACCGTGTATTTGGCCAATTGTCTGGCCTTCTGAACCCGACTCCGGACCTCCCGGATATCCTAAAGGGTAATATCGTATTCATTAATTCATAAACAATATCCTAACAGATATCCCGGCCACAAATTACTATTTTACCCCTGACTTCGCTAACCGGCGAAATTTCTTCAGAGCTTCGCTACTTTGACTCTAATCTTCCAAAATTTTGCCATATCTCTTTCTTCATCATATTTTCGAAATAAATACTATTTTTAATCATAAAACATGATATCAACAATATATTGGAAGATTAAGGATCAAAACTACATCTACCCTAGAACTTCAAGAACTACCGAACTAAACTAGAACTTAAAGCTAGAGACCGAAGAACTTACCCAGAGCTTTGCTACTTTTCCTCAAGAGCTCTTCCTTCTCTCGACCATCTCTCTAGATTTCGAATTGCACAAGTGAATTGGTGAGTTTTGCAATGAATCAAGAAGCCTATTTATAGAAGAATTGTGAGGGCAAAGAGGTAATCTTCCAAATTTTCTACTTCAATCTTGGCCATTGGATCTAAGGCACTTTTTTGAATCTCAAATCCTCACCACACAAGAGCCTTGGCCGACCTCCCTCCCCCCTTTTCAACAAAGTGACATCATCAAAGTGATGTCATGCATTCCCTTTATGAGTTTCTACCGATAAAGTTCCCTGTTCGGTGTTCTAATCGCATAATCTTAACAAATCTCAAATTTTCCTTGATGTCACCTTGGAGATCTATTCTTTCTCTTGAGAAATGCTTGGATCAACAAAATTTATGGTCCTATCCAGGTATTTCATAGCACTGTTAACCATTTTAAGACAAACCTCGCTCGGTTACGGAAATAACTTCGGGTATAACCAACTTCGGGATAAAAATTCACTGATTCATAATATGTCCAGATGTTTACTACTTAATCCAAGGATTTCAAGATAGAATTTAATTTCTATTGGTTCTTGTAATACCCTAAAAATCTATATCATAATTTGGTAAAGTTAAACCTATAGAAAGTAGGTGAATATGGGATATCAAATATTAAGTAATAATTAGCTTATTTTCTAAAGAAAATCTCTTGGAAATTAGAGAATCTAAGGGCCAAAGTGCCAAATGACGAAAATGCCCCTAAGGGACATAAATAACTTAGGAAAATTGTGAAAAATCCTAAAAGGCAAGGAAATAATTATTAAAATTGCGAGAGTATATTATCTCTAATTGTGGTAATTTGATAAATTACAAACTTGGAGAAATTGGATAAGAATGCTCAAAAAGCATTAAAATGATTAAAATACCCTTGTAAATTATAAAATAATGCAGAAGACATGGAAATGAAAATGTCAGAGCTAGAATTGTGAGGCAAGGGGATGTTCTAATTAAGAAAATTATCAAATTGTGATAATTAAGTAATTAAGTAATATTGGGCTAATTACTTAAGTTTAAGCAAAGGAAATTCAGAGATAATTATGTAAAGCTCAAAAATTAGCGGAAAATGGTTGAAAATTGGTAAAAGTATATTTACTAATTAATTAGAAATTTTTGAGAAAAATAGTTGAGTTTAGGTATTTTTAAGCCTAAATGCAAGAATAGACCAATAGGAAAATTTTGTAAAAAATTTTGTAAAAATAATAATTTAATTAATTAAATAATTAATCATATATAAAAAAACGAAAATAAAAAAAAATGGGCAGGAAAAAATAAAAAAAAAAGAAAAAAAAATAAAAATATATATATAATATATATATAAGAATTTATGCAACTTGCAAATATAATATAATATAATTAATTAAAGTAAAAAATGATGAATAGTAATTTAGAAATTAGGAAACGGATCCTATCTAGAGATCTAGGAATGGGAATTCCAAAGTCAAAGTAAAATAATGATCAGTGAGTTTTTACCTTCAAGTGACTTCTTCCGGAAGTTAATTCCGAGGCCGTTAGTGCATTTTCCTAATAAGACGAAATAGGAAAAATGCGAGATAGGCATATTTTTGGATATGAAGAAAATAAATTCTAACTCAACATCTAGGAATGAGTTTGAATTTATCTAGACATATTTGGAATCGGTGAATTTTTCGAAGAAGTTGATGATTCCGTAAATGCGTTCAAATAGGACACGTTCGGACACGCTTTTCGAGAAAACTTCAACTGGACTGTTGGAACCCTGTAAGAGACCGAAATCTAAGTTAAATTAGATATTATTGATGAGAAAGAGAAGATCTTCAGAGTTATGAATTCAGAAGTTTGAGATTTCTCCGAAATCACGCGAATCGGGTACCGATCGGGGAAATTCTATTAGACCGGGTTTAAAGCAACCCAAGTCACCATTTTTGGACCACTCCCTTGCTGCCACATCACTCCCCTTATGTCGACCAACACCCTTTCATGGACAAGAATTTTACAACATTTTGGTCTTATTTTTCCATGGTTATAATCAAAGGGAAAATTACAACTTTGGGCACAAAGTTGGTTTGTGAAAATTGCACAACTTGCCCACTTCTTGCCTATATAAAGGCATTCCTCTCTTCACAAAATCTCACACCATTTTCCCTTGTTTGGCCGAGCCTAGAGGGAGAAAGAAGAGAGAGAAGCTCGGAAAAATTTTGAAGAAGTCTTCAACGGGTAAGTTCTTCGGTCTTTAGCTTTTAAGTTCTAGATTTTAATTCGGTAGTTGGTAGAATTGTTAGTTAGATTTAGGAAGTAGGGGATGAAATTCCTATTCTTGTTTTTAGGCCTCATTGCATTGAAAAATATGCCTGAAGAGGTAAAAACATGGTAGGGATCGAGTCTCCGAAAAGTTGAAGCTTTTGTAGTTCTTTCAAACTGGCGAAATTCCGCCAATTAGGGGTATAGGGGCAAAATGGTAATTTTTACCTAAAATGCCAGTTATTGTGTCAAATCACTAATGGAAGTGATATTACTCTTATAGGACGTCAGAAATCCTAGTTTGCTGCCGTTACGCTGTCCAACGTGCCGCTGTCGGACAAACCGCAGTTTTCCGTCAGAAAGTACAGTTTCCGCCAGAAACGTCTACGTTCGTCAACGAAGGTACGTTCGCGTACTGTAACACTAAAGCTGATGATTATTGAATGTATATATGTGTTGATATGTTGTGTAAATAGTTTGATGCCGAAGGCAAGGCTAGTCTATGTGGGTAAGCCAAATAGTCGCCGTAAAGTCGGTGAGGCCCCATGATAGACACTTACGGTCATGCTATTCTGCTATATGCACCGTGTCTATGGAACCGTACTTAGATGCACCGTGTCTATGGAACCGTACTTAGATGCATCGTGTCTATGGAACCGAACTTAGATGCACAGTGTCTATGGAACCGTACTTAGACGCACTGTGACCAAGGATCCGTACTTGGATCACTACTACAGTTTTTATGGGCTATTGTTATGATAATGCTGTATTGTTTCCTATATGGATCATTGCTGTGATTCTAGAAATATCTGTCACACATGTGTTGTTTATAAGCATGAGGTTAACCGTTACCTGAGATCCAATGTGGTAAATTGGATCTCAGCTATAGCTTCAGGGTTTGGAAGACCAGAGAGCCGAGGAAGAAGCGAGCAGGCCACGTAGAAGATCCAGTTGAAGATTTCTTTCTGTTGTATTATACCTTTGAACCACACGGGTTTTGTACCGCTGAGGTTTTTTGACAAAAGATGTTACTATTTAATTCAATTATCTTATATTATTCCATAGTTAATTAAAGTAATTATCCCGTTCGTCAATAATCCCCGATTAGGGTTTACACTTAATTAACCTTGGATTTCTCATTAATCTATGCTTAAACAATTAACCAATAATTATTTATTTAATCACTTACTAATTGTTGACAATTTTCTTAATTAGGATTAATCATTTTCTCACAACTATTGCACTCACATTGGTCATATATGCTCCATATATTATATTAAAAATCATAGGGTCATTTAGGGTTCCCAAAATAATATTTAATTTCTCCTCTTTTATTTCCAAGGGAAATAATCCTAAAAATTACCTAAATTAGAGACAACATACTTTCCTATTTTTAATAAATATTTAATTACCTCTTAGGATTTATCATGATATTCTCAGGGTATTTTATGGCCCATAAATTCACTTAAGGATTTTTGGCACTTTTTATCTCTTCTAATTTCAAGGGAAATTACCCTAGAAAATAAGATAATTTCCACATAGGATTTGAGACCTCATATTCACCTATCTCCAATAGGTATTATTTACTAAATTATGATACTTATCATAAGTAAGATTTTTAGGGTATTATATTTCTCCCCCCGTTAAATAAAATTTCGTCCTCGAAATTTGTACAAATAACCTCGGAGAGATAACCTAGACCTCTAGTCTAACCCTTGTCTATGCATAATACTCAGCATGCACCCTAACATTCAGACATTAGTCTTATGGCCTAGGGACACCGCCCCGTGCATACTTACACATTTAGGCCTTATCGCTTCGAGCATCTGATCGTCTATTTCATCTGAGCCTTTCACATTCAAGCTCTTAGACTACTTCCTTAACACTATAGCTGACAACTACTATCTGTCTTAACCAGCTCACTTTTCTATTAGTTCCTATATCAAAATTTCCAACTACTCCGATTTTCCACCTAATAGCTTTGTGAACCTATCATTGCTACTCAAAACCATTTTGTTGTCTCATTTGCAAATCCCACATAATGAAAGTCTCAGTACATTTCGCAATCTGCACTATACCAAAAAGTAATAGTACTATCAAATTTCCAAACTTAATCGCTGCCAACACAAATTCATGAAAACATATTCACTGCCGGCTCAAAATTTTTTACTACCGGCACATACCTTTGAGGGTATAATTTACTTTACAAATTGTTTTAACAATTGAAATTTCACGCCACCACTTCAACCACTTGGTACAGCGAGCGCTCTATCCCAATTCCCATATTCGGTCTCCTGCAAATGCAGTACCGTCAAAATGATGTGGGAGAATTTCCGCCCCTCCAAGAAGGGACCCAGCGTCCGCGCTAGCACATAAAATAATAACCCTATCTACCAGAACTCAGTCCAGACATAGTCAGGTTGCTTTTTAAAACATACGCTCTCGGCGAAATGTTATGGATTGGGTGCGTTTCACTGCGGGTGCGGTTTTCATTCCCTTAATACAAAATCCCTCAAAATCTCTCTGTTCAAAAAGAACCTTTATCAAAGGCCAGTGATTTTAAATATTTCAAAATATCCGGCAAGACCCAGAAAACCGTGTACATGTACAACAGCTCCTGGCCTCCCAGTTTTGTACTTGACTTTAACACTTTGTCCTTACCAGGACATACTCAAACTCGTGCAGCTTCAACTGCAACTACTGGATTACATAACTAAACTCTATACTAATTAGACTTCAGACCAGACGCTCCGGATCTTTACTCTATCAGAACATTTGTAAGCCGTTTCTCTAGGTGATCAAGAATTCGCTCTGGCTTGACCACAAATATCTTATCATATCGTACTTTGATATATAGTGTTTCCTTGGCGCCCATACACCGCGGCAACAGCAGATATCATAAATGTCTCCATGGCGCCCATACACCATGGCAACACAAGATACCTTAAATGTTTCCATGGTGCCCATACACCATGGCAACAAAAGATACCTCATACTCAATGACAAGATCGCGGTCTGGTTGTAATAAATCTTTTCGTAGGGAACCTATTAGATGTGGAATTCGTTATAATGTACTTACCTTGAAAACTGATATGCTGGTAGCTCTACTGTATGGGTCGTTGTCACGGCGGCTGCACTAAACGGTTTGTTGTCATGGTGGCTCTACCCCACGGTACTTTACACGGTGCTTCACTCAATCCCTCCGACTGGTCAGCTCCTCCGGTCAGAACCCTCCGTAGGTAGACCCCCTCGATCAAAACTCCCCGTAGGTAGCTATCTCCGATCAAAACTTCCCATAAGTAGTACTGTCTTCAACCGATCGTCTCTGTATCATTATAACGAGAACTCGAATCTTACCAGGTTCCTACCCCTTAGTGATTTCGTACTCTGTTATTTCTATTTCTGCCTTCTTATCTAGGGTAACTCTACTCACAAACTTTCACTATCAGTCTAGCTCCAGGCAATATCTATATCTCAACTTTCTCTATCGGGTAACCACCAACTTCTCAGGGAAATCTATTGGTCGCTAACATCACTATGGTTATCGATCTCACCTTGAAATCATAACCCGTAGCTACTGAGGTTTCACCTATCATATGGTTCCGTTAAGGAACTAATTCTCAGGTATTTAAAACCTAAGGTATCCTCACTCATATTTTCTCAGGGTTCCTACTCTCAGGTACTGGAACATAGGCAATGCTGAGTCATACATTGACCTAAGCACTATCTCTGCCAACATCAGGTTTAAGACTATCACTCTGTCTGTTCTCATAGTATCCCAATGGAATACTATGTTTCATACCGCAAAGTATTCATGCTTTAGCTTAAAGGAACTCAAATCCTTATGCTACATCCCAGGGGTTAAAAATCCTGAGATTTATCTCACTTAAGCACACTTTACTTCAAAGCATCTATCGGATCTGGGTACTAATACCGGTACTTATACCACTGGGTACCAACAACTCTCATAGGTACTAGTACGGCATAACTGCCTCCCCAAAATGCTGGGTACTTTCCCTTGTCTATCTATCAGTCACCACCATCAAGGACTCAGTCAAAGACCTTCGTCCTCGGAGTTACGCTCCATTGCACGCATGGTGTTCAGCCTCTACAAGGCAGGGATTGTCCCCTCAGGGTAACTTAGTAACTTATTGTTCCTACATGGAACTTAATCAATAGGTCACTGTTTCTACAGGGAAACTTAAACAATAGGTTTACTGTATACAGGAAAACTTAAGCAGTACCGACTTCTCTGTACCACTTCCCCTTGAGACACTAGGCGGGGTTTTATCTTAGACTCCGATTCCACATTAGAAGTCTTAGAGTTTTAGCATCGGAATCAATTTCATGTGCCATTGTTTCCTATCTCTGGGTTTCAACTACCCAAACTTAACCCTTTTTCCTTTAGGGTATAGGTCCTTTTTGTATCACAATACCAATATTATATCAGTACTCTTAACCAAGTTGTCCATATAATGCTCTGAGACTAGCTATGAAGCTAGCTCTGATACCAAAATGTAACATCCCAAATTCCAAATTACAAATTGTGTCGGATGACATTTGGTTTTAGAAAAATTCAACAAAATTTGAGGTGCTACATCAGAGTACTGCGGAAACGGAGAGCAATGTACTAACAAATGGACAATGACGAGTAGCTGGTATAAAAATACCCTGACATATGATGATGCCAGGCATATGCTGGTATATTAAAAATTTCTCGAAGGAATGTTCATGTGATACAATATACAGAGCTTTATACAATTACATTTCTCAAAAAGTAACTATACAACCTAGACCAAGCCTTGACTAGACTTGGGGCAATGAACCTAACTCCGTTAACCGAACAGAATGGCCAGGTAAGTGTCTATCATGGGGCCTCACCGAGTTCACGGCGACTGATTGGCTGACCCACATAGACTAGCCTTGCCTTCGGCACCAAACTATTCGAAATAACTTTATTAGATCCATGCCTGACAATAGGCTCTGATAACTTCTTCAGGCTCTTGTATCGACCCTCGGTGCATTATTACGACTTTTCCCCTTAGCTCCTTTTTAAGACTCCGTCTACCGATGCCTTCTCTGTTCCTGGTCCTTACCTGTACTATCATTTAAGACTAAGGTCCAATGCCCATTGGACCTCAAGTAACGGTTAACCTCATGCTTATGTAACAATATATGCATAACAGATATTTCTAACATTACAGCAATGATCAAGCTAGTACGTCGTATGATCATTTGATAACAACTACAATAACATGTAAAGTTATCCCGGTTTGCAACATCCGTGCCACGATGTACGGTCGTGTCCTCAGCGCTAGGAAAACATAACGGCATTATTATGACTATAACCCATGTAAAGCTGTATTTAGTGATCTAGATACGGTTCCCTAGTCACAGTGCATGTCCAGGACAGAGTTCTGTTCATGGTTTTATGAAAGTATCCACAACATATATAAGCATAACATAAGCATTAGAATCAATGTTACAGTACGTCGCGAACGTACCTTCCACTGTGAAATGGCCAAACATCCGGCCTTCTGAACCCGACTCCAGACTTCCCGGATATCCTAAAGGGTAACATCGTATCCATTAACTCATGAACAATATCCTAACAGATATCTTGGCCAAAAATTACTATTTTACCCCTGACTTCGCTAACTGGCGAAATTTTGTCAGAGCTTCGCTATTTTGACTATAATTTTCCAAAATTTTGCCATATATCTTTCTCCAACATTTTTTGAAATAAATATCATATTTGACCATAAAACATGATATCAACAATATATTGGAAGATTAAAGATCAAAATAACATCTACCCTAGAACTTCAAGAACTACCGAACTAAAACTAGAACTTAAAGCTAGAGACCGAAGAACTTACCCAGAGCTTTGCTACTTTTCCTCAAGAGCTCTTCCTTCTCTCTACCATCTCTCTAGATTTCGAAATTGCCCAAGGCAATTGGTGTGAGAATTCTCAAATGAAAGGGAGGCTATTTATAAGGAAACAATTCACTATTCATCACTTTATCATCTTGAACTCTAGCCATTGGATCTAGATTTTGTTTCAAGCTTCATCCTCCACCCTTGGATTGCCTTGGCCGACCTCCCCATACATCATCCCTCCAAAGATGATGTCATCCAAGTGATGTCATCCCTTGCTTTATGTGTTTCTACCGATAAAATCCCCTGCTCGGTGTTCTAATCGCGTAATCTTAAATAATCTCAAATATTCCTTAGCATAGCCTTGAAGGTCTAAGCTTCCTCTTGAGAAATATCTGGGTTAACAAAAATTATGATCCCATTAAGGGTATTTCCTAGCCTGCTGATCATTTTGGGACAAACGCCGTCGGTTACGGAAATGACTTCGGGTATAACCAACTTCGGGATAAAAATTCACTTGTTCATAAAAAGTCCTGATGTTAGAAACCTAGTTCAAGGATTTCAAGATAGGATTTAATTTCTATCGGTTCTCATTTATCCTATTTGCTTTTTCAACAAATATCTCTTTTTTCCTAAAATATCATGATATTACCTCAAACCCTTTCCACACTACTCTTTTTCTCTTCTTTTCCTTCAAAATTTTGGCTCCCTCTCTACCTCTTTGACTTGTCAACACATTTTAATATAATTAATTTATTCTCTAATTATCTAATTAAGCAAGTATCCCATTGGTTAACTAGATAGATAATTATTCCATTAGCTAACTAGGCTTTAGGTGTTGATATAATTCATCTTATATTTTTCTTAATCAAATTTCATTAATTAGCAATTATTCTTATGCTAATCTTAATCCCTTATTGGTCACTAATCTTCAATTAGGGTTTGCACATAATTAACTTTGAATATCACCCTTACTCATGCTTAAACAATTAGTAATTAATTACTTATTTAATCACTTACTAATTGTTGACAATTTTCTTAATTAAGATTAATCATTTTCTCACAACTATTGCACTGACATTGGTAATTTATGCACCATGTATTGTTTTAAAAATCACGGGGCAACCTATGTTCCCCAAAATAATATTCTATTTTACCTCATTATTTTCCAAGGAAAATAATCTCATAAATTATCTAAATTAGAGACAACATACTTTCCTATTTTTAATAAATATTTAGTTTGCTCTTCGGATTTATCATAATATTCTCAGGGTGTTTTATGACCCCATATATGCATTTAGGGATTTTTGGAACCTTTATTCCTTTTAATTTCAAGGGAAATTACCCTAAAATCATAAGATAAATACCACGAGTTTTTGGGACCATATATTCACCTATTTCCACTAGGTATTATTTAATAAATTATGATACTTATCATAAGTGAGATTTTTAGGGTGTTACAATATGCATACTCAGTCAATCTATTTTATAAGATGTCTTTTAGAAGGAATTTTTGGTCATTTTCATAAGATGTTTTGACTTTTGATATTTTCAATAAGCATTAAATATTTTTTATAAGAGTAGTGAGCAAGAATATAAATTGATATAGTGTTAGAGTTTGGTGGGATTGATAAGGGTTATATTTATAGATTCCCTTTAATTTTTCTTTGTTCTTTTAAAATCCTTTTTGGGGGCCAATCATTCACCGTTCAAATTATTAAATCCATTATAGTGTCATAATCATGTGGAGGTCAGAGTAATAGCTGGGGCATATAAAATCCAGAAGCAAACAGAAGAAATTCAAGAAGCCACTGAAGGATGAATTATGCCGAAGCTTACTATGAAAGGGGGGAAAACAAAAAGGAATAAAGTAGCCATAAAGCAGATCCACTACCTCCCATTATCAGGCCTATAAATATTCAATATGTCAGGCCTATAATTATATATAAGTGCAGAGATCTCATGTTTGCCCTATAACAGTTTATTATTAAAAAATTAAAGTAAAAATAAAGATGCTTCATTATATGACTATATATTAAAACTTTGCTATGCATAGTCTTTATTGATAAACTCTGGAGGAATAGAGAGACACAATTGAAAATGTGTCGCTTTGATCCTTACTATAAGTTCAGTCATAGATTTTTGTTTTTTAATCTTAAATATAAGTCTACTTAGAGGTTATTAATTTACCCTTATTTAATTCTTGTTTCGAATAGAGAAAGAGGGGGAGAGAAGTGAAAATGATTTGTGTGTGTGTGTGTGTATATATATATATAGAGAGAGAGAGAGAGAGTTTTAATAAGGGTAAATTTGAAAATTTTTATCAATTCAAGAAATATTTAATGATTTAACAACTATTACTCTTATTTCTTAGGATTTGAGACTTAATTAGTCAAAATTGACTTAAAATAAGGACATGAGTGGTACATGCTCCAAAGAATGAAATTGACGAAACAAGTGGAGTTAGTTGAGGGGATAGCTAAGATCCTAAATGCAAGATTTTGATTAGTTTGTCTCCCAAATTTATAGTTTTTATGTAAACTTGTCATCTTTATTGATTAACATATTAAGAGGGTTTTGTGTCAATAAGTTGTTTTCTAAATTAAAAAGTTAAAGATTGTATTTTTCAGAAATCAATACACATTTTTTTACAAAAAGTTAATTTAAGCAATTTATTTAATTTTTATAAATTAATTATCTAACACCCACATTTAGGAATGAAGAATTATAAAGTGTGGTCAAAAGTATTCTTCTTTAAGGGGCTGTTTGGTATGTATAGGGGAGGGGAGGGAAAAGGAAGGGGAGAAAAAAATTTGATTTGAATTTTATTAAAAAAATAGAGGTGGGGTAGTGGTTAAAAGTTTTAAATTATTATTTCTTATTCTTTTATCTCACATATTTTCTTTATTAAATTTTATATCCCACTTCTCTAATTTCTTTCAAATTTAACTTAAGAAAAAAATCCTCTTCTTTTCTCCCCTCCAAATCCCTCATATTAAAATGTTTCTAAAGAAAAGTAGGAATATTTACTCACATGCATGTTTATTATTGAAATATTAATAGATGTGAACTATGTGGTCCAGGCATGCATTGGAAGTCACAAATCAAACCCATTTTCAAAAATATAAATATATGAACATCGTACAGGCTGACACATTCCTTGTATGGACATCCAATTGACACAACCATGTGTAATTCTTTGCGTTTTTTACAGAACAAAGCGAGCTCTTGCGTCAGGGTTAGGAGGTCTGGGTTTCAAAAATCTTCGTCGCCAGAACAAAGCATTTATTATGAAACTATGCTGGAGTCTCTTAACAAAGAAGGATGCCCTCTGGGTTCAATGTTTGCGGTCCAAATATAATTGTGGTAACTTCAGGGGCGGAGCCAGGAAAGGAAATTAGGGGGGGCGAAAATTACAAAATAAAGCCCAGTAGAGTTAGCATTTAAAATTTGGAGGCGAGAATTAAAAAAATGACCCAAAATTCACAGAAATTATGCTTTAGCCTCATAAATATTTTAATATTTTCATTTTAGTCCCTCTATGAGATTTTTAATAGAGACTAAAGTGAAAATGTTAAAACTTTTAGGAGACTGAAGTATAATTTCTGAAAACTTTGGGTCCATTTCTGTAATTTTAGGGGGGGCGGGGCCACCCCTAGCCCCCCCTAATTCCGTCCCTGGGTAACTTGTCTCTTCCTAATATCTACAGAAAGAGAAACTCCTCTTCTGCTTGGAAAGCGATTGTTGAGGTTTGGGATATTTTTCTCAGTGGTGTTGGTAAAAAGGTCAATAACGGGGCAGGTACCAAGTTCTGGACTGACCTCTGGCTTCCTCTTGCTCAACCTATCTTATCTTTTATTCAGTTTCCCTCATCTGTCAACAAGGATGAGACGGTTAGGGATCATCTTCTGTCAAATGGACAGTGGGACTACCACAGATGGCTTGGAGTTCTACCACCGGATATTATAAACATCATTTTACATCTGAATCCACCCTGCAAGAATTCCCCGGATTGCTTTACTTGGAGAGCAGCAAAGGATGGGAGTTTCACTGTAAAATCAGCCTACCAGTATCTCTCTGACAGTGAAGCAGCAAGTACTAACAGCTTTTGGGCCCATGAGTGGAAATGGCAACTTCTGAAAAAGTTAAATATTTTATGTGGCTAGTTGGTCACGAGAGACTTGTCACCAACTCTCTTCGGGTCAGGAGGGGGCTTACCAACGACAATGGTTTCCCTTTTCAATGCAATAGTGAGGAAAGTGTGATCCACATAATTCGAGATTATGAGCGTGCTAGAAATTTTTGGAAATTGATTTTAAAACCTAACTATTTCTCTCAGTTTTTCTCTGGCAGCTTGTAGGTTTGGCTTAACTGGAATATCAGGCACAAGCCTGGCAAAGGGAAATTTCATAACTTCTCATGGACAAGAATCTTTAGCTTGGGATGTTGGATTCTTTGGATAGCCAGATGTAAATTTCTATTTCAGGGAGAGAGCACAGAAACAAGGGAGATGCTACACCGGTGCAGCTACCTTCTCATGGAAAATGGAGCAAATGAAAAGCTAAACCACCATATTTTCCAACTGGACAAGATAGAGGAGAAATCATGGACACCCCCTCTTGAAAACACGGGCCGCATTGATGTGGACGGATCGGTGCTTCAACAACACCAAGCAGCGTGTGGGGGAGTTTTAAGAAATACTCAAGGGGATTGGTTGATGGGTTTTTACAAACCCCTTGGTCTACTTTCTGTCATTGAAGCTGAAATTTATGCTATCATGATAGGGTTACAGATTGGTCTTCAGATGGGGTTACAGAGAATCGTCATATACTCTGATTCTCTTGATGCCGTCAATATCCTTATGAGAGATTGCCCTACTGATCATCCCCTTAAAGATATTGATGGGGCGACTAGAGATCTTTTGTTCCAAGACTGGGACGTGGAGCTTCATCATACTCCAAGAGAAAACATCTCCTGTGCTGACATGGCCAAGAAGGGCCATAGTGTTGCCATTGGTACTGATGTGGTTATGATTCCTACTATCCCCAGAGGTTGCCTGGATATAGTTTTGAAGGATAAGCAATCATGTAACTCTTAATATCTTTCTACTTGTTGTATTTGGGGTTAGAGTCCTATAATCTAGTCCCTATTTCACATTTTCAAACTTCGACTTGCCTTTATTATCAAAAAAAAAAAAAAGCAAGCTCTTGCGTCATCTCGGTCAAGAAAGTTCAATATCAAATCTAAAATATTATCTAAATTTAATTTATAGAGAATCTTATTGGTTATAAATAATTACATATAACATAATTCCTTTCACACTTATATACCCACACTCATCTAACTGTATAAATTCCATTACATGCATTATTTTTTCAAAACGAGAAAAAAAAAACATTACATATGCTAATTATTTAATAATACTCTGTTCCATGAAAATTTCTTTCATTGTATTTGTTTTTAATATTTGCAAGCAATCGTAGGAGCAACTTGACATATTTTAAATGTAGCAAATATTGTCTATGTAACATCCTATTTTCAAAAGCAGTATATATATATTTTTCATCGAGTAGAGCATCGGAGCATAAAAGTAATCGATATATATATTCAAAATGCCAACAATAGTGTGTCTGCATTTGGTTATAACAATGGTACATTATACGAGTGGTTCAAAAGTAATATACAACAACGGAAAGTCTTCACTGCAAAAGAAATCTTGATCGGATCCCTAAGCGTGCTGCTTACTCTTCTCCTCGGTCCTCGGTCCTCCCGACCCTGAAGCTATGTTAAGAGCTGAGGTCCATTGCAATCGGACCTCAGGTAACGGTTAACCTCATATTTACATATACAACATATGGACTACAGACAACCAACATCAACAGTATAAGAGCACATAATACAAGCATCTCACAAACAGCGTATCCCGACGACACATAGGCCCCCTGAAGCTTACCCTAGCAGCACATAGGCCCTCCCTTGAAGCGTACCCTGGCGGCACCTAGGCCCTTAGCAAATGTACCTTAGCAACACCTAGGCCTTCTGAAACGTACCCTGGCGGCACCTAGGCCTTCTGAAACGTATCCCAATACCCATCAACCATAACAACAGTACATAAACATACAATACACATAGTACATACACGCATACCATAAATATCAGAGTTAGGGTTACTAGTACGCGAACGTACCTTCATTGACGGTAATCAGCACTTCTGACGGAAAACGGTACGTTTGACAGCGGTATGTGATCACAGATATCCTATAAGGATAATATCACTTTAATCAATGTCCAACATTATAACAGGGATTTTAGGTATAAATTACCATTTTGCCCCTAGTTTGACTAATCGGCGAAATTTCGCTAGAACTTCATTACTTTGACTCTAATCTTCCAAAATTTTGCCATAACTCTTCCTCCAACATTATTTTCAAAATTAATAACTTAATTACCCCTAAAACATGATATCTAATCATACTTGGAAGATTAAAGATCAAAACAACATCTACACTAAGAACTTCAAGAACTACCGAACTAAAACTATGAACCGAAGAACTTACCCTTAAAGAACCTCCTCTTCTTGCTCTCACTTCTCCAGAGCTCCTCTCTCTAACTTCTCTCTACCCCTTTCTAAGAGTGATTTTGGTGTGAATTGTGAAGAGGCAAAGGCCCCTATTTATAGGAAAAGCCAAAGGATTACAACCCTTGGATCAACCTTTAAATCAATGGCTAAGAGGATGAAGATGTGGCCTCCTTCAACATCACTCATTTTCCTCTTCTTTCCTCCACCCATTTCGTCCCCTATGTCATCTTTTCCAAAGATGAAGTCATCCAAGTGATGTCACCCATGTGCTCTTTATGAGCTTCTACCGATAAAGTTCCCTGTTCGGTGTTCTAATCGCGTAATCTTGGAAAATCTCAAAAATCCGACAACATAGCCCTGAAGGTCTATTCTTCCTCTTTAGAAATGTCTGGGTTAACTAAATTTTTGATCCCATTCAGAACATTTCGTTGCCTGCCGAACATTTTCGGATAAACGTCTTCATTACGGAAATCACTGGGTAACAACATCTTCGGGACAAAAATCCACTGATTCATAATATGCCAAGATGTTTACCACCTCATCCCTGGATTTCAAGTTATGGCTTAGTTTCTATAGATTTTCATTTATCGATTTTCTTTTGAATATCGATAGCTTCTTAGCCGATCTAGTATAACCTTTTTCAGTTACGGAAATAACTTCGGAGGTAACCTACTCCAAGCTAAAATTTCACTTGTTTATAATAAGTCCTGATGTTAGCTACCTAGTTCATGGTTTTCTAGATAGGATTTAATTTCTATCGGTGGTCATTTATCCTATTTACTTTTCACGAATATTCTTTTTCCTTAGAATATTCTTCAAACCACAACCTTGTTCACACTACACATTCTTTTTCTTCCTTTTCTTTCTTTTTTTTTTTTGAAAATTGAAGGCTACTTCTTGGCTAAGTTTTTGACTTTTCAACTCTTTTTAATCACTTAGATTATGCCTTAATTATCTTAATTAGTAATTATCTTATTGCTTAACCCTTTGTTGGTTAATTAAGCCTTAGAGATTTTATGTAATTTACCTTATACACTCCTTAATATGCCAAATTACTTAACAATATTCTTTATACTAATCTTGACCCTTCATTGGTCATTAATCTCTACTTAGGGGTTGTATATAATTATCTTTGAATATATCATTTTCTCATGCTTAAACAATTAGCCAATAATTATTTATTTAATCACTCACTAATTGTTGACAATTTTCTTAATTAGGATTAATCATTTCCTCACAACTATTGGACTGACATTTGTATTTTATGCCCCATGTAAAATATTAAAAATCATGGGGCAACTTATGTTCCCCAAAATAATATTTAATTTCGCCTTATTATTTTCCAAGGAAAATAATCCCAAGAATTCCCTAAATTAGAGACAACATACTTTCCTATTTTTAATAAATATTTAATTGTCTCTAAGGATTTTATCATAATTTTCTCAGGGTATTTTATGACCCATAAATGCATTTTAGGGATTTTGACCTTTATTCCCTCAAATTTCACTAGAAATTTCCCTAGAGAATACGATAATTATAAGTCCAGATTTGAGATCACATATTCACCTATTTCCAATAGGTATTAATTACTAATTTATGATATTTATCATAAATACGATTTTTAGGGTGTTACAGTCTGAAATAATATATTAAAATTTTCTTAAAAAAGAAGTATTAACATTCTTTAAATAACTGAAATATTGTCAAATATACTAAGATTTAAAAAAAAAAAATATCCATGAAAAATTAAAAAAATGAAATAGTTCATTTTTTATATATTATAGTAGTATTTAAATAGTACTAAAAATGAGTGTGTGTGTGTGTAAAATACTATTAATAAGGGCCACAAACACAGGGGTAATTCATTTAAAAAAAAAAAAAAAAACCATAGTTAATGATGGAAAAAAGGGGTAGGTTGAATGTTGAAGACTCCAATGTTTAACAGGTATGACGGTGTTTTATTTGCAAGACCTTGTATTTATGATTGCAGTTGGTATAGTTTATCATAATAAATAGTGCCCATGATTGCATCATCCTTCAGAAAAATACGTGCTTATAAAAAAGAGAGTAAAATACTCTGACCACCCTCCTGTTTTACCTCAATTACACAGACCTCCTCTCTATTTTGAAAACCCATATAAACCTCCCTTGAAATTAAACATATGTTACACAAACCTCCCTTATATTTTGATATTATATTTCCATCCACCCAAACCGATTGTTAAGTTTGACTTTTGAACCCTTTTTTTTTTTTTTTAGTAAAATACTCTAACTACCCTCTTGTTTTGCTTTAATTACATATACATCTCCTCTATTTGGAAAGCATATGCTTAAATCCAAACAGTTAACTCCGTTAAGAATATTCTAAAAAGATTCCCAAAATATATTTTTAACTAAAGCTTATATAAAATTAAAATTTATTTACTATTTTACCCTTAATACTAATTTTTTAACTAAGTATATATATAGAAACTTACACATAGTTGATGTATTTATTTTGTCTTACATATTTTGACTAAAATTGTTTTAAAGAATTTAAGAGTTTTTTTATCTGTTCCTTAATTTTTATTTTTATCTTTACAAATAGTTATTTGTTTAATGATTTTAGATTGGTTAATGTAATAAATATCACAAACGACGTTGAATATTCAAATAAGTTATTAAAGAAACATGTGATTGATCAAATGTGTTTATAAATATTTGTGAAAAAAGTATTAAATTATAACTTGAAATGACACATACAATCTCAAACTTATATAGTTTATTATATTTGACAAAAATATATGTGTTTAATATATATTTTAATTCATAATTAATTTATAATATCAAAATTAATACTTTTTTTAACAAATTAGAAAGTTAAAAAATCTATTAGAATAAATTTTTGGTTGTATAAATTTTTATTAGCCTATATATGTGTGTGTTTAAATAATTCTAATACTGAAAAGGGGAATTTTGGTTAAAAAAAGAAAAAGAAAAAAAAAAAGGTTCAAAAGTCAAACTTAACAGTCAACTAATAGTTTGGGTGGATGGAAATAGAATCTCAAAATATAAGGGAGGTTATGTAACATATGTTTAATTTTAAGGGAGGTTTATATGGACTTCTAAAATAAAGGGGAGGTCTGTGTAATTAAGGCAAAATAGGAGCGAGGGTATTTTACTCTATTTTTAAGTAGCATTTTTAATCAAACAATTTTATTTGTTGTGTCTTATAAAAAGTACTTGAGGGAGTATACTACTTAATGCATTGATGAAACAGGCCACATTCATTCACGGTCCTCATTAACATGCTAGACAGGTTTTATTTTTTACAACATATGTGATGCTAAACAGGTTATTAGACTAAGAATTATGTATTTTGACGATTATTTTGGGTTTCAATATAATATTGACTTATATATGGTACCAATTAGAGCCGGGAAATCGGGCCGAGCCCATCGGGTCGGCCCGTTTAGGCCCTGGCCCGTCAAGGGCCGGGGTTGAAAAATAGACGATATATTTGAAATTGGCCCTGTAGGGCCAGCCCTGCAAGCCCTTTTCACTGTAGCTTTTTTTTTAATTTATTAATTTATATATATTTTGTCTTTGTTATAGAGTTATTTATCCATTTAACTATAAATACATAATAACTATACTCTAATTTTATGATTTGGTTTATTATTTGTTTCAAATAAAATTACTCTTATGTTTAACAGATTAAATTAATTGTTACAATAATAGTCATCGTACTAATGTCGCTTAGTGATATGTTTCTTATGTTTTATGTGAATTATTTGTGAACATAGTTTGCTTTTGATTATGAATTAGTGATTGTGCTTATTTGTTGGATGATTTGTGATGTAATTTACTAATTATATTTCTTTAAAAAAACATAGGAAAATTAATTAAAATTTGGAATAGTAATTTTCGGGCCTTGGAGGGCCGGCCCTGGCCCTGGTGATCTCGGGCTGGGCTTTGAAAAACAGGTATTTTTCTTACCTCGGGTCCTGGAGGGCCGGCCCTATTAGGCCCTGACCTTTCACGGGTGGGCCCTGATTCTCAGCTCTAGTACCAATGAAGGAGGAAAACATCACTGTTTTCATTTACGTCATCACTTGGCCGCACCAGGAGCCTAAATGATTTCCAATTTAAAAAGTATATCAGTTTATTTTAGCCAACTAATGTTTTTTTGCCAACGTTTTAGCCAACTAATGTTCGTATCTGGATTACATCAGCTCATCCATTTAGTGACAACTTCAACTGCCAAAAGCTTAATGAGTCTTAGAAGTTTGAAGATAAATGATTGCAAAAGGATGGAGGAAATTGTAATGAATAATTAACATATTATGATCATTTTACCTCTAATTATATTTAATTCAATACAAATGTTCCTAACTCACTTTATTGGTTAATCATGCAATAATGTCTTAAAAAATACATTATAAATCCCAATTTGATTATAAAAAAAAACTAAAAACTAAAAAAATGTGGTTTAATCAAATACAAATAAGGAAAAAAGAAAAATTATGGGGTTTTTGTCTTTCTTACCTTTGGTCAAACTTTACGGTATGACTGTGTACTCCACATGAATGTCTAACTCAAAATGGAGGTTGCTTTCACAAAATGCATATTATTGCTTTAAAGTATTGATTTTGGGTTATGAGGAACCTCATCATGTACAACATATTTCATAGCATGAAATGATGTTTTTAATTAAATAAGGAGAAGTAGGATTTGAAGGGAAAATCTTTTCCTTTTTGGTGCAGATTCTGTAACTTACAAGACTTATAGTTGCTTCACCTTGTTTGTGTAAATCTTATCCTCCTGTTCCAATCCAGCTTTCAGGCTTAATTTAATCTCTCTCTCTCTCTCTCTCTCTCTGTCTCTCTCTCTCTCTCTCTCCCCATTCGTCCTTTTCTTTGCCGTATACGTTTTTCATTTCTTGTGGAGTGATGCACATGATTTGCCTATATTAAGCTGATTTGCCCTTAGCGGGCAAACCATGCCCATGTTCAACACATGATATGCATATATTAATATATATATTAATCTTATTACCATAAAAAATGCAAATATTAATCTTATTTCTCATTTTTTTTATGAAAGAAAATTACGCATTACATCATAAAAGTTACAGAAATTAAACTTTCAACTTGATTCTAATTTCATTGTAAAGCTCTCCGCATTCTCTTTCCACGAGAAATGCACTCGCATATATAGATACAAGTAAGTAATACAAAATTAGTTTATAATTTGAAAATTTTGAGAATTTCTGTAGATTTATTTACATGTAATTTATTATGATATTAAACAAGTGAAATATGAATTTAAAAGAGCATTTTAGATTTTCCATTGTAACTTGAAGTCAACAAACATAAAAGTTCCTGGCCCAAAAAAAAACCATTTCAGTTAAAATAGTATTTAAAATTTCTTAACTAAGGCTATTATAATTTTATATTTCCAAAAAATGGTCTTTTTTTTTTTTGTTACTTTGAGAGAAAGAGAATTTGAATAATTATAAATCACAAAATTTGGCAGTAGAAACTTATTAAATAGATAAGGAGAAAGCGGGTCCCCTTGACGCAGACCCCTGGTAGGGATAAATGAGCTAACTGGGTCACCCGACATACAAATATTCATCTTTACAGACCTCACACATTTCATAATCAGATTCACCCACGGAGCACAAAAACCAACTCTCAGTAAAGTCGATTCCAAAAAATCCCATTCCACCCGGTCATACGCTTTACTCATATCTATTTTCAGAGCAAATTCATATTTTCCCCCAGTCTTCTTCCTATTTAAGCGGCAGCATAAGCTGGTGATTCATTTCAGCCGAAATTTTTCTCTCAATGAAGCCCAAGACGAACTCAGATGCACTTGATCCAGATGAAGAAAACAATTGCTGATAAAAGGAAGTAAGATTCCCTTCAATATCACTACGCTCTTCCAACCAAACCCCAGCGTCATCCTTAATTCTAACAATACTATTCCTCTGCCTCCTCTTAATGGTTGATTTTGAGAATTTCTGTAGATTTATTTACATGTAATTTATTATGATATTAAACTAATTTTAACATAAAGTGAAATATGAATTTAAAAGAGGATTTTAGATTTTCCATAGTAACTTGAAGTCAACAAACATAAAAGTTCCTGGCCCAAAAAAAACCATTTCAGTTAAAATAGTATTTAAAATTTCTTAACTAAGGCTAATATAATTTTATATTTCCAAAAAATGGTCTTTTTTTTTTTTTGTTACTTTGAGAGAAAGAGAATTTGAATAATTATAAATCACAAAATTTGGCAGTAGAAACTTATTAAATATATTGAATTATTGATTAGACATTTTTTGAAAAGAAATAATATATTCTATATTGCTCCCATAATAATGGAATTATTATTATAAAATTTTAAAAAATGAGATGGAAGGGTTAAATGAAAAAATTAAACAAGATATATGAGGTATTTTTCTTTTCACCCTCTCTAGATATATGGACAATGTCAAGGAGCAAACCTTTATTCCCTCTTCGTCTTATTTATAAAAACAATGGAAAATCTTATTTAAAGACGGTTGAGTTACTTAAAATTCTAGTTTGGGTTACTAAATTTAATAAATTATTAATTACGTTATGTGGCACAGTTAGGAATTTAGAATTTGAGCCAAATTACCTCTTTATTCTTTAGTTATTTAAAAAAAAAAAAACCAAAATTGAAGACAAAACACTGTCCGAAAATCGGCATGTACTGGTAGACTGATAGTATGTAAAGTTGCACTACGATCAAAAACTAAAGAGTCATACTATGAAAAATTGAACACCACCAACTTTAACCTCAAGATCCCACTTTTCATTTCTTTTACTTTAATCGCTTAGCCCCATTGCATTATAACCGTCGTTCATGTTTCTTTTTCAGATTCAGGAATCACCATTGCCAGCGAACATCAGCTTGTCTTGAAAATGCAGAGCCAATCCTTGACCCACTCTGTAAGCTTCATCTCTGAGAAACCTGAGATTTTGTGAAGTCCTTTCCTATGTCACACAAAAACAAATGTCCTCTCGAGGTTTTATCTCAGGCAAAAACAAGAGTAGAAGCTCCTTCAACGTAACCCCAAGAAGACCCATCTTTGGTTTCGGAAAAAGCAACTTCTCTTCCAAATGGAACGATGTAGAATTGCAGATAAATGGGTCATTGGCAGCAAATTAAATGGGATAGTGGGTTGGGGGTATTATTGGAAAATAACCAACATTTACATATTCTAAATTGGATCATTGACCCAATTTAAGATTTATTTAATTTACCAACCTAATATAGGATTTTTCTATTTCAACCATCTTTATCCAAAATTTTCCCAAAAATTTAACCCAATCTTGTCAGTTTTACCTACATTAAATATAAGCCACTTGTTATGACTCTCCAACAAATTGCTACTCATTGTTTCTCGTGTGCTCTCTTTATGAATTAGGGTATATTTGTAAAGAAAAATATACAACTCACATATTTATTCTTTTTATCAAGCAATTTTATTTGTTGTTTTTTTTATTTATAAAAAGTACATGAGGGAGTATACTACTTAATGCATTGATGAAACAGGACACATTCATTCACGGTCCTCGTTAACATGCTAAACAGGTTTTATTTTTACACCATATATGATGGTAAACAGGTTATTAGACGTATAATTATGTATTTTGACGATTATTTTGGGTTTCATATTGACTTATATATGGTACCAATGAAGAAGGAAAACATCACTGTTTTGATTTACGTCATCACTTTGCCGCGAGGAGCTTAAATGATTTCCAATTTAAAAAGTATATCTGTTTATTTTAGCCAACTAATGTTTTTTGCCAACGTTTTAGCCAAATAATTAATTTACATATTAGAAGTTTACAAACTTTGAGATATTTTTTTCTTGAGCATATATATTGGTAAAATAATTGGTTCAGATAGATATGAGATTGGTTGTCGTGGGTGGGTGGGGGAACTAAAACTGGAAATTTTTAATTGTCATAAATGACTATACATTTTTCTCTTTGTTGCCTTATTAAAGTGAACAAACTCAGTTCTCACCACACAGATACATATACAAGATTTTCTATTCTTTTTCCTCACATTCCCATATTTACAGTCTTGTGTCAGAGACACTCTCTAACAAAGAGCTAAAGAAAGAAATGAGATAGACACCAACAAAGTCATTGAGATATTGATCTATCATATCTGACGATTGGACTGGATTCAGATATAACAGTTTTTTTTAGCAAGTTTTGGAAAATAACCCTTGGCAATTAGATTCGAGGTACATTCCCTCTTGGTATCATAAGACACATCTTCATTAACTAATGAAAGCAACCTCCATTGCTATATTTACACACACACTGCAATTAATATATTCAATTATGATAGAGGAATATGGGGCTGTGGGTGTCGATCTTTCTACAGCTCTTTCCTTTGTCACTACACTACTAGAAAAATTCCATTTTGCGACGGAAATTTGCGACGGAAACGTATCCGTCGCAAATTGCGACGGATCACGGATCCGTCGCAAAGAGGGCGGACACTATGTCCGCCCTTTTTTTGCGACGGACTCAGTGTCCGTCGCAAGTTTTGCGACGGACCGGACCGTCCGTCGCAAAGGTCCGTCGCAAATTTCGGATATATCGCCCCCGCGATTTCATTTCGCCTCTCACTCTCCTCACTGCGAACTCCGGCGACCCCCTCCCTCCTCTGCATATTTCCGGCCCCCTGACCTCATTTCCGGCCCACCCAATACTTTTTCCGACCCCCCTAGTCATTTGGCCTCTCTCTCCATCCTCTTCTCTGTACTTTGGTCCGGTGGGTGTTTCTTTGAAGAGGTGGTGGTTCTTCCAACGGTCTACCCTTACTCATTCTCTCCTTGCTTGTTGGTGCCGGTGGTGGTTCTTCCAAAATTCTTCCCTTGTTCGTCGGTGCGTTCTTCTTCACTTCCCTTTGCTCACGGTATAGGTATGTTTAAATGTTTAATATAGATTATTATATATATATTAAATTGTAATTGATAATGTAGTTGTTATCAAGATTGATTTGTGTATATAGATTAAAATGTTTGGAATATGAACATTGATTTTTGTACGTAGATTAAATTGTTGGGAATATGAAAATTGATTTGTGTATGTAGATTAAATTGTTGGGAATATGAAAATTGATTTGTGTATGTAGATTAAAATGTTGGGAATATGAACATTGATTTGTGTATGTAGATTAAAATGTTTGATATAGATTTTTGTAGTGAATAATGTATGCTAATAATCTGTGTTAATTCTTTCTTGTTGATTAAATTATATATGATTAATTCTTCATTGTTTATAGTGAGAATATTAATGTTGTATTATTTATTTATAGTGTTTTTGTATGGTTGGAAATTTTTGTGTTAAAATTATGTTTTTTTATTAGTGGGTAATGATACATAAGTCTATAAAGAGTAAGATTTTGAATTATATATAAATTAAATTGTAGTTAATATGGATATAGATTAGTGTATGTACATTAAAATGTAGATGGTATTCATAACATTTAAATGAGAAAAATAATTTGTAAAAAGTGAAATTGATAGATAAGAGAATTAATTAATTAATATAATTTGTATGAAATATGTATGTTAGTAGAAAATTATAAGTTACATGATTTTAAGGGTAAAATATTCCCAATAGTATAGGATATCAATTTATCTAGCATTTTTTAGGAATTTGGAAATTTCAATTCTGATTTTGGTGTGATAAATTTATAATTTTGTATTAATTGTTAATAATATATAAATCTTCATAAAAATGACTATTAATAATTTTTTAAAAAAATATTGTATTTAATTTTTTTATTTTAATTTTTTATATATTTGTGGCATGTTGAGATTTTAATTAACTTAGTAACTAAATTACTTAGGAAGTATGGAAGGCAACCACGATAGAAGTTGGATGTACAATCGTCTAACTAATAGAAGAGAACTAACACAAGTATTCTTGGCGGGTTTGGAAAACTTCATCCAATTTGCTTTGGCGAATTCAAATAATTCAAGTAGTGAGATCGGTGTCCGTGTGCCAAATGTAGGTGTTTAAGATTTAGGGATTCGGGCACAGTCAAAATTCATTTGTGTCAAAAGGGATTCATGAAAGATTATGAATGTTGGGAATGTCATGGCGAAGTCCGACGACACCGAGTGGTTATTACGGGGACAAGTAGTCATCGAGAAAACCTTAATCAATATGAGCAATTGGTTATGGATGCCGCGGGACCGTCGATCGGCCAATATTTTGATCCCGTTACTCATGCCGAGTCGTCATACATGGGAGAGGAGACCGTACACATACCCAACCATCATACATGGGTGAGGATCCTCATCCGAAGCCGCTAGGTTCTACAAAATGCTTCAAGAAGCCCAACGTCCGTTATGGGAAGGTTGCGAACACTTTGATAGTAGTGAATATTCATCGCTATCGGCTACCCTAGCAACACTAAGCTTGAAGACCGATCACCATATGAGTGAGAGGAATTACAACGAAATGATGCATATCATGAGTAAGGTTGTTCCCAAAGACACTAATTTGCCGAAGGATTTTTACCAAGCAAAAAAAAGGTGAAAGAGCTTGGGCTTGGATGTGAAAAATCCATTGCTGCCCTGAGGATGTATGTTGTATTACAAGGATGATGCTGAATCGACCAGTTGTAAATTCTGTGGAGATGACAGATATATAGTTGTGGGGAAAGGAAAGAAAATGACCCGTCATGCGTTAAGCAAGATGTGGTACTTTCCTCTGGTTCCAAGACTTAGGAGATTGTATGCATTAGAACAAACAGCTGCTCACATGAGATGGCACCTTGAGCATCGTAGGGATGAAAACTTTGTGACGCATCCATCCGATGCGGAAGCTTGGCGTAAATTTGATGAGGCGAATCCTTTCTTTGCTATGGATCCCCGTAATGTTCGTCTCGGGCTATGTTCGGATGGGTTCGCTCCTTTCAACAATACGGGAGGACTTATTCCGTTGGCTGTCATTGTGACTCCGTACAACCTCCCACCTTCTATGTGCATGAGAAGAGAGTTTTTCTTTCTTAACGCGTTAATCCCTGGGCCATCCAACCCAAAAAAGAAGATAGATGTGTACCTTAGGCCTTTGATAGATGAGTTGAGGATGTTGTGGAGTGAAGGGGTTCTTACGTATGATATATCATTAAGTCGAATTTCACCATGCGGCTGCCTTAATGTGGACGATAAATGATTTCCCGCATATGGGATGTTGAGTGGTCGGCAAACGTCGGGAAGCTTGCATGCCCGGTATGTCTTGAACAGAACATGGGTTTTAGCTTAGAACACGTCGCAAGGTTAGTTGGTTTGATAGGCACCGGCGATTCCTACCCCCCGATCATCCTTGGAGGAGAAATAGAAAAGACTTCATGCGGAATGTTGTCGAACGAGCAGAGCAACCCCGTCGTTTAAGTGGCCAAGAAATATGGGACAGGGTCAAGTACATTCAGGGATACGGCGTTGATCATCATTGGAACAAACGCAGCATCTTCTGGGAACTACCATATTGGAAAGATCAATTGTTAAGACACAACCTCGATGTCATGCATATTGAGAGGAATGTGTTTTGCAACATTCTGTACACCGTGATGGACACCAAGGGCAAGACGAAGGACACAGTCAACGCAAGACGGCACATAGAAGCGATATGCGAAGGCCCGCTTTACATTTGGTGGGGAGTGGCACGGACGGACATCCAAACCTAGAGCGCCGTACACATTCAACAAACAACAGAATTTGGAAATGTTGCAATGGGTTAAAAATCTGAAACCGCAGACGGTTATGCGTCAAACATGAAAAGATGTGTCGACATGCACGAGGCGAAGTTATTCGGCATGAAGAGTCATGATTGTCATGTTTTCTTCCCGAGATTGATGCCTTGGGCCTTCAAAGCACTTCCGAAGCATATATGGTCTATTCTGACGGAATTTTCCATGTTCTTTAGAGAAATTTGTGCTTCTGAGCTTAATGTTGAAAAGTTACGGCACCTGGAGGCGAGCATGCCCATAACGCTATGCAAGTTAGAGATGGTGTTTCCTCCTAGCTTGTTTGACTCAATGGAACATTTGCCCGTTCACTTGGCCTACGAAGCAAAGGTGGGAGGCCCGCAACAATATAGATGGATGTATCCGTTTGAGAGGTAATATATATATTTCTATCGCGCTGTTAATAATTGACCGACACGGTACTTTAGTTTATAAATACCCTCTGATATTCCATTGTAGGTTTTTACGCACACTTAAGCAAAAGATCAAAAATCGAAGGTACGTTGAAGGATCTATCGCGGAGGCATATCTAGTCGAAGAGGCCGCAAAATTTGCGTCATACTATTATCCCCCGAAATGATGTCAAGATGGAGAGGGTACCTCGCAACGATGATGCCGGTGATACGAGGGATCAAAATCAATATTTAATTTTCCAGGGCGAGTCGTGGGAAAACGTTCGAGGTCAACTCTTGACGGAAGAGATAAGCGAGTAGCGGAGTGGTACATTCTAAACAACTGTGAAGAGGCCGCACAGTATTTAAAGTAAGATTTCTTTTCTTTTTTCTGTTACGGTAAGAATTCCAGTATTAACAGCATTTTTTTCCTCTTACAGTTACTTCTCTAATTCGGTTCGATCGGCAAATCCTTCAATGTCAGAATCCGAAGTTGACCAATTCACGAACTCTGAGTTTCAAAATGGCTTCGATCCTACTTCGTGGAAAATCCATCGATCCCAATGAAGTTGCATGGAGTTTGTCCTATGGAGCTGCAATTAGTGTTACCCGATGCAAGAAATACATAATCAATGGGTATCGGTTTTCAACTGTCGAGGCGAATGCAGGTACACTATGTTGTAATTATGGTGTATGTTGTCGAGGTGACAAAGTTGATGGGGTGGAGACTGACTACTACGGGAAGTTAGTTGACATAATTCAACTGAGTTACCAGTGGGACAAGGTAGTGACCCTTTTCAAATGTGAGTGGTTTGATAACAGTCCGCGTGGGACAAAAATGGACAAACATGGAAATATTGAGATCCACTGGACAAGGAGATATACGGTTGGTTATGACCCATTCATCCTTGCTCAACAGGCAGAACAAGTTTACTATACATCATACCCCACATCCCGCCAAGGCTGGAGGGGAGTTTTTAAAACCAAAGCACGAAATATTATACCAAAGTCGAAAGAGCCGGATCAAATGACGGTATGGCTGAACCGTTCCAAGCTGATGTGGAACATGTACTCCCGTAAACATCTTCGATGACGAAGTACCAAGCAATCTATTTGATTCTCGCGCGGGGTTAGAATTAATTCCTATACAAATTGACGATGAGGAATCGACGATGAGGCGAAGTGATTTACTCGATAGTGAATCGGAGTTCGACGACTATGAGACCTCCTCGAGAGGAAGACGTGCAAGCAAATGTGGATGAAGAAGAATCGTCCGATTGATTTCGTTAGTTCTTTGTTTGTGATGATCTCGTTATATATACTACATACTTTGTTAATGTGCTACTGTCATATTAACTAAATATCTTATTGTTATATATTTTTGACATTATGTCTATAAGTATTTAGAGATGGAGCATCTAGGAGGACGTTCATGTAGTGGACGGGGTAGTGGTCGAGCCCAACCCCGTCCTATCGAGGGGGTAGGGCGACGTCATCTGCTCCTTATGGAGGTAGAGGGTCCAGCGCTTCCCCAGATATGCCATCCTTTGATATGTCATCTTCACCGTCTACATATTTGTCATCTTCACCGTCGCTGTATATGTCGTCATCACCGTCTACCCCCCACTGATCCACAGCAAGGGGGATCACAGGTTTACAATATAATTTCTGATTGATTTACATATGTTTAGTTACATATGATTTACGTATGTTTATCTTCAATACTTCACATTCCTTCCTTAGCACAATGCGTCGCCTCATAGCCACGTTGGGGAAGAAGGTAGTTCCTCCGATCCACCAACTGGGCTCCAGAGATCCTTCGACACGAAGCTTTGGATCCGTCCCGACGGCGTCGGGTAAGTCATGCCAAGTTACCCGTAATGTTACAATTTTCTCTATGTAAATGGTTTGTATGGTAATATTTGCATGATGTCATCTCTCATCAGATTTGAGCCTCATAATGAGGTAAGGGACTTCATCTCGGCCCAATTATTCCGCAATTACAACCATCCTTGGGCCAAGTGGACAGACATTCCTAGCACTACTCGAGATGCTTGGTTCGATGAGTTCTTGGTAAGTTTTTTGTTTTATGGTTATTTAATTAAGTACTTTAAAAATTTGGAGCACTAATGGTTCGTTATTGATTTTCGCCGCAAGATATGACGTTGCTCGAACATCGTGCGTAATCGAAAGCAAATTATAATCATAATGGAGGCCGATATTTGCGTCAAAAGCTTTACGGCTTGAGAAATAAAAGAGGCAAGAAAGACTGGATTTCCCAGACACCGTAGACGAATTATTGCGAATTGGGCCACAAATGAAAAGTTTCAAAACATGAGCACGAAAAATAAGCAAAACAGAGCCAAAATGGAAGGACCGTCATATGCCGCGGCCGCATTCCTATTAGTGAGCATCGACGGAAAATTGTAAGTACACTCTATTTTCTATTTAGGTATTTGATATTTTATACTTTGAAGTAATTAATTAAGGTTATCATCCGCGTTTGCATGTGTAGAGTCTGGGAAGTTCCCGAAGGATCAATTGAGTGGGCTACCTTTGAGCGGACCCATTCCCTGCAGATCGAAGGGAGTGAGAGACAATGGATTAACCAAAAGGCGCCGCAAGTAGCGGTTAGACATTTATTGCCTTTATTACTTGTTTTATGCACCACCATATTTATTTTATTTTACATGTCTAATAAGCTATGTATTTTTGTGCTTGTAGGAAACCTTTCGTAAGTCGTCGCAGAGAGAGGGTCGCACTTGGGTCGACCCCGCATCCTCTCGGTCCGACAATGAGAGTCTGTTCTTTGAGGCCGCAGCGGATTTAACAAGAAAGGGAGAGTCTTTGGATACGGTGCCTCTCGCTGGCCGATCGAAGCAATCAAAGCGCTCCTCTTCCAAAGATCGAAGGTGTTTCTCCGTGTACACGTAATACATTTCATATTGATAATTTCCATTCTCTTGTCTATTCAAATGAAGTACAAATAATAAATGTACTTCATAATGTATTTGCAGATGAGTCAAGAAGATGAAAGCGTTGGTGGAGCAGCAAGCAACACAGATGAGTCAAGAACAGGACATCATGAGGCGGGAGATGCTTCAGAACGGAGAGGATGGAGCAGCAATGAATCAGAACGGGAGAGGATGGAGCTTGCGATGCAACAGAACGGAGAGTATGCGACACAGATGGATCGATGCAAGCGGAGATGATGAGACAGATGCGTTTCAACTCCCGTCTCTAATGACACAAAAGGGTTCGGGTCGGCTCCCGGTGATGATGACCATGCGGGTGATGATGATGATGATCACAATGCCGATGTTTAGACTACTTTTTAGTATTTGTTCCTTACAACATTATTATATATATTTTGTTTTCTCTATTTAAACTCTTTTTATTATATTCATGATACTTTTGCATTAAATTTTCAAGAAAAAAAAATTTAAAAAATAAAACAATTAAAAAAATTTAAATTTAAAAAGATTCAAAAAATTTAAAAAAAAAATTAATAATTTTGCTACGGAAATCATTTCCGTAGCAAATTGCTACGGATTTGAATTCCGTAGCAAAATTTGCTACGGAATTAAAAATCCGTAGCAAAAATTGCTACGGAATTAAAAATCCGTAGCAAAAATTGCTACGGAATTTAAATCCGTAGCAATTTGCTACGGATTTTCAAAATCCGTAGCAATTTGCTACGGGGTTTTTTGCTACGGAAAAAATCCGTAGCAAATTCCGTAGCAAATCGATTTTGCTACGGAATTTTGGCATTTTTCCGTAGCAAAATCGATTTGCTACGGATTTTGCTACGGATTTTTTTCCGTAGCAAAAATCAATTTTTTTTGTAGTGCTAATTTATAAATTACTTCTTACCATCATTTATCATCTGTAATATATATATATATATATATATATATATATATATATATATATATATATATATATATATATATATATATATATTCCTGTTTCTCCCAACGGGTCTGAAAAAAAAGTTATAAAAATATTCAGAGATGTTATAAAACCATACAATTTACAAATAACAAAATAATTAATAGGGTAGTAATTTTTTTTTGGGGGAAAAATGTATTTTGTTGATATTAATTGAGTGTCGTGTTTAAAAAATCAGGCGTCTCTGTTGAGTTAGTGTGAAAATCGTCAGTCCCAAAATGTTATCTAGCTAGGGGTAATTACACAATGATCCTGGGGAAAAGAAATAACAATTAAATTATATTTAAGTCTCATTATAATTTGATAATTAAGTTAGATTAATTTTAAATAGGATGACATTCAAATGAAAAAAGTGAAGTGTTGAGAATTGATATTTAGGGATAAGATAATTAATTAATTGATGTATATAGGAGGAGGAAGGTGTGACATTACAGGCAGCGTCAAAGGATATACCTGCAGAGATGACTGATTGGACTGCCTTTGAGCGGACTCATATCCAAGTCTCTGAAGGTAGTAGTGAGAGGCACTTGTAATACCCGGATAAATAAAATGACTATTTTTTATAAGTGAGTTTATGGTATCAATTTTTGTGTTATATTTATCTTTTTTATGAGGGAAAAATCCCTTAGAAATTAGGGAAAAATAATAAGGAGTCAAAATGACCGAAATACCCCTGGGATGCATAAATAGCCTAAGAAAATTATGAAAAATCCTAGGTGGCAGTAAAATAATTATTAAAATTAAGAGAGTATATTGTCTCTAATTTTGGTAATTTAATAAAATATAACCTTGGAAAAATAAAGGGGGAAAAGTAAAAAAGTATTATAATAATCAGAATGTCCCCGTAATTTCTAAAAAAATGCAAGAGGCATAAAAGACTAATGTCAGTGCAAAAGTTGTAAGGTAATGAGTTGTTCTAATTAAGAAAATTATCAAAAATTAGTGGGTAATTAATTAAGTAATTATTGGCTAATTATCTGAGCTTAAACAAAGGAAAATTCAAAGATAATTATGTAAAACCCTATAAATAGTGGTTTATGGCTAGAATTAGTATAAAATATATTTTCTAATTAATTGGAAAATATGAAGAAAAATTGGTGAGATTAAGTAATTTTAAGCCTAAATACAAGAATGGACCAATAGGAAAATTTTGAAAAAAAAATTATATAAAAAAATTATTAAAAAATTATTTTATATATTATTAATTAATTAATTAATTAATTAATTAAAACGAAAATTAATAAAATAATAATAAAAAGGACAAAAAAAATCTTAAAGAGGATAAGATGATAGGATTTTGTAATATAATAATATTATATGAAAAGCAAACACGAGAAATGACCACCGATAGAAATTAAATCCTATCTAGAGAACCAGGAACATGATTTCTAAGGTCAGGGTATAATATTGATCAGTGGATTTTTATCTTGAAGTGGTCTTTTCCGGAAGTTAATTCCGGGATCAGTGGAATATTTAGAGAATAAGACGAAATAGGGTAATCTGTGAAAGAGGCAAATAGTCACAATGTTGGAATTTGAAGAAAATAAATTATAACTCAACATCTGGGAATGAGTTGAGAATTTCCTGGACATATTTGGAATCAGTGAATTTTTGTCCAGAGATTGATGGTTCCGGAAATTTCTTCCGTAACTGGCACGCTTTTCCGTAAACTTCAGCAGGACCGTTGAAACCCTGTATGGAATCAAAAATTAGGTTAACTTAGACATTTCTAATGAGAAAGAAAAGGTCTTCAAAGTTGTGATTCCGGATTTTTGAGATTTTCCGAGATTACGCGATTCGGACACCGATCCGGAACTTTATCGGTTCAAGACCATAAAGCAAAAGTTGGTGACAATGCAATAATGACGTTGGGGGAGGGGGAGCACGGTTTTGGAGGAGTTTTTGTGGTGGAGAAGTGGCTTGAGCAAAAAAGATGTGTTATGTGGCCAAAATTGAAAGTTGGAAGATTGGAAAAAGACCAAAATGCCCTCACAAAAACTCTATAAATAGCAAGCTCCTCCCTTTGTATTCTTCACACCAAAAATCACTTCTCTAGTTGAGATTTCCTAGAGAGAAGAGAGAAGGAGGAGCTCTGGAGAGAGAAGGAGTCCGGGGAATTTTACAGCGAAGCTCTGGGTAATTTTTCCGGTCTTTAGTTTTTAATTCTTTCGGTAGTTTTAGTAGAAATGCTAGATAGATCTTTAGTTTTATTTTAAGTATGAAATTCGAAAATCATGGTGGGGTCAGAGTTCTGGCAAAATTTTGGAAAGTCGGAGTCAAAGTAGCGAAGCTCTGGCAAAATTACGCCGATTAGGGGAATAGGGGCAAAATGGTAATTTTTACCTAAAATGCCTGTTATGATGTCAAATATTGATAAATGCGATATTATCATTATAGGATATCAGAAATCTCGAACCGCTGTCGTTACGCTGTCCGACGTGCCGCTGTCAGCCCGCAATTTCCGTCAAACGTGCAGTTTCCGTCAAAACGTACCAGAAGTACCGTATATCGTCAATGGAGGTACGGACGCGTACTGTAACACTAATCTTGTGCTGCTTAAGTACATATATGTGATAGATACGTTCTGAGATTGATATACAGACAGTTTACACGGGTTATAGTCATAATAATGCCGTTATGTTTTCCTAGCGCTGAGGACACGAGTGGGTATCGTGGCACTGGATATGTGCAGGCTGTTGTTGTTATTGTTTACCCTATGGGGCTTTACATACTGCTCTGTGCTTATGTTCTGTCGTCATATTGATCATGCATCTGCTGTATGCTTTTGTACTGATATACTGTTGTATTGTCTTGAATATCTGTTGTCTGTATACCGTATTGTTTGAGCATGAGGTTAACCGTTACCCGAGATCCAATGCGGTAAATTGGATCTCGGTTAGCTTCTGTGGTCCGGAGGACCGAGAGTTGGAGACCGGGAAGCAAGCACGAGTAGATCGCTAGCCGGGAATTTATAGTTCCGCTTTTTGTACTTACTTTTGAAACAGTAGGATAACTGGATTATCCATACAATGTTACACTATGGTTTATATTTGATTATGTATCAGTTACTCTTTCGCTCCAATGCTCTACTCTGATTGAAAAAAAAAATTCCGCTTTAAAAATGGGGTGTTACAGCACTGGATTAACACTAGGTCGCAGCAAGTAGCAGTGAGACATTTATTGAATTTATTATTTGTTTCATGCACCAACATATTTATTTCATTTTACATGCCTTATTTTTTTATCTTATTTGTGATGTATTTTGTTTGCTTGTAGGAAACCTTTCTGAAGCTGACACAGGACAGAGACTCCCAAAGTGCGAACGACCCCGCATCCTCTCAGTCCGATAACGAGAGTCTGTTCTTTGAGGCTACAGGCGGATTTAACAAGAAAGGGAGAGTCTTCGTGTTCGATGCCTCTGCCAGCCTACTGAAGCAAACAAAGCGCGCCTCATCCGACAATGAAGGGTTTTTGCAGGTAAACGTATGCATATGATATTGATAGTTTTCTTTTCTTTGTTTTAAATGAAGTACAAAAAATAAATGTACTTCCTAAAGTTTTTGCAGATGAGCTGAAGAGGATGAGGGCGTTGGTGCAGGAGCAAGCAACTGAGCTGAGAGAGACATGATAGCTGATGAGTCAACAATAGGATATTATTAGGCAGCAGGTCATTGAGCAGGTGACTCAGGAACATGAGATTATTAGGATGCAACTAACTCAGGAACCGGAGCTGATGAGGCGACAGATGAATCAGCAACAAGAGATGATGAGGCGGATGGAGCTTCAACTCCTGTCCCTAATGAACGACAAGGGTAAAGGGCCGACTCCTGATGATGTTGATGATGATGACGATCCTACTGTTTAGACTATTTTGTTCGCATCAAACTTATTTATATTTTGTGTTCCTTATGTAAACTCTGGCAGATGGTTATTATATATTTTTATGATAAACATGTTTTCTTTTTAGATTTTTTATTTCAATTTTTTATATTTTAAAAAACATTTCTAAAAAAAATAATTAAAAAATAAAAAATTATGACGGATTAAAAAAATTTAAAAAAAATGAGAAATTTTAAAATTTCTTAACGGGTCTTGCAACGGAAAAACTTTCCGTCACAAAATCCAGTATTTTGCGACGGAAATTTTTTTCGTCGCTAAGTGCGACGAAATTTATTTCCGTCGCAACATGCCGCATTTCCGTCGCAAAATCTCATTTTTGTGACGGAATTTACATTTTCCGTCGCAATTGTGAGCAGCTTTTTTGCGACGGACAAAATCCGTCGCAAACACGTTTTGCGACGGAAATTGCCCGATTTGCGACGGAAAACGTCCGTCGCAAAAACTTTTTTTTTTTTGTAGTGTCTTTCTACAGCTCTCTTTCCTTTGTCCAGACTTTGGGATAAGAGACTCACTAATTTATAAATTACTTCTTACCATCATTTATCATCTGTAAATAAATAAATAAATAAATATATATATATATATATATTCCATTTTTTCCCAACGGGTCTGAAAAAAAAGTTATAAAAATATTCAGAGATGTTATAAAACCATACAATTTACAAATAACAAAATAATTAATAGGGTAGTATTTTTTTTTTTTGGGAAAAAATGTATTTTGTTGATATTAATTGAATGTCATGTTTAAAAAATCAAGCGTCTCTGTTGACTTAGTGTGAAAATCGTCAGTCCCAAAATGTTATCTAGCTAGGGGTAATTACACAATGATCCTGGGGAAAAGAAATAACAATTAAATAATATTTAAGTCTCATGATAATTTGATAATTAAGTTAGATTAATTTTAAATATGAAAAGATTACTTACATATAAATACTAGCTAGATAAAAATGAATAAATATAATACTTGAAATGGCCAAACTAACATAAATGGCATGCGGAAAATTATAACATGGGGTCACAAATGGGCTTACTCTTGAGGACCAACTTAGGTCAGAAGGATCATGCCTAAAAGCTTATTTTATAGTGGTAATGATCTTGGGTCATTAGTATTTTCCCTTCTAATTTTAAAAATAAAAATAAAATAAAAATCCTCTTTACCCTCCCATCACATCTGTGTAGTGGCTCTCTCAATATGTTGCAATTTTGAAATCTAAATTTGAACGGAACTTCAAATTTGCATCCTTTGATTCTGTTTGTAACATCCCAATTTCAGAGCCAAATTTTTTTTTTTTTCAAATCAGAGTAAAGCATTGAAGCGTAAGAGTAACTGATTCCCATTCAAACAATAACCAGAGTGTAACATAGTATTGATACAGCATCCTATTGTTCTCCTAGGTAAATACGGAAAACAATAAAGTGACATCTCCGTCTAAGAGCTCACTCGTGCTACATGCCCTTCGACCATGAGCCTACTCGTGCAGCTTGCCTCGATCTCCGATCCGTGGTCCTCCCGAACTTGATGCTACGTTAAGAGCTGGAGTCCATGCATCGAACCCCAGGTAACGGTTAACCTTATGCTCAAATAAAACAGTATACGGATGGCAGGTATTCATGACATAGCAGCAGCACAACAACACAAGAGTATATAAAACAGTTGTATGATTCATGATGACAGATCATAAGCAAAGAGCAGTACATATAAGTGGTGACCCTAATCAGAATCTCTATCCGTTTGGTGACCCTTAACAGAATCTCTATCCAAAGCGGTGACCCCAAACAGAATCCCTATCCGAGTCGGTGACCCTAGACAGAGCCTCAATCCGAGTCGGTGACCCTAGACAGAGCCTCTATCCGTGAATGTACCTATCACATATATGTATATAAGCAGCACTAGATTAGTGTTACAGTACGCGAACGTACCTTCGTTGACGGCGTTAAGTACTTCAGGCCGAAACGTATTTTTACTAAAACGTGAAAACGTCCAACGGCGGCACTTCGGCAACAGTAACGGCAGCAAATCGAGTTTCGATATCCTATAAGAGTAATATCACTTTCATTAGTGATTTGGCATTATAACTGGCATTTTAGGTAAAATTACCATTTTGCCCCTATGCCCCTAATTGGCGGAATTTCGCCAGCACTTCGTTACTTTGGCTCAGATTTTCCAAAATTTTGCCAGAACTTTGACCCAATGATAATTTTCGAAATTCTAGACTAATATAGCCCTATCATATGATATCTAATCATACTTGAAAAATTAAAGGCTATACTAGCATTACTACTCTAACTATTGAAAGAACTACGAAAGCTTAAAGCTTGCTACTTTAACTTTCAACTTTCAAAGACTCAATCCCTACTATGTTTTTACCTCGTCAGGCATCTTTCAATGCAATGAGGCCTAAAAACAAGAATAGGAATCTCATCTCCTACTTCCTCGATCTAACTAACATTTCTACTAAAATTACCGAACAAACTAAAGACTAAGGACCGAAGGACTTACCCGTTGAAGACTTCTGCACAATTTTTCCAGAGCTTCTCTCTCTTCTTTCTCCCTCTTGATTTTCGACCAAAGCAAGAAGGAATGGTGTGCCAAATTTGAAGAGAACTCATGCCTTTATATAGGCAAAAATTGTGCCACTTTGGTAATTTCTACTTTCCAATTCTTGTAATTTTTCCCTCCTTTATAACCATGTAAATTAAAAGCTAAATGGTGGTTTATTCTTTCCCATGGAATGCCTTGGTCGACATAGAGAGGGCTGTTTGGCAGCAAATGAGTGGTCCAAGTGATGACTCTTGTTGCTTTAGGGCCCGGTCCGACAGATTTTCCCCAATCGGTGTCCGAATCGCGAAATCTCAAAATTCTGAATTCATAACTTTGAAGATCTTCTCTTCCTCATTAATAATATCTAATTTAACTTAGATTTCGGTCCCTTACAGGGTTCCAACAGTCCATTTGAAGTTTTCTCGAAAAACGTGTCCGAACGCGTCCGGTGCCGGAAATCGTTTTCGGAACCATCAACCTCTGGACAAAAATTCACTGATTCCAAATATGTCCAGATAATTCCAAACTCATTTCTAGATGTTGAGTTAGAATTTATTTCCTTCAGATCCAAAATGTGACTATCTACATTTTTCCCTATTTTGTTTTATTAGGAAAATGTTCTATCGGTGCCAGAATTAACTTCCGGAAGAGTTCAACAGAAGATAAAAACTCACTGATCATTATTTTACCTTAACTTTGGAATTCCTATTTCTGGTTCTCTAGATAGGATCCGTTTCCTATTTATTAGATTAATATTCACAAAATTTAATTATATAATATAATATTATAACTTTATAATAATATCATGATATTTTTCAACTTGTTCCTATCTTCATTTTTGTGCAAACTTTCGGCTGGTCCTTTTTAATTAATAATAAATATTTATTTTTTTATTTAATTATTTACTTAATTAATTAGTAAATATGTTTTTACTAATTTTAAGCCAAAAATCACTAATTTTAGGGTTTTACATAATTAGCCCAATATTACTTAATTACTTAATTTTCACAAGTTGATAATTTTCTTAATTAGAATACCCCCTTGTCTCACAATTCTAGCTCTGACATTTTCATTTTCATGTGTTCTGCATTATTTTAGAATTTGTGAGGGTATTTTAGTCATTTCAATGCTTTTTGAGCATTCTTATTCAATTTCTCAAAGTTCATAATTTATTAAATTACCACAATTAGAGATAACATACTCTTTTAATTCAATTGATCATTTTACTGCCTTTTAGGATTTTTCATAATTTTCCTAAGTCATTTATGTCCCTTAGGGGCATTTTCGTCATTTTGGCACTTTGGCCCTTAAACTTTCTAATTTCCTAGAGATTTTTCCTTAGAAAGTAAGATAATCATGACTTAACATTTGACACCTCATATTCACCTACTTTCTACAGACATAATTTTACCAAATTATGATATAGATTTTTAGGGTATTACACTGTTGCTTTGCTTTGCCTATCTAATGTTAAGGTCAGTATCTTGTGTCCCTTGCAACTTGAAGCCTTACATTATAAAGGAAGAAGCTTGCAGAGTCTCATTTTGTTTGCATGTTTTTTACATGTTTGGTTGAATATAATAGAAAGTCAGCTTCTGTAAGAGAAGTAACTTATTTGAAAAGCTTAGTTTTTTCGTCCGTGTCAACTGTCAAGTCCTTATCCATGTGCATTTATATCCATTAATAATTGGCAACCACCTCGTCTGGCCCTGAGCTTCTCTGCATTAATTCTGAAGAAGAGCATTGATGATCTAGCTCATCTTTTTCTGCTTTTCTCACCTCGCAGAACCTCAGTTCATCTACTTTTTCCTGTTCTCTCATCCTTTTTCGACAGTGCCGTTCTCTTCGCCGTGCCTCTCATCTCTTCTCCACTCTCAGTGGTTGTCAGAGGTCCGCAGCTCAGTCAATATTTCTCCTGCGCTTTCTCTCTCGCCGGCAGATCTGTGCATTTAACCGAGGTCGAGCTACGGAAGCTTAGAGTGTGGATCTGGGCTTGGGTCTGGTCTGCTCATCCGACATTTCAACAGGTTGGGTATGTTTCTTTTGCGTTTTTGCTCCTTCAACAGATCTGGTCGAGCTTATCCGCTTGTATAGTGCTTGCTTGCAGTTATCTGGTTTAACCACGCCGTCGTTTCTTGTTGCTTATGGTTTTGTCTTCTGATCTGGTCGAGCTTCTTTTGCTGATCGATATGTCTTTGGTTTATGGTTTTGCAATATTATTCACGGAATAAATCAATTGTATTACTTTTCAAGGTGAACTTGTCACTTTCCTGCTTGGCAGAAGAGTGCTTTTGGCCTTTAGGTCCTTAGCGTGCAGTTTACTGCTGCCCCAGAATATTCCGTGATCCCATATTAGTTTTAAGGGTATTTTCTCTGCTTGATTCGTAGTTACCAATAAGATTTAAAAAAATAATAATAATAAAATTGGATGTTCCTGTTTGGAAGGACTAGCCCTGTTTCTTTGGACGATGCTGGGAAATAATCTCTGGGAACCTTAAATTGGAGCGCTTTTATGATAGTTCTCAGAAAACCTTAAGCCTGTAATTTAATCATTCAGTGCAACATTGGCCCCGATATAATCAGGTGAAACTTCGCAAGTATCCGTGCTTGCACGTGCGGAGTGGTTCTCCCCACATGTTTCATTGATACTTGACCTAGTTGGAACCCAGGCGCCTTCCCCCGGATATGTCACTGACACATCAATAGGAAACACAACTAAAGTCCTCCTTTACAAACATAATTGCACCTGAGATCAGTTCAAAGTTCAAACCTCCTGCTTCATTATATGATATTGAATGAAAAGTCGACATCAATATTTAGCCAAACTGTCTTTTTTGACAGGGAGAGCACCTATCACAAGTTGACATTAGAAATTGCTGAATTTGGCAACGGAAGATGAACATTTAACATGAATTTATTTATTGGAGAAGGTAGCTAACTTATGCAAATGTTGTTCTTGTTGTCCACATTAGCTAGATGCTGTTTGAGGAATGGCTTATGTCTAAGAATTTTGTGTTATCTTGAAATATATTTAGATTGTGTTATCCCACCTATATGAACTTAAATCAGATTGTGTCAGCTTATTTCCTCTTGCAATTGATAGGGCAAAACTTTAAAGCCTATAACTCCGCAAGTATACGGGCCGTATCAAGTAATAAAGTGATAAGAAAAGTATCGTTCCCACGAGGACTTAGTATCACAAACTTTAGTTAGGCATTAATTTCACAATTTCGTTTAAGTTGAGAAAACTAGATTGAATTTAATTAAAAGAAAAGAAAATTGATAGAGAAAAACGCAGTTAGAGCATAGAATTCCCCTATGTTCCTCTAAGTATTTGAATTAAATCCCTAATTGATTATTATTCCCATGATTGACGATCAATTCTCTAAAATTAGACTAAGTCTCAATGTCTTGACGCTACCTTAGTCCATTATCTTTGAAAACAACCTAATGTCTTAGTATTGTTTGGAAAGATTCTATAAACCAGAATTATGAGATCGCATAAACTCGTAAGCCTATGTCTAGGTCATGCAACTCTACGATGAATTAACGGTTCTAGTTAAATGCACCAACATCTCTATTGTCATACACCAACCTATGAACAATATAAAAGGTGATCAATCTTTAAGAAAGCTTTAAGCAAAGATAATTCATTCAATCATGGTAAATAACGTTCAGTAGAGAATTCAAACAAATACTCAAATTCGCATAGGGTTCATCCTTGCCCTAACTACTAAAGAAGACTAGCCAAGCATGGCTAGGTTAACAAAATAAAAGAAAAGAGATGAAAATCAGAATTGTTCTTGCGTCCTTCTTTCTTTCTTCAGCTGTCTCCTCTTCCTTTTCTTCTTTCCTCTCTTCATATATATAGCCTACATATAACTTAGGCCGTGGGTCATTGATTCTCCTTTTCTTATTAAAAAGATATCTCATATCTTGTAATTTACTCCACCAGATTATGCAATTGATTTTGTTTCTATTTTTCTTTCTTGGGACCACCGAGATCGACTGATTGCATATCCTCGTAATTGCTTTTTCTACTTCTTTCCAAATCAGCTAATATTTCCTGCAAAATATAATAGGAAATAAGTAGATTTTATGTCAATTGATTCTTTGATCCTAAGTTTGACTCAATGATGGAAAAGTATATAAAAGATAATTAAATAAGTATACAATAGTAATAAATTTAATCCAATATATATCTCAGAATTGATACTTATCTAATTATAAAATATGCACTTATCAGCAATCAGTGCAACAGTGAGACCTATTGTCCTCTTAGATTTTGGTCATTTCATTCCCTGAAATTTTTTTCTCTGTTTCTAATTTTTAATACTTTTGTTTTTTTTTTTCCCCAAGGGCGTTGATTTTCTTGTTCTTTATCTAAGATTTCTGTTTATTTTTGTTCAGCTGTCTGTTTGTATCAATTATTAATATTCTCTGACTAATGAAAAATTCAGAATATTTTCAGAAGATAATCAATGAACTCCTAAATAATAATTTATGTTCATATTATTGAATTTCTGACAAAGGTTTTGTCGGGATTCAGGAAGAAGTTGCACGAGAGTTTAATGTACCTGTTCAGTTACAATGTTTTTGGTTTTGGGCAAAGCGCAGAAACAACACATATAGGCCAAACAAATAGACCATTGACATCTCGAGGAGAAGCTCAATCTGTGAGTAATTTTCACTCCTTGCCTATTTGGAAATCAAGTTTCTCTGCTTTTGTATTTCATAAATCAAGTTGGCTATTATATGTTGTACCCTCCTTCACAATCTTAGTTGTATGGGAGTTTCCTCATATAGTGAAGTTTCATTTGTTTGGGATATCTATTTGCTTGCTTCATTGTCACTCCTCTGATAGGAGAGGTTCTATTGTCCCTTTCAGAAAGGAAACAATCTTGACCTTTTGGAATGAATGTCCATCAATCAAAACGAACCACCTTATTTTTGCCGACTAGACTCATGGGCTAAGTTATTATCCATGTCACACTGGCCACTCAAAAAGCTCTCCAGTCACGTCATAAAGATTGGCCAAAATCTACTGAGCACATGCCCAAACCATGGGTCTTTTCCTCTCATTGAACTAATAGGGTGTCGCAGCTCCTCATTGAACAAGTGGAGCAGTCCCTTATTGAACCAATGTGATAGTCCCTCATTGAAACAGTGTAATAGTCCCTCATTGAACCATTGGGACAATAGAAAGTCAACAATCATGTACCAATGAAGGCTATATCACTTAGTGAAACAAATTACTTCACCTCATCCCAATCTAATAATCACAATAATTATCAATAAATAGCTCAACGAAATTTTTTCAAGATTTCCACATTCATACAATGCTATTCAAATCATCTTCATATACATGACATAATGTCTAAATTCTCACCTCATCCAACCCCCACCCCCCAAAAAAAAAATAATAATAAATAAATATAGAGATAGTTAAAGGCTGTAATTTCCAAGTAAGAAAAAAAAATCTCATAAATCTCATAAACAATAATTAATCATTCCAACACCAAATTTCTATTTCCTTTAAAAATTCAAATTACTCAATTAAATCTTTAATGAATTCCAAATAGCTTACTTTAACAAAAAAAATCTAAAATCTAAAATTCCAACTTTCAAATTTCAAGCTTTAATCTCAAAACTACACCATAAAAGATTCAATAATATCTCCAACAAAATCAGATCAATCATTTAACTCAAATTTAATTGGTGCAAATACCATATATATATCTAGGGTCAAGGTGCAAAAATAGACATGTGCTTTTTTCGGAGGAGCGTCCAGTAGCAAATACTTTTTTTTGGCGCAAAAGTAACTATGTGGTTACAAAAGTAGAGCAAAAGTAGACATGCACCGTTAGTTGACCGTTAGTTTGACCAAAAATATTAACATGGATGCTGACTCAACAAATTTTCATCCTAGTTGGCAGTGAAAGAAGAAAGAATAAATTAAAAAAAAATTCCACATCATCCGTCCTTTCTTCTTTCCTTCCTTCGAAATTAAAAAACAAAAAAACAAAACCCTCCCCCTTCCTTCAACTCGCGACCTGAACACCCCCCCGGCGATGTCGGCCATCCCCTAACACAGTCAGACCCAGTCGCAGACCCACCCCCCTCTGGACCGCCGCCTCCCCCCCACCTCAACGATCTGGAAAGTGGAAACCATATCTCCGATCAGCAAACTGCCGAGACTTCCGCCCAACAACCCAGCACCTAAACCCATCCCAAATTTGTTTTCCTTCTGCAGTTGTTGTACCGGCGGGTACCTGTAATGTTCTTCTGCAGCTCCTCCGCCCAACAACAAAGCTTCAGATCTGAGCTCAAAGCTATCAAATTTATAATGTTTTTAATGTAAAATTATTGGTTATGAGCTAATCTCTCATATCAGAGGAGCTCGTCTCTCACAAGTTTAATCGTGAACCAGAGGAGATGCGAGCAGAATGGAGAGGGAAGGAGTAGACGCCTGTTCTTGGAAGGAGTAGACGACAGGTATGGCGGTGGTGGGTAACTTGTACATGACTGGCCAATGATTCACTGATGTCGAATTTCACTAGAAAATTCCAGGTAGAGCTGATGCTGCTGTCTCGATCCGCCTCCCCCCCCCCCAATCTCGATCTGAACCCCCCCACCACCATCGATCTAGATCTGGATCTGAATCCCGATACTTCTAGAATTGAAAAACAAGCTTTAATATGCTCTTCGATTTCAGTTATAAAACTGAAAAATCATTTTGAATCGAAAACCAAAATAAAAAGAAAAAACTTAGAATTGTGTGTTTCTCCATCATCACAATCTCTTCCTTCTTGTCTTTCCACCTCCATGGAGTCCGGCGATTCATAGTCTTCGGCATCATCAGAGACGGAGACGGCTTCGGCATGAAGCTAGACCTCACCGGGTATGAAGCTCTAGATTCCTGCATTTTCTGGGAGCAAAAACAGAGAAAGAAACGCGGGTATGTCTCTGGACTCTTGGGAAGAATAAGGTCAAAATCTGACGGGGAAGGAAGAAATCTGACCTAGGGATTGAAATGAAACTTTTAAAAGTTCATGGAGGGACTAACTTGAAATTATCTGAAATGTGTCTGGGGCTAAACTGCAATTCATAACAACCCAGAAACCATCAACATCCACGTCATCATTTTCAGTACAAAAAAAGTCAACTAACGGTCAATGTCTACTTTTGCTCTACTTTTGTAACCACATAGTTACTTTTGCGCCAAAAAAAAAGTATTTGCTACTGGACGCTCCTCCGAAAAAAGCACATGTTTATTTTTGCACCTTGACCCATATATCTATAGCCCTAAACTTTTTAAATACACATTATATTTCTGAATTCTCAAGGTAACCATAACCTCATATATGGGTTTGTTTAGGTTCCTCAAGAAACTTGTGCCTGCCCAGCCAGTTGCAAGCACTACCACCTTTTTCTTTTCCCAAATTGTTTTTGATGAACCAATAGATGCTCCATTATTGCTTCGATCTGCTTCTGCATAAGCCACAAGGCCATATACACACACACACACAATTCCAGAAAGCAAATTCTTATGTTTAGTATTTATTTAGCTTTATACGGATGAAACTGCAGAATTTTTTTTTTTTGCAGCAAATGCAGAAATCATATTCCCATTAAAATAAGAGTACAATCATATGTCCATATATTGCTAAAACTCAACACTTGCTCCAAACTCTAACCCAAAAATTTGTTCTAATGACCTCAAAAATTTATCCATTAGAAAGAGCAAGTTGAGTAGAACAATATTCAAGAAGGGACTTTATTGAATAGAAGTAGTTTTAAGTACCTAAATGATCTCCAAGATAAAACCCTAACCTGAAAATAGCATTGCTGTCGGAGAAGTAGACGAAGCAGTTTTTATTTTCTTTTTTCTTTTTCGTCCTTTCCCTTTCCTCCCTATTACACACCTACCGGCCTCGCCTTTTCGAGTGGCGGGTAGTGTGGTCCTTTACTTTTATTCCATTCTAAATTATTTTTTCCAGGTTAATTTACGACACACATCAGAGTTGAAGTAGCAGAGCACACATCGGTTTGGAAAATAATACATTGATCAAAATGCAGAAAGATAAATTCTTCCCCGAAGGGATCAAAATATACAGTCATCCAGATCATGGTGTCTGACGGCCAAATAAAATACTACAGTCATCCAGAAATCAAAGTAAATATCCAAAAGAGAAATATCAACATCCACCATCACACTAGCCCTCCTCCGGAGCCTTACCTTTGCCTTCTTGCTCCGCTCTAGATGTACTACCAGATGGCTTAAAAGGGGCTGGGATTCAAAATTTGAATCCAAGAGTAATCATTAATCTCATATAAAATGTATAATAAAGCATGTAAGCAAACCATGAATAAAAACACAAACCACATCTCATTCAGTATCATGCACACAGCAAGGCACACACCCAATCCGGAACTAGCAGTCCTAATAGCACACAGCACAAATTGCAGCAGTCCTAATAGCACACAGTACAGACTGTCGGGCACGGCACACAGCAAGGCCCGTTTATACATACAACATGTTCTAATTCCATAGCGCTAGGAAATAAATGAATGATAACTGAATGTATGCAATATTTATGGTAAAACATACATACACAAGTCACACAGAGTATATGAAGATCAAGGTTACTACCTGGCAGTCGACTACAGATACAAATTATTTCCCTGGCACAAAATATTACAATTAAACCTAAAATAATAATAAAATATAAATATAATTAATTCCACCTCAACAAATATTTTCTTTGATAATTTAAAATAAACTCAATTCATCTGTCCTTTTATTCTAAATTCCTTTTCTTATTAAGGAATTTAATATGGGCCAATATTCTCTTAATTTTCGTCCTTATTCTGAAATTTCTAGAAATAAAGGCTCAACTTCAAAAGTTCATAATTAAGTCTAGAAAAATCCTTTTGGGTTGATTCCAAAACCCAAATGAACCTTAATATGTCTATTTTCAACCAAAAATACCCATTTGGGCCAGACCAAGTTGAAAATTCATCCATATCCCAAAACACCCCTGCTGTCCGAAATAATTCCCAGTTTTTAGGGGCTATTTTGAAACATTTATTTCTCTTAGCACAAAATTCAAACAAATACGTGTTACATATCAATTTAATCCTTGGGATATCTACTTTCTCCCTCTAAAATATTCATAATTTTCTAAGTCCATTTACTAGGTCAAAAATCATGAATAATCCGGTTGACTCCACAGAAATTTCACAAATCAACACCTTACGTTTTTTACACTTTCATCTAGGGTTCCAAAATTTTGATCTAAGTTCTTTCTTATAAAAAATCTCATTTTAAACACTTTAAAACCCTCAAAAACACCAAAATCCATTCATATCATCATGACAACTCAGCTGCACGAAATTCCCTAATTAACCAACAAAATACCAAACTTTCATTCTAACTTTATATATTCTTTGTACTAGGTTTGATCTACCATTTTAGGCCATGAATCTTAGTTTTAAACCTTTACTCATACTTTTCACTAGCCATTCAAACCCAAGAATATATATATGTACTCAAGCCCATGCCCATTTGTAACCTCAAATAACCAAAAGAAAATACAAGAAGATTCAAAGATGGCTTACTTGTCTTTATGCTTTAGTCACTTTGAATCTTGGCTTCATTTGACCACCCAACTTCTTGACCTTCACCTCAAATCACTAGAGAAAGGTTGCTCTTTAGTGTCTTAGCCACATTAGGGTAAGTGAGAGAGAGTATATTGAAGATCCAAAGCCTTAGGATTTACCTTAGTCTTGATCTTTCTCTTCCTCTTGCTTAAGCTTCTTGTGTTTGAGTTTTCTTTTTGTGCTCCTTTCTCTCTCTCCTTCTCAACATGATCAGCTGACCAAATGGAAGAGGAAAGGGTGTTTTAAAAAAGTGTTCCAACCATCTAGGTCCCTAATATAGGCTTAGCTTTTGAACTTCTTCTACAAGTCACTTATATTGACTTAAAATTTCTCTTTTTCTTCCTCCCTCAATGACGTGACCAACCTGATGGGAGGAGCAGATTTTTTTTTTTCTTGCTCAAATAATATGTCCAATTCTTTCCTCTTTATGTCACTTCTTCCCTTTCTCAAAATTAATGTGATCCCAAATTTTCTTGACAATTTTCCTAAGTCCTCTAGGTATAATAGGTTCTTGGGCATCATCATTTCATTTTTGTTTTTTTCCTCTTCTTTCCTCTTCAATAACCGTGGGATAGGGAGAGATTTTGGAAGATTTTATGTTTTTCAAGTACACTCCCATCTCTCTTGGAAATTGGATGATGTAATGGGAGTGAAGTCCTCAAGCTTACCTAAGCATGATGTAATTAATTTCACTCTTCAAAATTTAGCCTTTAATTAGCCCCCTTTTTAGCACATTTTTGTTTTCTCCATCCACTCCCATGCAAATTGGGCCTCTTTTTTGGGCTTCAAGAATTGTTTTTCCTACTTAGTCCAATGACCCATAATTCTTGGTTAAATCTTTGACACCTTTTTAGGCATTTTTGGAATTTTATGCTATTTTCTCTATTTTTTCCATTATGCATTTTGTCCGAGGGTAAAAAGGAAATATATAAATATGTTTTGACTTCCATAGTCATTTCTTACTTAAGGTTGTCCCTAACCATAATTTTTAATTACCCATAAACAAATAATTTCACATCCTCATCCTATTTTAATTATTTCATGCAAATAAATGTTTATCATACATGACTTCATAAAAATTCATATACGCCAATGAATTCATAATGAGGCACATTAAAAATGGGGATGTTACACTCCCAACATTCAAATGATGCGTGGGGTGAGGAGATTTGAATCAATCCCCACGTGTCCATGCCAAACAAAGGGCCGGGCCACTTCGGCATATTGTAATATACTTTTTTTTTTTTTGGTTTTAATAACTATTTTGGGGCCTGGCGTTTCTTTTATATATTTGTGTGTGATTACCTTTTTTATTCCAATTTTCCTTTCTTTACCTTTAATCATAATAATAATTATTATTTTCTTTTGTATTTGATTCTCTTTTACTCTCATATCATACTTTGAATAATTTTTTTAAAAAAAATTAATTACATGGTAAAATTTCTTCACCGTGAATTAATTTCATTACTAATTAATTTATTAAATTCTATGAATAAAAACTAGGATGTTACGCTTGAATCTCTTCTGGTATTACTACATTCTCTTTTAAAACCATATGGTATCTAAATGGTCCACATGGCTAGTTATTAGCCCACAAATATCTCCTTGTATTCGTTCTTGAAATGTGAAGACTCACTTTCTATTTTCCTTGGTGAAAGCCGAATAATCAACTTTCCCTTGGAACATGCAGTACATGAGAAATCTTGAGATTGTAGTAGTTGTTTACACTTTAGGGTATGAGCATATGAATTCTCAATTATTTTTCGTATCATGATTGAACTGGGATGGCCTAACTGGTCATGCCAAACATTAAATTATCAATAAAATTCTGGTTTATATTGGTAAACTTATGTTTTGTAACAACATATGTTTTCTCTGGAAACAATAATTAGCTCTTCTAGAGCCTTCAGTTAGATTTTCACTTCTAGACATTATCTGAACATTAAATTCTCTCAATTACCAATGAGGGAAAATATTTTTCATTTTTAAGTATGGTGTGAGTCATTGACACATAACCTTTAGGATTTATATCAATAAAACTCATTATTTATTAAAAGAGACATAAAAAATAAAGGAAAACATAATTAAAAATGAAATACAAAGAATTGAAATCTTTATCCAATATGACTCACACATGTATTCCAATAACCCCCCCTTAAGCTAAGTATGAGTTATACAAACATATTTCTCATATTTCTATATAGTTCTTCAAGAATTATACCAACTTTGTTATTAGTTCTTCAACAAATATATTTATAATATCTTTTTCGTATTAATTACGTAAAGTTCTCCTAGAGTTTCTCAGTATATTCAATCTCTCTCTATGAAAAAGGTTACTCCATATAGGTGTATGTACACACACACTATTTGCTACTTGCTAGCTCTTTCTTTATTATTTCCTCATTTCTCAACTTATTCTTTAAAGTCTTTCCGGAACTATGTGTTGCTTGTCTCTCCCATTTTTACAGAAATTCTTTTTTTTTTTTTTAAAAGAAAAAATCCTGAATTTGCTCCTTATGTACCTTGAAATTGTGACGTTTCACGTTGAACTACTGTAAATTGCGAGGTTTATTTCTTTTCTTGACACTTTCCATTAATTTCAGCTATATTTTTGTTTATTCTTGTTGTCTTCTTTCATAATTTCAAATCCTTCCTTGCTTCTTCTGTTTCTCTTGATTTCTCAGCTTGTTCTTAAACATATTTTCTGCAATTTCCTTTTTATTTTATGATTTATGTTTTCCTTTACTCTGTTTCATATTAAAAAAAAAAAAAACCTGAATTTGCTCAACTTCTATTTTTCGTGGGGACTTCTCCTTTATTGTGATCATTTTCAACTTCAGTTTGCTGGTTTTTGATATTTCTTCAAGGAAAAAAAAGACCTAAAAATTGCACTTGATTTTTCATTCCTCATATCTCTTAAAAAAATATAGTTATTCCCTCTACTTTCCTTTTTTTTTTTTTTTTTGGAATTCTTCTTCTTTCTTGTTTTCTTGGTCTAGTTGGTGTTGTTTCCTTATTTGTTTCTACAATTGATTGTCTTTCTGCTAAAAACTTTAGATTTGCATGAATCATCCGCTTCTTAAAGATGTTCAAAACACCATAAAGAGAGGGGAAAAGGTGGTCCCGTCGTTGATCTGTGCTGGAACACTAAGGAAAGTTGATTACTGCCGGTAGGCAGGAGGTTTATCTACGTTCAATTCCAAAGTTTCACATATGTCATTGTAAGTTCAATATGTTTTTATTCCATAGACAACATAATGTTTAATTGATCTAATGTATATTTAAGACTCACTTAATAGTTTAATTACTTTATTAAAGTATCTTTTACATCAAGCATAAGAGGGAGTATCATATATATTTTTGTAGTTGCAATTTGATTCTTGCTTCAACTTTTGCAACAAAATATTATCCTCTTTCAGAAATATAGTAAGAGAGCAACCGATTAATTAGGAAAAGGGTTAATGTACAGATTGGCCAATGAAGTTTTACGCTAGAAGCATCTGACACAAATAAGTTTTGAAGGGAGCAAACATACAAATGAACAATTGAAAATGAGAAAAAATACCAACGAAGAATTTAAAAATGAGGCACATAGCACAATCCCGTTAATTTCAACCAAAGTTTCATGAAGAACAGAGTCAAGTGAAAATAGAGTGCAACATAACTTCATGTCCCAACCTGTGGCTATGCTATAAACTAAGCAAGAGAGAAAAGATAATTGCACAAGGAGCTATTAAAATTTATGGAAAGAGAAACTTTGATAGAGTTTCATATCGTGTTCCTCCCTAATCTATGTCGGAGTCAGCCAATAGAGAAAGCAATAAAGGGATTGATTCAAGAGTGGAAATTAAGAATTATATTATGGAGGCATTGCGGAATCCAAGATTTGATATGACGGGATTTTGTGGGTTTGGTGGTGTTGGTGAGACCACTATAGCTAAAGATATAGAAAGGGAGGAGAAGAATCAAAAGGTATTTGAAAAGATGATAATGTCAACTTTTTCTCAAGAAATGAACATTGGGCAAATTCAAGACCAGATTATTGTGAAGCTAGGTATGCAACTTAATAAAATAACTGAAGAAGTAAAAGCTTCTCATCTAAAAGAGAGGTTGGAGAACGAGAAAAATATGCTCCTAATATTAGATGATCTTTGGCAGGAACTTGATTTGGGCAAAGTTGGAATTCCCTTTGTTGATGTTGAAAGATATAGCAAAATCAATGAAGGTTGCAAAATTTTTACTAACTTCAAGGAATGAAACACTGCTATCAAAGAGCATGAAATGTCAAAAAAAAAAAAAAACATCATTGTGGGAGTTTTGTTAGAAGATGAAGCACGGGAGTTGTTTTAGAGCATTGCTAAACTTTGTATTCTGTCAAGCAGTTTGACTTGAAATCCATAGCCCTGAGATTGTTCAAAAGTGTGGAGGCTTGCCGCTAGCGATTGCTACAGCTGCCAAGGCATTGAAATATGAAAATATAGATGGGTGGAGAGACTACCTTGCACGATTGAAACATCCTTTAGCGAGAAGCGTCACAGGAATTAAAGAGATAGATACCATTTTGAAGTTGAGCTATGAGCCTTTAAGCCGAGAGAACAAAGATATTTTCTTGCTCTCTGCCATGTTGTCCCATGATCCCTCAATTGAAGACCTGCTCATGTACTCTGTGGGGTTAGATATTCTCTTTGCCACAGAAAACATGGAGGATGCTCGTGTTTCAGTCTCTGCTGTTGTAGGTGTAACAGTAGAAAATTGCTAGTAGAAGGCAGATTGAGGGATCATGTCTTCCTTCTGTAATATCCCGACTTTTCAAAAGCAGTATAAAATTTTTTTCATTTAAAATCATCAGAGTGGAGCACCGGAGCGATTGAGTAACTGATATGTATATATAAAACGCCGCAAGTCTGGCTGGTTACAACAGCGGTACAGAAACCGCGTGGTTTAGAAAGATATAACAAAAGAAAGGCTTCCGCTGGAACAACAAAAGGAAGTCTTCAGCTGGGTCTTCTACTCGGGCTACTTGCTTCTCTCCTCGGCCTTTGATCCTCCAGACCCTGAAGCTATAGCTGAAACCCAATTTACCCCATTGGATCTCAGGTAACGGTTAACCTCATGTTCATATATACACATACAGCCAACAGACATCCTCAATCTCAACAGCTCAAACAATACAAGAGCATAAGCAGATGCATGAACATAAGTGTAAAACAGTATGTATAATCGGTGACCCTAAGCAGAATCCCTATCCGAGTCGGTGACCCTAGACAGAGCCTCTATCCGAGTCGGTGATCCTAAACAAAATCTCTATCCGTTATGTATAATTGGTGACCCTAAACAGAATCCCTATCCGAGTCGGTGACTCTAGACGTAACCTCTATCCGAGTCGGTGACCCTAAATAGAGTCTCTATCCATGAATGTACCTATCACATATAGTAAACCTAAGTACAATTCCAAAGACACGGTGCGTATAGCACCGAATAGAATGGTCAGGTAAGTGTCTACCATAGGGGCCTCACCGACTTTACGGCGACTAAATGGCACACCCACGTAGACTAGCCTTGCCTTCGGCACCAAACTATTCACACATCATATCATCACATATATGCATACCATAAACACAAGAGTTAAGGTTACCAGTACGCGAACGTACCTTCGTTGACGGATTACGGTATTTCTAGCACGTTTTACGGAAAATCGTGAAATCTCCAACAACGGCTCGTCGGGCAGCGTAACGGCAGCAAATTAGGATTTCTGACGTCCTATAAGAGTAATATCACTTTCATTAGTGATTTGACATTACGACTGGCATTTTAGGTAAAAATTACCATTTTGCCCCTATACCCCTAATTGGCGGAATTTCGCCAGCACTTCGTTACTCTTACTAACTTTCTTCCCAAAATTTCGCCAGAACTTCGACGCCATCTTGATTTTCGAAAATAATGACTAAAATAGCCCTCCCATATGATACCCAATCATACTTGAAATTTAAAGGCTATTCTAACAAATTCTACTATCTTTCGAACTAAAACTAAAGCCAGAAAGACTTACCCGTTAAAGAACTTCCGGACAATTTTTCCAGAGCTTCTCTCTCTACTTTCCCTCTCTATATTTCGGCTAGAGCAAGAAGAGGATGGTGTGAAGATTTTCAAAGGGTATGGCCTCCTATTTATAGAATTTCTAAGGGATACAATTGGAATTTTTGAAGTTGTTTAAGCCATGGAAAATCAAACATGAATTGGTGTTTAATCCATGACCAAGGGAGCATACTGCACGAAATTTAGGGCTGATGTGGCTGCCTTGGAGTGGTCCAAAAGCAGAAAAATACACTGATTCCAAATATGTCAAAATAAATTCAAACTCATGCCTAGATGTTGAGTTAGAATTTATTTTCTCTATATCCAAAAATATACCTATATGCATTTTTCCCTATTTTGTTTTATTAGGAAATGCACAAACGACTTCCGAATTTACTTCCGTAAGAGTATAACGGAAGACAAAATTCCACTGATCATTATTTTTCCCTGACTTTGGGAATCCCCTTCCTAGATCACTAGATAGGATCCGTTTCCTAATTATTGAATTACTATTCACTATTTTTACTTTAATTAATTATAATATTAAATATTACAACTTGCAAATGTTATTTTCCATTTCTTTTTCATTTTTTTCTCTTCTTTTTTTTTTCTGCCCATTTTTTTTTCGTTTTTTTTTTCTTTCATTAATTATTTAATTAATTATTTAATTAATTAAATAATTATTTTTACATAATTGTTTACAAAATTCTCCTATTGGTCCATTCTTGCATTTAGGCTTAAAAATACCTAAACTCAACTATTTTTCTCCAAAATTTCCAATTAATTAGTAAACATATTCTTACTAATTTTCAACTATTTTCCACTAATTTTTGAGCTTTACATAATTATTCATGAATTTCCTTTACTTATGCTTAAGTAATTAGCCCAATATTACTTAATTACTTAATTATCACAAGTTGATAATTTTCTTACTTAGAACACCTTATTTCCTCATAACTTTTACACTGACACATTTGTTTCCATGTGTTCTGTATTATCTTAGCATTTACGGGGGTATTACGGTCATTTCCTTACTTTTTGAGTATTCTTCTACAATTTCTCCAAGTTTGTAACTTAATAAATTACCTAAATTAGGGACAATATTCTTCCCTATTTCAAATATATTTTTACTTGCTTCTTTTATAGCTTTCACAGGGTATTTATAACCCACAATGTGCTTAGGGACCTATTTGCAAATTTCCAAACGTTTTAGGGACCTATTTGCAAATTATCTAATTTCAAGAGAAATTACCCTAACAACAAGGTAAATTCAATACAAGGTGTTTGAGACCTCATATTCACCTATTTTCAAGAGAAGTTACCCTAAGTCAGATTTTAGGGTATTACACCTTCCACTAATAAACCCCATAGAGTACATAAGCAAGTCTTCAATTAAGGGATCATGAGATAACATGGCAGCGAGGAAGAAAATATTTTTGCAATCTGATGAGCTTAGATGATCAATGCTCAATTTCAAAATAGTATCCACCTCTCTTGTTAATTGTTGTTTCTATTGAGAAGAATATTTAATCGCGCAAGGGCATCTTTTCAGACATTAACATCTTTGTTCCTTAATGTCTTGACAACCATAGCAATTGCTATTGGAAAGCCTCCACACTTTCAAACAATATTAGTGGCTATAGATATCAACTCAAGACTGCTTGAGTCAGTAGAAAACCATGTTCTCAGACTCGGACTGGATCGGTCGAACTGGACCGGGAACCGGAGAACCGGTGGGTAAACCGGTCCAGTCCAGGGGTCAAACCGGTTTGATTTTTATTTTTATTTTAAAATAAAAAAATTTATTTATTTTTATTTTCTTTAGAATTTCATACTAATAACCCTAAAATCTTTCATTTTTCACCGGTTTGACTCCGGTCTGACCCACTAACCCTTGACCCAGTACCTAGACCGGTCTGGTGACCAGTCCGGGTTTCAAAACCTTGGTAGAAAGTTCCCCAATTTTCTTGAACAACTCCAATGCTTCATCCTCTGACAAAAAACCCACTTTGGCAATTTTTTGACATTTCGCGAGATCTGATAGTAATGCTTTATCCCTTGAAGTTCGTAAGCTTTTACAACCTTCAACACTAAAAAGGGGAATTCCAAATTTTCCCAAGTCAAGTGCCTCCCAAATATCATCCAATATCAGGAACATATTCTTCTCTTGCTTCAACCTCTCACAAAGACGAAAAGCGCTGACGTCTTTATTGTTTTCACTGAGTTGCATACTCAGCTTCTCAACAATCTGACCTTGAATCTTATCAATGTTCAATTCTTGAGAAACAGTTGCCACGATCACCTTTTCAAATATCTTTTGATTCTTTGCTACCTCTTTAGTTATAGTGGTCTTGCCAACACCACCAAACCCACACAATCCGATCATGTTAACACCAAGGTTCCTCAATTCCTGCAAAATTTGATTCATAATTGGAGCTCTTGAACCAATCCCTTCATTGCCTTCTTTGTTGGTTAATTCTACCATTGAAGGGAAAGGAACAGTGTATGAAATTCTATCAAAGTTTCTCTTTGCATAAATTTTAGCAACTTCTTCTGTCATTGCCTTTGCTCTTTTGCTTGGTTTATAGTGAAGTAAGGGGTTGGGACATGAAGTTATGTTGGACTCTGCTTTTTTTTGACTTTCTTCTTCATGAAACTTTTGTACTTGCATGCTCTGATAGCTTATCTACTTCATGCAACCAATGAAGAACTTTCTCTTCAATTTGTTTTGCATTGTTTTTATCCTCATTTATTTATTATAGCTCCTTTCAAGGGTGAGTTCCATAAGTTATCCCTTGAGATGGTCAATGTTTCTATGATAGTAAATCAAATAAAGAAGCTGCTCCTAAATTAGATTGAGTACTAGGTCGCGAAACTTGTCAACCAAACCACAAGTAGGATCCATTTATTTTTAATTTATTTTGAAGATTTGAATTATAAAGAGATTGATTCTTCACATGTACTCATGCCACTAAAAAAGTTGAAGCTATGGGATTTGCCAAAATTGAAGAATGTGTGGAGCAATCATTACCAAGGAAATGTCTTCTTCCCAATTCTAAGGAGCACAGATGTTTATGACTGTGAAAGCCTCACAAGTATATTTCTTGCGTCTATGGCCAAAGGCATGCTTGGTGATCTTGAAATATCTAATTGCAGTATAGATGTAATTGTTGCAAAGGATCAAGTTTCAGAATCTATTGCAGCTGTGTTTCAGTTTCCTATGTTGACTTCCCTTGAACTTCATCATCTTCCACGGTTGACGAACTTCTATATCCACAGAGACACACACTAGAATGGCCACATCTTCTACGGTTATCTATTCAAAACTGTGATGAATTAGATATATTTGAAAAGGAAGTCTCAACTTTATCAGAAATATATGAGGTAGAGAGCACACTAAACTTAAAATATCCTCTATTCTCCCCGAACAAGGTACAATTCTAAATTATCTACTCATTTCTTATTTGTTTTTAAATTAAGCTAATTAAAGAGCAAAAAGATAACCTAAGCATTACAACAAATAATGAAGCATCAGATTAAATTATGTAATACCCTAAAAATCACACTTAGGGTAAATATCAAAAATTGGGAAATATACCTATAGAAAATAGGTGAATATGAGGTCTCAAACACCTTGTATTGAGTTTACCTTGTTGTTAGGGTAATTTCCCTTGAAATTAGATAATTTGAAATTAGGTCCCTAAAACGTTTGAAAATTTGCAAATAGGTCCCTAAATACATTATGGGTTATAAATACCCTGTGAAAGCTATAAAAGAGGCAAGTAAATATCTATTTGAAATAAGGAAGGATATTGTCCCTAATTTAGGTAATTTATTAAATTACAAACTTGGAGAAATTGTATAAGAATGTCCAAAAGTATTGAAATGACCAAAATACCCTCGTAAATCCTAAAATAATGCAGAAGACATGAAAACAAAGATGTCAGGGCCAAAGTTATGAGGTAATGAGGCATTCTAATTAAGAAAATTATCAACTATTGATAAGAAAGTAATTAGGTAATTTTTGGCTAATTACTTAAGCTTAAGCGAAGGAAATTCAAAGATAATTAGGTAAAACCCTAAAATTAGTGGTTTTTGGCAAAGAATTAGTAAAAACATATTTGCTAATTAATTGGGAATTTTTGAGGAAAATGGATGAGTTTAGGTATTTTTAAGCCTAAATACAAGAATGGACCAATAAGGGAATTTTGTGAAATTTTTAGGAAAATTGAAATATATAATTAATTAAATAATTAATTAATTAAAAAAATAAATATTAAATAATATTAATTAGGGTCCAGCCGAAATTGAGGGAAAATATGAAGATAAGAACAAGTTAAAATATCATGATATTTTTGATAAAGTTGTATTATTATATATTATAATTAAATATAGTGAATAGTAATAAAATAAATAGGAAACGGATCCTATCTAGAGAACCGGGAATGAGATTTCCAAAGTCAAGGTAAAATATTGATCAGTGGATTTTTATCTTCCGTTAGACTTTTCCTAAGTTAATTCGAGGCCTATAGAGCATTTTCCTAATAAGACGAAATAGGGAAAATGCGAGATAGTCACATCGGAGAAGACCTAGACAGTGTTAAAAATTTAGTTAAATTAGACATTTCTAATGAGTAATGAAATGTCTAGGAAGTGTCTAATCCAGAATTTTGAGATTTTTCCGAAATTACGCGAATCGGACACCGATTGGAGAATTCGACCGGAAGGCTTCTGGAAGGTGGACACTTGGCACCATTTGATTTGCTCTTCCCTTGACTTTTGGGGCATGGATTTTCGGCCAAAGAGAGAAGGAAGAGGAGAAAACTTGTTTCCAAAGTCATGAAATGGACGGTCCAGATCGATTCTCACAAAGTTGATCCGACGGACGAAACCCTATCCTTTTCCCTATAAATACCCCCTCCTCCCTTTGGTTTTTCACACCATTTCCCTTGTGGATTTCAAAATCTAGAGAGAGGTTTTAGAGAGAGGAACTCTGGAGAAAAGCTGTAGCGAAGCTCTGGGTAAGTTTTTCGGTACTTAAGCTTCCGTAGTTTTGTTCGGTAGTTAGAGTAGAAATGCTAGAATAACCTTCAATCTTTCAAGTATGATTAGATATCATATGATAGGGCTATTTTAAGTTAGAATTTCAAAAATTATGATTGGGTCAAAGTTCTGGCAAAATTTTGGAAAATCGGAGCCAAAGTAACGAAGTGCTGGCGAAATTCCGCCAATTAGAGGTATAGGGGCAAAATGGTAATTTTTACCTAAAATGCCAGTCGTAATGTCAAATCACTAATGAAAGTGATATTACCCTTATAGGATATCAGAAACTCTGATCTGCTGCTGTTACGCTGCCCGACGTGCCACTGTTGGACGTTTCGCAGTTTTCCGTAAAAAAAATACGATTTCCGACGGAAGTACCGAATTTCCATCAACGAAGGTACGTTCGCGTACTGTAACACTAACTCTGATGTTTATGGTATGCATGTATGTGGTATGGGTGTAGAGGTGTTATACTGTTTGAGTGCATATAGTGGTTAAAGAATGTGTTCGTATCTTTGGGTGCAATCCGTCTCGTATCTTTGGGTGCAACTGTCTCAGTATCTTGGGTGCAATATGTCTGCATGCTGGGGGCAATACATATGCATGGGTTGTGATTGTGAAAGAGCGATGTTAGTTTTGTTGAGGTCATTCTTTGTATACATAAACATGAGGTTAACTGTTACTCGAGATCCGGTGCGGATCTCAGCCCTTAACATAGCGTCAGGTTCCCGAGGACCGAGGACCGAGGAGAGAGACAAACAACCTGCGTAGAAAGTTCCGGCTGAAGACTTCCTTTCGATGTTCCGGCGGAAGCCTTCCTTTTGCTATTGTGTATCACTTTTGAAATACGCGGTTACTATACCGCTGTTGTATTCCGCCAGACTTATGGCACTTTATATATACATATCAGTTACTCAATCGCTCCGATGCTCTGCTTTGATGGAAAAAAAATTTATACTGCTTTTGAAAAGTTGGGATGTTACAAATTATTTTGTATTTCAACTCAAAAAGCTTGAATTTGACACTTTTGAGTATTTAAATAGGTGAACTATTCCTTTCACTTGAATATTTAATTATAATGTTGTTTAGATTTGAAGATTAATTAGCTTTTAAAACATATAATAATTCATAATATTTTAATTAACAGACATTATAAAATGATTCACATGAACAGGAAGAGTTAAAAAGGTATATATCATGAATTGAAATTGCTCGAGCGAGCAGGTGGCAATTTAAGAGGATCATGACCTCCCTTTCTTCTCTCAACTCCATGATTTGAGCCTAGGCCATTCCACGTCTTTTCTTTGAAGACAAAATTCAGGCCCAACCCAATCTCATAACTAACTATTGGGTCAAAACTAAACAATAGATGAAGGCTAGCAGTTGACTTCTCATCAACTATTGGACATATTTGTCGTCATCAAAAAGCATATGCCTTTTGATGTGTTAATTGGTTGTTACATTTTTAAAAAATAGAATTTACTTATTATTTTTGCATTGTTCAGGTTATTCATAATTTGGAGGACTTAAAATTGAAGGGTAAACTAGCGGAGATGGTAGGGAGTGGCTAGTTTCCAATGTATCACTTCCCCAAAGTGAAACTGCTTCATCTATATGCTAAGAATGCAACAACCATATTGTACAAAACTTTGTTGAAGAGCTTTCCAAATATAGAGAAGCTACTGTTGCGTGGGCACTTTGCAGAGGCTTTTGGAGGGGATGACGCTGCTACACTTGCTTCTCCCTTTCCAAAATTGACTCTCCTCAATATTCCCATTTCAGGAAACTTGTCACTAGCCATTTTTAGTTTCTTCACCAAATCTCACACATATTGAAGTGATATCTTGTCATAGACTGATCACCTTGATGACATTATCAACTGCTCGAGGTTTGGTCTATGTCACGCATCTCTTAATTGGTGGCTGCAATAAAATAGAGGAAATTAAAACAAAGCAAGAGGGGAGAATGATGAGGATAACGAAATAGTTTTCATCTAATTGAAGACTTTGGTGTTTCATGGCTTATATAGATTGAAGAGATTTTGTGGCTACAATTATACCTTTAGGTTTGTATTATTGGATCAACTCGTCATAAAAGTATGTCCATTATTCATTCCATCCCTTAAGCTTCAAAATTATAAATGAATGTGAATTAAAATATAAGCTTCATATTAGATTTATCTTAACATTTATTCATTATTTCCACATTTACCCTTTATTGACAATATTTATTGTATTTATTCTCTTTCACCTATCTTCTTTAAAGGCATAATTTGAAAAATTATACGTATTTTTTGTCTTTAAATAATTTTGGTTAACTTTTTTTTATTAACGCAAATCGGTTATTTGAAACATATAACTAGGGACAGAGAGAGTACTTAATTACTATAACATATATGATCTTTATAAAACATTTATGTGTAACATTAGATTATTTATTAATTTATAAATAGTTTAAAAAATGATAAATATAAGATATAAAAATTTAAAAAAGTTATATTTAGGATTAAAATTCACCACCAAACTAAGTCCTACATGCAACATCCCACTGCTTTGTGGATTTAGGGGGGCTAGGGGTGGCCCCCGCCCCCTAAAATTATAGAATTGGACCCAAAAGTTTTTGAACTTATGCTTTAGCCTTATAAAAATTTCAATATTTTCACTTTAGTCCCTATTAACAAGCCTTAAAGAGGGACTAAAATGAAAATATTGAAATATTTATGAGGCTAAAGCATAATTTTCTAACATTTTGAGTCCAATTCTGTAATTTTCTCCCCCTAATTTCAAATGCGGACTCCACTGAGTTTTATTCTATAATTTTCGTCCCACCTAATTTTCATTCCTGGCTTCGCCCCTGTTTGTGCCCTAGAACATAGTGGCGTCTTCCTACACTCGGTTTAATGTATTATTTAATAAAGGGTAAAGGTGCAAAAATACACATGTGTTTTACTCTCGGGAGTGCCCAACACCAAATGCTCTTTTTGGGTGCAAATTTATACATGTGGTTACAATTTAGGAGCAAAAGTCACATCACCGTTAAAATCTAACTTAATGGTGTTAATTTTGGGGTGGGGCCCACACTATTTTTGTAAAAAATACCAAAATGCCCCTAATTAAAAAAAAAAAAATGCATATTCAGGGGCTGCCGTGCAGAGGACAACGCACCATGAACAATTGCCGGACCTTGAAGGGGAAGAAGGTCGCCATTGCAGGAAAGAAGAAGAAGTAATCGGAATACAAGAGATCTTCTCTTATTTGTTGAACGGAATAATGAACCTCGAGAAAGCAAGCGGGAAGAGAAGGTACTGAATCAAATTTCTCTTAATTCTTTTACGTTTTTGGTTTAGGGTTTGAATCGTTACCATTTCGAATCATCAGGTATTATTTAACTCATCTCATTTCTCTTCGAATAAGCGGGAAGAGAAGGTGTTGATGCTCAAAGGAGGTACCTTTGCTTTTCTCCTCATTTTTCTGAATCTCTTTCTTTAGTTTATGCTTGTTTTGTTTCCCCTCTGTTGTACAAAATGAACCTTGAGTCTGTAAATTTGACTTCTCGTTTGTGATTCTGCTGTTTAGACTGAGCAAAGCTCATGTCCTGGTTTATGGAATGAAAGGGACTATAGCGGAGGTAATTAAGCCTTTAACTCTCATTATATAATAAGGATTTCAAACTAAACTTGCAAAAAGTCTTTAACTAAATGAATCTCTTTTTCGGGGGGCTAAATTGGTTGGGATGTCTAATTTTTGTTGCTTGTTTTTCTGGTGGCTTAGTTTTGCAAGAACATCGTTTTAGTTGGACTTGGTAGTTTAACCTTAGTGGATGATCGAGAGTAGCAAACGAGGAGGCATTGTCCTCCAATTTTCTCATTCCTCCTGATGACGATGAGAACGTATACAGAGGGAAAACCCTTGCTGAGCTTTGTTGTGATTCACTTAAAGATTTCAATCCTATGTTTAGTGTTTCTGTGGAGAAAGGTTTGCATCCTCTCTTTCCTCTTCATATTTTTCTTCCTTTTGTTTTTTCCATCAATAGCTGGTTGTCATTTTCTGTTATCTCCTGTGGTACAGGTGATTTGTTCCGCCATTTTAAAAGTTGAGAGTTCAAGCTCAAATACTCACAGACTTCTACAATATTAATCGTTCAAGCTCGAGAAAGAACACACAGAACAAGCCGGAAAAGATAATCTTCTATTGAATTTCAATGTTACATAAAAGGAATGGAAGCAGATTACTTCTTCTTCTTTCCTGCAATGGCGACCTTCTTCCCCTTCAAGGCCCGGCAATTGTTCTTGGTGCGTTGTCCTCTGCACGGCAGCCCCTGAAAATGCTTTTTTTTTTTTTTTTGGGGGGCATTTTGGTATTTTCATAAAAATAGTGTGGGCTCCACCCCAAAATTAACATCATTAAGTTAGATTTTAACGGTGATATGACTTTTACTCCTAAATTGTAACCACATGTGTATTTTTGCACAAAAAAAAAAAAACATTTGGTGCTGGGCACTCCTAAGGGTAAAACATGTGTGTATTTTTGCACCTTTACCCTTTAATAAATAATTTAAACCATTGGGTCAGGTTTAATCTTAGAAATGAAAGCCCTTTTTATAAAGAGTTCAAAATAATATTATAGTTTGGATGGGCTTTTCTGAAATATTTAAAACATTTGAAAACATTTTATCAGTTGTTCAAACTTATCATTAAAAATGTATCATATTTGAAACCTTATTAGGTTTCATCAGAGTATTTCCTTATTTCTCCGATCAACCCAGTGCTCTGCTAAATCATTCACCATTGGGCCAGGTTTAATCTTAGAAATGAAAGCCCTTTTTATAAAGAGTTCAAAATAATATTATAGTTCGGATGGGCTTTTCTGAAATATTTAAAACATTTAAAAACATTTTATCAGTTGTTCAAATTTATCATTAAAAATGCATCATATTTGAAACCCTATTAGGTTTCATCAGAGTATTTCCTTATTTCTCCGATCAACCCAGTGCTCTGCTAAATCATTCACCACGTTTTGGGGCTTGTTATATACATGTTCGTCCATGCAGCCAGGGGCGGAATCAGGGGGGCTAGGGGTGGCCCCCGTCCCCCCTAAAATTATAGAATCGGACCCAAAATTTTTGGAAATTATGCTTTAACCTCATAAAATTTTCAATTTTTTCAGTTTAGTCCCTATTAAAAAGTCTCATAGAGGGACTACAATGAAAATATCGAAATATTTATTAGGCTAAAGCATAATTTTGAAAAAATTTGGGTCAAATTCTATAATTTTCAACCCCTAATTTCAAATGTTGACTCCACTAGGTTTTATTATGTAATTTTCTCCCCCCTAATTTTCATTCCTGGCTTCGCCCCTGCATGCAGTAGCAGTAAGCAACACACACACACATATTATGTCTACTTCTACGTGATCATATGTATCTAATTAAATATACATCCCAATAGCCATATTTGGCTATCTCAAAATATAATCTATATACAAAAGTGAAACTAAATGTTTCCTCTGCACCATCAACACCACCTTCTTCTCAAGGTCAAACAATTTTTACGCCGTTGACTCTTCGTCCTTGTCAACTAGTTGACCACATCCTGGATTAAGGGAAGGCTTTGATATTCAAATGATGAATCCTAGAGTAATAGGCCAATCTCAAATTCTAACATATACGATATATGTAAATCAACCAAAACAGAGTAGTCCACACAGCAAATAAAGCATTCAAATTCATACGACAAGTATTGCATTTCATATGCAGCTTGTAATACAAGTAATAATCAAATGATTTCAAATACCTTAGTGCTAGGAAATTCATTTTGGGTAAATTAATAACCAAAAATAAATTAATGCACTAGGCTCTACCTAGCCATCAAGAAGCTAGCCCCATGGTTGGCCCTTCCGCTCAATCGAGCCATAAGTGGTACTGGCCCCATACAGGCGGGACATACAAATATGGTATAAACAAACATATATAGTTATACAAAGAATGTGAGATTAAAGTTACTACCTGTTAGTCTTACCGACAAAACCCCTTCCACCAAGCTCTTATCACTATGTTTACCCTTCAGGCTAGGGCAATTCTTAGGTCCTATAATTAACGTTTATATAGAGATAGGTCATTAATCAATCTAATTTTAATAACATAATTAAGATCTAGCTCCTCTAGACCCACCCCAAAATACTTGTTCTTTTATATTCTTATGATTAGAGATGTATATCAATTGAGACTTATATAATTAGATACTATTCGCTATGGAATAAATATCATATCAACCCATTTAACCTTTCAGTTTATCAAAAGAAACCTTTACTTTGAAAGTTATGCCTAATTAACACTTTATGTGATTATTCTAAAACTTATCAGAAATTCAGCCATTAACTTCTTTGGGAATTTGGAAAATTCATAATTTGGTCCATTCAACTCTAAATGGAGTAATTCCAGCTTTTACTTAAAGCTTGATAAGTCTATTTTCATAAATTAAAGTCACCAAGTTGATATATGGTTGAGAAAATTCCCATATTTTGAAAACATAAGCACTGTTCAGATGACTCTCCAGAATCTTAGGTTAGTTTGCAAAATTCATAACTCCTTGTACAGAGCTCTAAAATTATAAACTACCTATCAAAATAAAGCTTACAATGTCTACTTTATTTCTGGAAAATATCAGAGCAAATTGACATCAGATGCCCAGTCAAAATCCTACATGAAAATGGAAGCCCAAGTCTGGATACAGAAGCTTATCACTTTTCAGAGTCTAACTTTGAAAAATCATAACTCCTTATATACTTATCCAAATCACGTGTTCTTCGACTTAAATTAAAGCTCAAGGAGTGTACTTTATGTTCACAAATTTTTAGAGTAAGAGGAGGTCAATTGCCTTGTTGTTACCTTACTTTAAGATTGGTGCTTCAATTTCAAAAATCTCATTTTCAGAATAATTGAAACAACATCTAGACTTTTCAGTTTTAGTAACTTCCCCGTTTGGTTAAAGGAACTTTTAAGGAGGGAAAGGAACTTAGAGGAGGGAAAGGAATTTAAAGGAAGGGAAATGAAGATTTGAAAGATGAGGGAAGATGGCTTGAGTTGTATGGTTGGAAGAAAATGAAGAGGTGGTAGTTGGTAAATAATTAGAAAAAGTCTATTTTACCCTCAAAAGAAATTAATTCAAAATAATAAAAAAATATTTTTTTTGCTAAAATATATTTTAAAAAAATATATTCTTGTTAAGTTCGAACTTGTGTAAAAAAAAAATTCGCCAAATTCGAACTTTCCCGCCAAGTTCGAACTTCCCGCCAAGTTTAAATTTCAGGGGCAATGAGAGAAGAGTGGTGGGCCTGGGAAGTTGGGTTCCTGGGCACTTGGCGAACCAAACACGTTTTCAGCCGGGAACTCTATTAAGTTTCCATTCCCTCTCCCAAGTTCCTTGAACCAAACGGGCCCTTAGACTTCTTTTGTTGTCAATATTAAAACTTGATGCTCTATTACCATGAAACAACAACGTTTCCCTTCAATTTAAATCTTCTTAACTTCAACACACTAACACATATACAATCAAAGAACATTATCAGAACCTTCCTACTTTAACATGTGAACATCTCTCTAAGATTTTCAAGAAAGAAGACACACAAGCTTCTCTTGACAGCCAAGGAAAATTCACACAGCATCACATAATTCTCATATACTTGACATGTTTAACTTCCTTTACCCTTTTTCATTTAAAGAATTTGTCACGAAGATCCAATTACTCGGACAGAAATACACATGTATCACACTTTCATAGTTTTGGCTTCAACTACTCAAACTTACAAGCTTAAATTACCACCATAATCGTATTATATTTCCTCTTATCTTTTCATTAAAGAGGTCACAGCCATGCTCATTAAAACAGATAGGTTCGATTCAATTATCCAAAAAACAGAACCGAATGAGACATACAACCACCCGATAAACATCTAAACAATCATTTTATCAACAATTTCGTTTTCCTTATCCTTAAATCCAGAGAAGCCAACACCTTAATTACTCTTATAGACAGCAAGCATTCAATTCCAAAACCATAAACCAGAACAAATCAAACACATGTAGCACCAATAATCTTGATTATCAGCTTTAACCTTAACTTAGCTTGCATGTGTTTGGCATAGCTATAGATGCTAAAATAAGCACAACAAAAGCACAGTCACTGTAGAAGCAAAATTTATAGTGTTTGGATTCCCTAATTTTTTGATGTACTTCAAACTTGAAGCTGGGTTTTTTTTTGAATCAAGAAAGGGTTGCTTCTAATAGCATCAAGTTTCAAATAGCATCAACTTTTCAATTTTTTGGACTGTTGCACCCCACATACCCCACAGTGCGTCTCCCTTCTCTCTCCTTCCTCTTCAATTCAACACCAACCTCTCCTCCTCTGCACTTAAAAAAGAACGACACACTTTCAATTTATTCTCCTCATTCAATTCATACCAGCACCCAATATTTCGCATCAAATTGAATAGGGGCATCCAATTTGAGCTACCCCCTTTCTCCTCTTCAATATATTTCGACTGCTTCTCTGCTCTTCAACACCCAAAATCCCTACTTTCCATAAACTCCCCCACCTACCTCCGATCTCCTCTTCAATTCATCCCCGATCCAACATATATATGCATATTCGATCTTATTCTCCTCTCCACCCTTCAGTTCCAGAATTCAGGTTGTTCTTCTTTTCATTTTCCTATGTCATCATCGTCCTTGCCGGATCTCCTCGTCCTCCGCCGGATCTGTTCGTCCTTTGCCGGGTCTCCTCGTGCTCACCAGTCCACATAGTTTGCGCAACAATGGCTATACATAATTTTATCCGGAGATATTCCCAAAATGATATGGAATTTGGTCAAGTTGAAGAAGGAAATATGGGTGATGAAGATAATGATGATCCAATTGATGAAGCATCCTCATCATTTTCTTCACCACGTATGAATCGTCTTCGTGATGAAATTAGAAACCAAATTGTAAGCGATAGGTTTATTTAAGCACTTCATTTAGAAATCAACTTGTAATTTATATTTATTTTTAATTTTTTAATCTCAAATTATCACATTTTATACAAATATATATATATGCCATTTTCAGTCATTTTCCATCTCATCTATCTTTTTAAAAGCTATCTTTTTAAAAGCTATGCCAAACAAGTACCCATCAAGAAAAAAACTACTTCTGCCACCGCTATCCCAAACACAAATCACATAAAAAAAAGTCCATAAAAAAAAAGTTCATCAAGAAAAGTGCATCAGAAAAAAAGGTACTTCTACCGCCGCTATCTCAAACGGACCCGTATACAGTGGTTTCTTTTTCCCAAGCTTAATTTCGATCACACCTCTTCCCCCAAACTAACCCCAACTGAAACATCTGAAGTTAGAAACAGATTTAGGGGACTTACCTTACTTAGTTTCTTGGTTTGCATGCAATGATCGACCCTTCCCTTCCTCTTAGACTCTCCCTTTCTTCCACGTACTCAGCTCCCTCTCTCACGCTCTCACTCTGCTTTCGGCTTCTCTGGCCGAATGAGAAAAGGTGAAATGAATAGATGGATATTAGGGGAGCATGTGTTTTACGCGTTGGGCTGAAGGGGGTTATGGGCTGAAACATGTGTTGGGCTTAAATGATGAAATGTCTTGGTTAGGCCTTGTGTTATGTTATATGGGCTGAGACAATTCATTGCACTAAGGAAGTATATGTGCTTGGTGTCTCAATTAATTTCTCATGGCCTTAAAATATTGTCTTTAAAATATTTAGATAAAAAATAATTATTCCCTAACTATTTTCCCTTAATTTATGGAAAATATGCCTTTAATTTCAATTATTTACTTTCAAATAATTAAGACCAAATTTTCCATAATTAATCTAATTTCATATTTTAATTCTCTGATCCCCAATTTCGGAATGTCACACTACAATTATTAGGGATGGGAGCAGTAATGCCTCCCGTCTTAATATAAAATCCAATTGACTAATTTTAGAAGATTAAGGAAATTAAGAAAATTACTTAATTATATCATATGTTACATTATCTCTCTTAAATTCTTTTATGTAATTATATCATATATCAGTTTATAAGTTAAATAAATTAGTCTGAAAAAAATGATATAAATAAATATTTTAGAGATAATTTATTTAGTTCAATTAATCTTCCTAAATTAATAAACTAAATCTTCTACTACATTCAATCCTAAATATTGGACATAATTTATAGTGTAATTTGCATTATAAATTATATCCTATATTTAATACAGAGAGAAGTACTTTTTTTTTTATACAAAAATTTTAGGAAAGGGGTTGGGTTCACCCACGATCTAATGGCAGGGCGAAATCTCCATTCCTCTTAGGTGATACCGATGTTGGGCAAGGCGAGCCGTCTATTACCCTTAGGCGTTAACCTAAGCACCTAGGAGCTATGATGCCTCCCCCAACGCCTTGGCCAAGTCTAGGAGAGTAGTACTTTTTACTGCTTCATTTTCGTTCCCAATCTCAGTCCATCAAAATTCATTTTTTCTTACCAAACCGGCGTTATTCCATAAATTTGTTTGGTAGCCCAGCCCTTTCAATCAAATTTAGAACAAATGGTCCAAAAGCGAAATCAGTATTCAACGACAAATAATCTATTCATGAAAATGAAAGAAGACGACCATTTTGAATAAGCTTCAAGTTGCCTCTTCATTTTCGTTCCCAATCTCAATCCATCAAAATTCATTTTTGCTTACCAAACCGGCGTTATTCCATTGGATTCCATAAATATTTTTGGTAGCCCAGCCCTTTCGATCAAAATTAGAACAAATGGTCCAAAAGCGAAATCAATATTCAACGACAAATAATCTATTCATGAAAATGAAAGAAGACGACCATTTTGAATAAGCTTCAAGTTGCCTCTTCATTTTCGTTCCCAATCTCAATCCATCAAAATTCATTTTTGCTTACCAAACCGGCGGTATTCCATTGGATTCCATAAATTTGTTTGGTAGCCCAGCCCTTTCAATCAAATTTAGAACAAATGGTCCAAAAGCGAAATCAGTATTCAACGACAAATAATCTATTCATGAAAATGAAAGAAGACGACCATTTTGAATAAGCTTCAAGTTGCCTCTTCATTTTTGTTCCCAATCTCAGTCCATCAAAATTCATTTTTGCTTACCAAACCGGCGTTATTCCATTGGATTCCATAAATTTGTTTGGTAGCCCAACCCTTTTGATCAAATTTAGAACAAATGGTCCAAAAGCGAAATCAGTAGTATTCAACGACAAATAATCTATTCATGAAAATGAAAGAAGACGACCATTTTGAATAAGCTTCAAGTTGCCTCGTTGCGTGCCAAGAAGAAGGATCTTATCTCTCAGATTTTTACTTTCTTCATTTTTCATGATTTTCCCTTCTTTTTTTTTTTTTTTTTTTTTTTTTTTTGTGTTGAACATGATTCGCCTTCTTGTATATAATAGTATACAGATTATACATAAGGAGAATCATGATTGCCAAAAAAATCAATACCTCCTGACTTTTATTTCTGGAATAAAAGTAAAATATTTTAGAAGATATTATAAAGTACAAAATTAATATTAAAAAAAATCAAACATATGCGATTTTTTAAAGAACAAGAGTCTATTTAAATTTAAAATTTGTTCTAAATTTTTCAAAAAAAATTAAAAAGTAATAAAAATTTACAAAGGATTACTTATTTAACCTCAAAAGTAATTAATTCAAAATGAAAAGAAAAAATTTATTTTTTTCAATAATTCAAATTTGATATGAATTTGCTTACATCAAATTCAAATTTATAGGTCGAATTTGAATTTTATGAAGAATTTATTTTTAAAAAAAAATCAAATTTATGAGTCAAATTCGAATTTTACAACGAAGTATTTATTTCGTAAAAAAAATTGAATTTTTATAAAATCTATAACAACTGACCAGCCTTATCTTTAAGGGCATAATTTGAAAAATGATATATTTATTTCCTTTAAGTAATTTTAATTAATTATTTTTTGTTAACGCAAATAGGTTATTTGAAACATATAATCAGAAAGAAACGGAGGGAACACTTAATTACTATAATATATATGATCTCTATAAAACATTTACTGTAACATTATATTATTTACTAATTTATAAATAGTTAAAAAATGATAAATATAAGAAATAAAATTAAAAAAATCTTATCAAACATCATAACTGACATAATTAAATCAAAACTTAAAACTTCTTTTTACATGGCAGGAAAAAGCAAAAAAGGAAGGATACAGAATGACAGATTTGAAAGACTTGGCTATCACCCAAGAGGGGGGTGAATTGGGTGTCTAATTAAAAACTTAGAACTTTAAAAATCTTTTCGCAACTTACTGAGAGTAGTTTAAATGACAATAATAATTTACAAAGTGATAAACAATCATTCAAACATATATCTTTGGGAATGTAAGAGATAAGGGAAGAGAATATGCAAACTGTGATTTATACTGGTTCGGCCCAATCCTTGACCTACGTTCAGTCTTCAAGCTCCACTTGAGATTTTCAATCAACTATCTTCTTTCAACTTGATTACACGTTTTGTACTTGAAATAATCCTCACACTAGGATTCACTCCCCCTTACAAACTGTAATCAAAACACCCGTTTGATTACACACTCTGTACTCGAAGTAATCCTCTCACTAGGATTCACTCCCCTTACAAGCTGTAATCAATACAATGGGTTTCCCACTCAAGATCACCCAATCTTGAGTAACTTATAGATAGAAAGATAAAATGTTTACAAATAAATCTTCTCTCTCTCAGAAGTTAATCGATAAACACTGAAGTACAATACAAAACATTTCACTCTCTATGATAATCTATAAAAACATTGAAAACAGAGTAAATGATAAGAATATCGAATATCAGCATGTTGAAGATGTAAGCTTGTTTCTCTTCGTTTTTCTTCTCGTATTCTCTTATTTGTTGTAGACTTCAAAACCTCGGGTATTTATACCGATTGAAGCTTGATGACAGCTTGAAGAGATTTGAAATTTGCAGTGTAATATAACTGTTGAGAATATAGTTGTTGAGAATATTTGAATGTTGCTTTTTAGATTGTCTCCCATGTGGTCATGATAGATGATATCTTAAAATAATGATATGCAGATGCTTTTGATGATATGGACTTGTTGAGAAGATTCAATGACTGTTGGATAAAGAAATATAGTCGTTAGGCTCAGATGGAACTAGCCGTTAGAACTTCGTTTTCTGAACCAACTATGACATCAGCATTTACTTTACTCTTGATCTTCATATTACCAGCCTTTGATCATCTGAAACATGTACACAAATGATATAAATGATGTTAAGAAGTATTATAAATCATTTGGGTATTCATCTGGATGTTCTTGTTGAAAAACGAGATTTTCGAAACGGTGATTTTCTGAAGCAGAGGTGCAAACTCAAGTTTGCATTTGTAAACTCGAGTTTAGAAGTTGTTTCTTTACTCAAGATTGCTCTCTGTCTGATGGAAACTCGAGTTTTGATTTGAAACTCAAGTTTGCTTCATTTGATAGCAAACTGTGCAACATCGTGAACAAATAGTCAACTTTCGAGGGCCATATCTCCCTAATATGAACTTCGTTTTGGTCTGTTCAAATCGTGATAGAAAGCCCTTTGAGTCTACTTTCATATGCCACTAATTTCAGCTCAATCGGAGTTTTACTTTGTGAGATATACTCAACACATTGAAGCTTGGTCTGATGTGTGGCGTGAATTTCACTGTCAACTTCATAAACTCATAGCTCCTCCATCTGAACTCCTTTTGGCTTGAATTTTATATCCAAATGACGCATTGGGAGTCTAGTTTCATATTCCACTAGTTTCACCTCAATCCGATGTCTGGTTTGGGAGATATCATCGAATTACCAGACGTCGCCCAAGCTGAACGTGAAACAGAGTAGAACAGAGTTGTTGATCAGCGCTGTAAACTCGAGTTTTCACTTAGTAACTCAAGTTTTCCTCGTCCAGAGACGCCAGAGATGCTGAAGACACTACAAACTTGAGTCAGTCAGTGATTAACTCGAGTTTTGAGTTCCAAACTCGAGTTTTCTCATACCAGAGGAGCAAATCCTTGTAGCGAAGTAGGAAACTCGAGTTTTTAGATATGAACTGGAGTTTTCTCATCTTGGAACTGATTTTTTGCTGGTTTTCACTCCAAATTAAGTCATTCCAACTTTCATATGATCTTGGAGACTTCTAGCATCAATATAAAAGCTTGAATAATTATTTTCTCAATCCATTCAACAAGTTCTTCCTTTTTTCTTCTCTTCTCTTTATCATTCTCCATAGTTTAACTCTTTCTTTTTTCTTTTCTTTTGATCCTCATTCCCAAAATTCAATTCTTTCTTTCTTCTCTTCTTTTCTCTTCATCATCTTCCATAATTTAATTCTTCAATATCTTGACATTCTCTCCAGTTTCTTCTTTCTAAAATCTACATTAAATATAGTAGTTAGTCAATGTAGGAGATAAATATATCATGCAAGCTTTTTGCTCTTAAAAATGACATCTATATAAGACATCATTAAAATTAATCAAAACCAACAAGATTATCATTTTGCGCAAGAAAATAAAAACTTCTATTTTTACTTCTATTTTCCATCAATGTCATCGGACATTTCCCCCGTCGTATCTCTTTATTCTTGTGGATTTCTTTCAAATTCCTTTATTTATCTTATAAATGCTCTTCTAAAAACGAAAAAAGATGGCATCATTGTCTTTTCACCCACAAAAATTAATTTCACATTGAACAAAGAGTATAGTGAAATTTCAAAAAGTTTTAGAGGTTGAATGAAATTATATCAAAGATTACGGGCCTCAATCAAATTTTTCCACAATTATTTTTCACATTGGTTGTCAATGGAGCTGGCTAGAAAATTAACAACTTGGCATGTTATTAATGCAACAACCCATGTGAAATCTGTTTTTCTTGCACTAATGTATGGCAGTGATTGCGTCGCAATGGGTAACTGTTGATTTCATTCAATATTTCTTTGCTTTTTAACCCCTTCAATATTCTCATGAGGAGAAAATTCAAAGTCCTCCCACGCCAGCTCACTCACGAGTCACGACTGTGAAGTCTGAACAATGAGAAATAAAAGGCCTTTATCTTTTTCTTTTTTGGGTCAAAAAGGCCTTTATCTTTATGTTTTTTTTTGGGGGTCAAAAAGGCCTTTATCTTTTAACTTTATCAGCTTTGAAATTTTTGCTCACCCCCACTGCTCCCATATGTCACATGTCTCTCCTGCAACTGCAACAAACGACCCTCACTAAATACAGCCAAGCTTCACTGTTCGCATTGATCACTGTCTGCTAGCTCTCTTTGTGATTTCTTTATTCCTCAACTTGTTCTTCAACATCTTTTCAGAGCTTTGTGTTGTTTGTGTCTCTTGACTGTTGTTTTCTTTTTGTCTCTTCCATATCTAAAGAAAACTTTTTTTTAAAAAAAAATTTCTCCTTATGCATTTTTTGCCGAGACTTCTCTGTTGTTATCATTTTTAACTTTTCTGGTTTTGTAATATTTATTTCAAGAAGAAAATATCCAAAAAAAAGTTGTTCAAAAAACACTTCCTTGTAGTTTCTTGTTTAGTTGAGGTTGTTCATGCTCATATCTAAAAAGGAAAAAAAAAAAAAAGACTAGTTATTCCCTGTGATTTTATTTTCCGTGAGTTCAACTGCTTTCTTGTATTTTCTTGTATCGTGTTTCCTGTTTGATTTCACAAGCTCATCATCTTTCTTCGAAAACCTTCAGATTTTATAGTTGTCTTCCATTTTTGTGAAGCATTTGTTTCTTAGAAAAGTTCAAAACAAAGGTAGTCTCTTATTCTTGATGTGTGTTGGAACACAAAGGAAAGCTGACTATTGCTGTGAGTCTGAGGTTTATATAACTTGAAATTGCAGAGTTTCACATCCACTGCTGTAAGTTTGACAAAATAGATTTATATATGCCAAAGCCAGTAGGTGTTTAATTGATATGTATTCTCAAAAATCAATTTGCGTTTCAACTTTTGCAGCATGTTCATGTGTGTCTGAAGGCGAAGAAGAAGAAGAAATCTGTTCCAACCATATCGGAGGCGAGTTACTTTAAAAGGTGAGGATCCCTTAACTAGTTTTACATTATGTATAAAGGTTTCAAAAAATACGGATAACCCTTTTTTATTTGATAAAGGGTATAATCTCTGGGTTAGAGGATAAAAGGATTTCGTTAATCCCAACAAATGTGTTATAGCCTTATAGGGGATTAAAATTTGTGTTAATCCCAACAAATGCGCTAAAACCCCATAGTTCTATTTTCCCAGCCTTCTCCAGATTTGGTGCTGATAATAAATGCTGAGAAAGGATTTTCAGTATTGAGGTTTCCTTTTGTTATCCTTAAAAAAAATAAAAAAATTACTGATTTGGTTTCTATAATTATAAATCGACTTTGAACTTTAATTTTATAAGTAAGTTCCTATAATTTTTACAATTAAAAATAAGGCTTTCCTTCCCATTTTGCTAAAATCTTTGAATTCTTTGTTTTTTTGAAAAAAAAAATAATAATTATTTTTTTTGCTGAAAAAAATTAATGATTTGGTTCCTATGCTTTTGCCTTTTAGTTTGATTCTAAGTTACTTAAACTTTTTTTTTTTTTTTTGATATCAAGAAATCAAAACAAATAAAGGCAAGAAAACAAAGGAAAACACAAAAGGGGACTAAGGTCCCAACCCCCTCCTAATATGGGCTACCCCTATCCCATCAGCTAGAAGAAACTGATACAGACCAGTAGGAGGGTCAAAGAAATGAGCTTCATCAGGGATCTCCACATGGGATAGGACCATGCTAGCCAACCAATCCGCACATTGATTCCCTTCTCTAAGGACATGACAGAAACTTATGTCCCATTGACGACGAGTAACTGCTCGTATCTTAGCCACCAGATGAGACTCACGAGCTGCATTACCAGATTTAGAAAGTAATGCGATGACTGTTTGACAGTCACTTTCAACCACTACATGTCTCCAACCTGCCTCCCATGCCATCTCTAGCCCCCTCAACACTCCCCACAACTCAGCTGTTAGTGTTGAGCACCTTTCAAGTCGTGCCGAAAATCCTCCAAGCCAGTTTCCAGAACAATCCCGCAACAAACCCCCACATGCCGCCACCTGTAATGGGCCTTTTGAGGCCCCATCAGAATTGAGCTTCACAAACGGGGCTTCAGGGAAAGCCCAACGAACAGTGGTAGGATAGTGTCCTGAACTGCTGACCCCTACTTTAGTAGTTGCCATTTTAATATCTTCCAAAAACTGAAAGACAGTCCTGAGCCGATACCTAAACCTCTCATCTTGCGCATTATGGATGTAAGCATTCCTCCATTTCCAAATGTACCAGCAGGAAACAATAAATATAGCATGCCAAGAATATCCGCCAGTTCCAACGTCATCACACATCCAGTTTTCCCTAACCCAGTCAGTCCAATCATAGTAACAAAACGAGTGGAACCGATCAGTGGGCAACACTTCATACCAGAAAGCGCAAACCACAGGGCAATCCCGAAATGCGTGTAAGCTAGTCTCTTCTGTTTGATGACATAGTGGGCAAAGGCCATCATTGCCAGTCCAAGAGCGAGTCCAGGACCGTAAAGGGAGTCTCTGGTGAAACAATTTCCAACCAAAAATTTGAACTCTATGAGTTCCTTCCTACTTCCATAACTTGTTCCACATATCACAACTTATATCGGAGGAGTGAAAGCCAGATTCAGCTAAGTACATGTAACAACTTTTAACACTAAAACCAGTTGAATCCCCAACCAACCAGAACGATCGATCCGGGCCATCATCAGCAGAGGGAGGGAGCATACCTCTAATTAGCCCAACCACATCGTGAGGGAGAAGACTGTGTAGTAGGGACAGGTCCCAGCGGCCATCGTGCCCAACAAACCTAGCCACCATGCACTCCCGCATATCATCAGGGATGGGACTCAAAGCATAATCTAGCAGGCAAGTAGTAGAAGATACCCACTTATCTTTCCAAAAAGAGATGGAAGCCCCATCCCCAATCTCCCATAGTACTCCATCCTTCATGTTATGAAATATATTACATAGAGCGCTCCAGAACGGTGAGCAGCCGGCCTTAGCCAGAGGTAGATGTCCATTTTGAACCTTGTATTTCCCCCGTAGAAACCGAACCCAAAGGGAATCTCCCTCATTCTGGAATCTCCATCCATACTTCATGAGAAAAGCATCATTCATAAGTGCTGTTGATTTCAACCCAAGTCCGCCTATAGGTTTAGGGGTAGTCAATACATTCCAACCTAGAGCATGGTGAGCTTTCCGTAACTGGGAGTCACACCAGATGAAATTTCTTTGGATTCGATCAATCTCATGGCATATATTTAATAGGAGGCTCGCATATTGCTTATGAAAGTACGGGATAGTCGATAAAACTGATTTGACAAGAGTTATTCTACCTGCTTGAGATAAACACTGTTGGTGCCACCCACCTAGCTTCTTTCGTAGCTTGTCCACAATATGCTGGTAGGATTGTTTGGTTGCTCTTCCATGAACCATCTACGCCCCTAAATATCTTCCAATACTTTTAACTCTCTTGAAACCACTCTTAGTTGCCAAAGCAACAGCCAAATCTTCCGGAGTGTGCTTAGGAAGGTAAATCACCATTTTTTCAATGCTTAGTTTGAGACCTGAAATCTGTTCAAACAAAGATAGACATTCCATAACAATATCTAATTGCTCCGGCCTTGCCTCTGCAAATAACAAGAGATCATCAGCAAACATCAAATGGGAAACTGGGGGTCCTCCCTTTCCCACTTTAATAGGGGTCCAAAGGCCACCGTTAATGACCATGGAGATGATATGAGACAGTTTTCCATAACTAGAGTAAATAAATATGGTGATAAGGGATCACCCGACGAACACCCCTAGAAGGTTTAAAAGATGAAGTTTTCCTCCCATTCCACAAGATGTTCGAGAGGAAGTAGAAACATTTGCATTATTAATTCAACAAGTAGGACATGGTAAACCGACCTCCCCAAGAACGTTATGGAGGAATTTCCAGTTAACACGATCATATGCCTTTTCCAGATCAACTTTAATTGCCATAAATTGCCTTCCCCGCATTTTGTGCATTGAGTGAATAAGTTCTTAAGCAATAACAATGTTATCATGGATCTGCCTGTGGGGAACAAAACTAGCCTGAAAAGGTGAGATGACAATCTCCATGATTGGCTGCATGCGCCCACAATCAACTTAGTGATCAACTTATACAGAACTGAGCAAAGTGATATGGGCCGAAACTGAGACATAGCTGTTGGAACCTGCACTTTAGGGATTAATGCAATCAAAGTAGCATTTAAAAAGCGGATATGGGAGGGGTTCTTCCATACATCCACAATAAGTCTCATAATCTGGTGTCGAATCACAGTCCACTGTCTCTGGAAGAACACTGCAGGGAACTCATCAACCCCAGGGGCTTTATAACTTCCCATACTAAACAGACATTTACGGACCTCTTCACAGGAAGGGATCCGATGCACTCCTTCCACAAGGTTGTGAGGGATACTCGGCCAAGAGGAAGTAAGCCACCTACGAGTGGGTTCTGCATCAAAAAACAAGTTCTGAAAATAGGAAACAACCATACCTTTGAGTTGATCATCCTATTCCACCTAAATATGGTGCTCATTTTTCAACCTGGAGATTTTGTTGAAACTTCTCCTAGTGACCGTCTTAAGATGATAGAATTTGGTATTACGGTCCCCTTCAGTAAGCCATTGGTGACGAGACTTTTGGAACCAAAACATCTCTTCCCGCTTTAGGATCTCATTTAAGAAATTTCTACACTCCAGCTCATTGGCAGCCACGAGAGGAGATTCATTATTCACACTCTCCTGCTGCAACACATCCAGCTCCGAACTTAGGGTATTTTTCATCTGAAAAATATTCCCATACACCTCCCGATTCAAACAAGTCAATGGCGAAACAAACCGAGCTAGCATAACAGGAAGGTCATAGCACGTCTTCCATTGAGATACCATAAGCTCAGGGAATTCAGAGTGATTCATCCAATCTGCTAAAAACCGGAAGGGTCTATCCTGCTTACCTTCTGGCGGACCAGCCAATCTCAATAGCATAGAAGAATGGTCCGAGCTGTATCTCGGTAAATTAACCACGTCTTCCTTATCAAACGCCATTCGCCAAGAAGCATTGGCAATAACGCGATCAAGCTTCTTGTAGACACGCTCCAAATGAGCCCACTTAGGCCCCATCCAGGTAAAGAAGCTACCTGACACCCGAATATCATCTAGCTGCCATCCCGTCAGACGATTCCGGAAAACCCGGCATGGGCCAATAGCAGCAGAATTACCCCCTTTCTTTTCCTTTACATCCACAATCTCGTTAAAGTCTCCAGCAACCAACCATTTGTCAAAAGCAGTACCCGCAATAACATCTAAACAATCCTAAAGGGCTTTACGTTCCTCCTCCCTAGGGCTTCCATAAATACCCGTAAACTGAAAGGCATGTCCTATAGTATCCACATTCATATGAACATGTTGGAAAGAAGTACTTATAACAGAAACCTGAACATCTTGAGATTTCCAAAGAACCCAAATTCCTCCCACAAATCCACTTGCTTCCTCCACGACGGAGCTATCAAACCCAATCCTTCTCCACAACTTTAAGCACTTTTCTCCACTAGTTTTTGTCTCAACCAAAACCAATAATTTAATATGGTATTTTGAAGTCAAGAACCTCAACTGGCGACCAAGATCAGCATTGGCCGCCCTACAGTTCCATATGAGGAAAGAAATCATGATAAAAGTGATGAAGGGCCAGATGAGTCGCGCACCTGAGACACTTTACCACTGATTCCCACCTTGGCCTTAGCCTTACCACTTCTCACCGGTCGACCTTTCTTTTTATGTCCACCATTCTTCATAAGACTCCCATTCTCCTCAGTTGAAACCCCAGGCTCACTACTGCTAGAGCCATGTTCTCGTTCCTTTACACCACCACTATTGGTACCACCAATCACCAAGTTATTAGCATGTGTTTTCTCCTCATCCCCCTTATTTGACTCCATTCTCTTCAATGCATTGCATTTTAATAAGTTAATATTAACCTCTGATTCTACTTTGGACCACATACTAAGCCCAATGTCACTATTATTGAACTGAATAAGATCACTGCCCTGCACTTCGTGTGAATGTTTATTAATGGTTTCCTGACATACCCCCATCCCCCACGTGTTTCTCCTTTATCTGTGCTATTGTGACACCGAGACCCTCCTCCTTTTCATGCAAAGGAGCTGCCGCCACCGCTGATCGAAATAATGATCTCATCCCCACGGCCAAGAGCCGAGAGCTGCTCCGTCGCCGATACTGAATTTTCAGAAGCAATCCCACAATTCTTAACACCTTCCTCCTCCATCGCCTCCGTGAAGACTCGCCCAAGGACAATACCTGTTCTGGGTTTCGGTATTTGAATTAGTTAAATGATTCCCAACACCTCCATTCTTCCCCACCACGTGCCAAACCCCAGCCATAGATTTCTTTCGGTGTTCGCTGTTCTTGGCCATTGCAGATCGCACCTTCGGGCATGAAGCAGCTCTCGTGTCCATAGATCTTGCAGTCTCCACAAATGGCCTCCAACCCTTCATATATAATATTTTTTTTCTTGCCTTCTAGAACATAGCTTAGTTCAAGTTCCTTAGACAAGTCAACCTCCACACTTATCCTTGTGAACCGACCCCTTGCTCCTGTCGTGGCTACTGAGTCCATTATCAGAAAACGTCCGATTAAGCTCCCAACATCTAATAGAAGATTTGTCTTGACAAATTCTGGGGGGAACGCCGGTAGGGTCACCCACATCTTAACCTTTTCGACTTCATCATGCTCAGGATCAAAGTCAGAGCTCCAATACTTAACAGCGAGATACTGGTTCTGCACTACCCATGGGCCATCTGTCTTGGCCGAATTCAGGTCTGCCATGGTTTCGAATCGGACCAAGTAGTAGCCATTCACCACGTCTGTTACGGCAATTCTGCCTCTCTTCGCCCAGAAAGCCTCCAACCGGTTTCTCATATAATCAAACCCAAACTTCCTTCCCACAACCTTGACAATGAGTGTCTGTCTCCAACGACGCCAGGCTCGGTTCTTAAAGCCTTCTGAGAGAGAGAAAACCATCAGACCCTCTTCGTTGCGGTGTTTTCCTATTCCATCGACTAGCACCGAGACTTCCTCCTCATCATCGTCTTCCAACTCCCCATCCCATAGATCATTAGCCGAACGGACAGCTCTAGCGTATGAACGAGGCTTCTCCCCACCCTCAAGAGCCATTCGCCTATTATTCAGGAAACCCTAGCAGAGCTCCAAACCCTAATTTATAATTATATATTCATTATGAATTTCTAACTTTAATTAAACGAAACATAATTTCTCAAGTTACTTAAACTTTAATTCTATATAACTTAATACCTATAGTTTTAATTTGTTTAAAGCTCAGTTCCTTACTTTCATTTGCTACAACTTGGTGATTCTTATCGTAACAGCTATTTATGTTATTAGTACCCTAGTAAAAATTTGAGTTTAAAAAAATAAGTTTATTTTTAAAAATTTAGAGATCAATATTTTGAATGAATTAAACTATAAAAAACTGAGTTGCATCAAATTAAAATTAATAAATTGAATTATACCCTTTTAAAAATTATAAAAAAAATAAATATTGACACCAGATAATTATTAAAAAAAAAAACAATCTCTTAACATTTTGGTTCAATTACTAGCATCACTAAACATGTTTCTATAGGAAACTTAAATACTAAATTTTGTCAATTGTTAGAAATCCAAATAATCCTTGAAAAGCAAGCATGCTCTTGCACTCCCATGCATCATGACTTTTATTTTGCCACTGTTTATGAGATTTTGTAATTTGTGGTAGTTTTGTTTTGTTTTTTTAATTTCCTTCCGCTTGTGTTTGTGTGTATATAATCCCAGTACTTATTCTTGTTTTTAAGAAACTACCTTTTTAAATTTTAGTTCACTTTTTGACATCATGATTTTTTTTTAAAAAAAAGAAAATACTAATTTTTTTAATTGAAATACTCATAAATATATTTGCCCACACCATCGTATTGTTTATTCTCTCTCGAACAGTACAAGGTGTCAAGTACACAATACATATCTTCTATTTATAGGCATAGGCTTGCAATCTCAATAGAATCTACTGTATATCTACTATCAACAAATTTAATGAGAATAAACATAACTGTAAGATACTAGAGATATATGGACATCCACATAAATATTATATTCATAACACTTCTCCTTGGATATCCATTATGTATAAATGTGCTTTACTAAAAACTTTAACTAAAAAAAACCTAGTGGGACAAAAATCTAACCAAAGAGAAGACTATATCATTAATTCATTGATACATTATCCAGTGTTACCTCATTAAAAACCATTCTAGGAAAATCCAGTGAGACAAAACCTATATAAGAGAAAATGGTACAATGTATATCGACTCCCCCTCTTGACAATGTCTATAGAGATCTATGAGTTTGCGCAAAACGATGTCATAGACACGCTTGTAATACCCTAAAATCTGACTTAGAGTAAATATCAAAAATTGGGAAATATACCTATTGAAAATAGGTGAATATGAGGTCTCAAACACCTTGTATTGAGTTTACCTTGTTGTTAGGGTAATTTCCCTTGAGATTAGATAATTTGCAATTAGGTCCCTAAAACGTTTGAAGATTTGCAAATAGGTCCCTAAACACATTATGGGTTATAAATACCCTGTGAAAGCTATAAAAGAAGCAAGTAAAAATCTATTTGAAATAGGGAAGGATATTGTCCCTAATTTAGGTAATTTATTAAGTTACAAACTTGGAGAAATTGTAGAAGAATACTCAAAAAGTAAGGAAATGACCGTAATACCCCGTAAATGCTAAGATAATGCAGGAGACATGAAAACAAAGATGTCAATACAAAAGTTATGAGGTAATGGGGCATGCTAATTAAGAAAATTATCAACTGTTGATAATAAAGTAATTAGGTAATAATTGGCTAATTACTTAAGCTTAAACGAAGGAAATTCACAAGTAATTATGTAAAACCCTAAAATTAGTGGTTTCTGTTTTAAAATTAGTAAAAACATGTTTACTAATTAATTGGAAATTTTGGAGAAAAATAGTTGATTTTAGGTATTTTTAAGCCTAAATACAAGTTTGGACCAATAGGAAAATTATGTAAGAAATTATATAAAATAATTATTTTATATTAAAAAAAATATAAAACGAAAATAAAAAAAAAAGGGATCAGATTTTGACCGAAATTGCAAAGAGAATTGAAGATAAGAATTTGGGAAAAAAATATCTAGATATTAAAATGCAAGTTGCAATATTATATTATAAAATTAAATTTAGTGAATAGTAATCAAATAATTAGGAAACGGATCCTATCTAGAGATCTAGGAATAGGTTTTCCAAAGTCAAGGTAAAATAATGATCAGTGGAATTTTATCTTCCGTTAGGTTCTTCCGGAAGTGAATTCTGAAGCCGATTGTGCATTTTCCTAATAAAACAAAATAGGGAAAAATGCAGATAGGCATATTTTTGGATATGAAGAAAATAAATTCTAACTCAATGTCTAGGAATGAGTTTGGAATTATCTGGACATATTTGGAATCAGTGAATTATTATCCAGAGGTTGATGATTCCGAAAACGATTTCCGGCACCGGACGCGTTCGGACACGTTTTTCGAGGAACTTCAGACTGACTATTGGAGCCCTATATGGAATCAAAATTTAGGTTAACTTAGACATTTCTAGTAAGTGAGAACATGTCTTCAAAGTTGTAAATCCAGAATTTTGAGGTTTTTCTGAAATTACGCGAATCGGGTATCGATCGGGGATTCTATCGGACCGGAGGCAAGAAGCAAAATTTGAATTGGAGACTCTTGGGAGCAGCTGGACGTTTTGGGTATTCCATGGTCAAGAATCATCCACCAAAACCCTAAGTTTCCATGGTTTAAATTGAAAGTTGGAAGTTGGGAAAAGACCGAAATGCCCCGCAAAATCTTTATAAATAGGCCTTGAATCCTTTGCCGAGCTTTTAGTCTCTGTAGTTCTTTCAACAGCTAGAGTTGTTAGAGTAGCCTTTAATTTTCAAGTACGATTAGATATCATATAATAGGGCTATATTAGTCTAGAATTTCAAAAATTATCATTGGGTCGAAGTTCTGGCAAAATTTTGGAAAGTCAGAGTCAAAGTAACGAAGTCTTGTGCGAAATTCGCCGATTAGGGGTTTAGGGGCAAAATGATAATTTTTACCTAAAATGCCGCTTATAATGCCAAATCACTAATGAAAGTGATATTACTCCTATAGGACATCGAAACTCGACTGCCGCTAATACGCCGTCCGACGTGCCGTTGGACGTTTATTTTTTTTGTAAACGCGCCGTTTCGCGTAATTGCCGACGTTCGTCAACGGAGGTACGTTCGCATCGTAACACTAATCGATGATTATCGAATGATTATATGTGATAATATGTTATGTGAATAGTTTGGTGCCGAAGGCAAGGCTAGTCTATGTGGGTGTGCCATTTAGTCGCCGTAAAGTCGGTGAGGCCCCCATGATAGACACTTACCCGGCCATTCTATTCGGTACTACATGCTCCGTGTCTAAGGAATCGTACTTAGATACTCCGTGTCTAAGGAATCGTACTTAGATACTCGTATCTATGGAACCGTACTTAGATACATCGTGTCTATGGAATCGTACATGGATGCACTATGTCTATGGAACCGCACTTAGGCGCACTGTGATTAAGGTATCGTACTTAGATCACTATTACGCTTTTATGTTGTTATTAAATGATCATGTACCGGCTTGATCAATGTCGTGAAATTGGAAATACCGTTGTACATATACTGTTTATAAGCATGAGGTTAACTGCTACCCGAGATCCAATGCGCTAAATTGGATCTCACTATAGCTTCAGTGGTCCGGAGGACCGAGGGCCGAGGAGATAAGCAAGCGAGCCACGTAGATCGAGGACAAGGAAGGGAGCTAGCATGAAGATCGGATGGAGACGCTTTAGTTTTGTTGTACTTACGTTAGATGTAAACACTCTGAGGAATGTACGGCCTTATGAACAAACCTGATACACCGTTAGCAATGTTATTCAGTTACTCTTTATTATGAAAAAAAAATTTGTCGCTCAAAACTCTGATCAAAACGCTATAAAAACAGTTGTGAAAACCGGGGTGTTACAACGCTTTTCAAAGATTGCACCTGAAAGAGGCTTTATGAATAAATCTGATAGATTTTCATTGGAACGAATCTGTTGGATATCTATTTCACCATCCTTATGAAGGTCATGAGTAAAGAAGAATTTTGGTGAAATATGCTTCGTTCTATCTCCCGTGATGTACCCTTTTTTTAGTTGGGCAATATATGCAATATTATCTTTATATAGGATTGTCGGGGTTATTTTACTAGAAGATAAACCAGAAGTGGTTCATATGTGATGTCTTGTTGATCTTAACCACATACATTCTCGACTTGCTTTATACGTCACAAGAATTTCTGCTTAGTTAAACAATGTGGCTGATATAGTTTCACTTGTAAATAAACATCCTATTTGTGATTTATCGTTAAGTGAATCAAACAAAACAAAACTCAGCATCTACATAGCTAACAAGTTCATGCTTGGGTACATTAAAGTACAATAACCCTATATCCATTTTACCTCTAAGATAACGAAGAATGTGATTAACTCCATTCCAATGTCTTCATTTTGGTGAACAACAATACTTTGCTTATAAGTTCACAGCATATGATATGTTGGGTTAAGTGTGATTAGTGTCACGTACACCTGCCAATTTGAAAACTTTACTAAGCATTCGGAAGCACTCTAGGTAGTTCATGCAAGTCGATAACTAAAAGCTCATCAATTGAAACTTACTTATTGATCTATGGGTTACTATTCATTTGGCATTTCAGGTTTAGTTGTCCAACTTTAAAAATTCATAACTAAATCTAGAAAATTGTATGAGGGTTCTCTAATATTTTTTTTTTTTTTTGGAAAGCTTTTGAAATCCTTTACATAAGAAAAATATCGGTCTAGCCTGATCATGATAATCTTAATACAGTTCATTCGTTTTCTAGACTTGCTCTATTTCTTGTACAGATTCTGTGCCTTAAGTTATAAAATACATAACTCATGGTATGTACATCCCATTGACCTGATTTAGGCTTTTCTGGAAACCTCTATGTGCCTACTTTTTGTATACAAAATCTCATGAGCATTAGACATTCGTACTATTCGTTAGTAAACCAAATAATAATAATGCTCTGAAAGCAACCTAAGCAGGGCAGTCAAGAATATGCTTCATAAAAACATATCTTCAAGGCTTACTCAGGGTATATAACCCCTTGTAATACCTCATTACACATCAAACATACATTCCAAAGCCTCATAATTAAATTACACAACTCAAGGGAATTATTAAACTTTTCATTACTCATGACACAACATTGCCATGGAATGACCATTCTCCTTCCACTTACCTTTGCATTTTGCTCATGCTCTCCATTTGGACTCACTTAACCTAGCATGGTTAATTTTTTTTTTTTTGAGTAAATACCCTTTCTGGTCCCCGACAAAAACACGGACCCCATTTTAGTCTCGACGAAAAAACCAACCATTATTCGTCCTTTTATGAGACTAAAAATGACATTTTGGAAATTTGTAAGGGATCAAAATGTCCACAAATCGACCCTTATTCGTCCTTTTTATGGACTAAAAATGACCCCTTTTTTGTCGGGACCAAAATGGGGTTTGTGTTTTTGTCGGGACCAAAAAGGGTATTTACTTTTTTTTTTTGGGGGGGGGGTGTTGACATTCAAAGAATCCCAATAACGAACAATTACCATTCAAGAAATTAAGTTATGCTTCACTATTGAACTTATCAACAAATTAATAGCATTGTCAAATCTCTTAACTTCTTAAAACTATTTTTGCTTGTCAGTTAGACCTCAACTTTGCATTTTCAATTCTATATGCTTAAAACTTAATCTAGCATGGTTATCCCCCCATAATTTTGGCTTGTAGATTCCATTTTAAAACTCAGATGAATCAAATGGAATCCCCTGTGGGATAATAAGGGGCTATTTCACCAAAATTCCACTTTGGTGTCTCATGCTTCCAAACTTGGGTTCTCACTTGTACCTTACACAATTTTTCATTTTAAACTCATTGGAAGCATCAAAATCATCAAATTTAAGCCCTTCTTTGTGCCCTTTTCTGACCTAAATTATACATGGGGAAAGAGAAAATGGTTTTTTCATCATTTCATTACTTAAACTACCATAATTCTAACTCTTAACCACTTCCTTAATTCATGATTTGATCTTAAATCAAGCTTTCCATATTGTTCCAGAATTTTGAATCAAGAACAAGGAAATCTATCGACAATAATGTCAGTATCATCATGAACAACATCAAAACTCATTACTTAGTTCCAAGCTTGATTTCTTGAGTCTAAATGATCATGTCAAACATTAAATTATCAATAAACTTCTTGTTTATATTGGTAAACTTCCGGTTTGTAACAACATTGAGTTCTATCATTACCAATGAGGAAAATTATTTTTCATTTTTGAGTATGGTGTGAGCCATTGAGACATAAATCTTCACGATTTATATCAATAAGACTCATTATTTATTAAAAGAGACATGAAAAATAAAGGAAAAAATAATTAAAAATGAAATACATATGAAAATAATGAAATTTTCATCCAACATGACTCACCTGTATTTCCAATAATCTCCCCTCAAGTGTAAGTTATACAAACATATTTTTTAGGAATATAATCCTTAAAGAACTATATCAACTTTGTTATTAGTAGTTCTTTAGGAACTATACTTATGGAAAAGATTACTCCATATATGTGTATGTACATACACACACTATTTGCTACTTGCTAGCTCTCTTTATTATTTCCTCATTTCTCAACCTATTCTTTAAAGTCTTTTTGGAACTTTGTGTTGCTTGTATCTCCTGATTTCCGTTTGCCTTTTGTCTCTCACATTTTTATAGATTTTTTTTTTTTTAATCCTGAATTTTCTCCTTATGTTCCTTGAAATTTTGACATTTCACGTCGGGCTACTGGAAATTGCGAGGTTTATTTCTTTTCTTGACACTTTCCCTTAATTTCCGCTATATTTTCGTTAGTTCTTGTTGTCTTCTTTCATAATTTCAAATCCTTCCTTGTTTCTTCTGTTTCTCTTGATTTCTCAGCTTGTTCTTAAACATATTTTCTGAAATTTCCTTCTTATTTTAGGATTTCTGTTTTCCTTTACTCTGTTTTATATAAAAAATAAAAAAATAAATTCCTGAATTTGCTCAACTTCTATATTTTGCGGGGACTTCTCCTTTATTGTAATCATTTTCAACTTCAGTTTGCTGGTTTTTGATATTTCTTTAAAGGAAAAAAGACCTAAAAAATTGTATTTGAATTTTCACTACTCATATCTCTTAAAAACATAGAAAGGTAAAGTAACAAAAATACACATGTGCTTGAGCGCTCAGCACTATATGCTTTTTTCGAGAGCAAAAATGCACACAAACTTTCAAAACTGGTGCAAAAATACCATCTCCGTTAAGGTCTGTTAGTTTTCTTAGTTTTGTGTTGGGCCCCACCATATTATAAAAAATAAAAAATGTTTAGATTTTCTAATTTCCAGAACTACCCTCTACCCTGTCATCTGTCGATCTCTTGCTTCTTCACCTCCACCCACCACCTGCGGCATTTGCGTCATCTCTGTCTCTCCAGAGCTAGGTTTGCGATTTTGATTTCCATCCAGCATTTGGGTTCAAGTTTCCGGTTGATCTTTTTGCGATTTCATTTCTCTGTTTTTAAACCATGGCACTGAACCGACACCGAGCCCCTGCATCGTCTTCGTCGAGATACTTGCTTCGATTTGTCGAAGCACAGTATGAGCGCAAAGGAATCTGATTCATGTTTTAAAAACAAGTTTTAAATTTGGTTAACTTTAATCTGCGATGAAGGTAATGAGTTTAGTTCATACAACATCTGGGATTGCGATTTTGATTTCTCTCCAAATCTAGGATTGCGATTTTGATTTCTCGTCTAGCATTGTGGCGCTGCTGAAACCTCAAGCTGATTTATGTTTTCTTTTCCTAAATATTATTTTCTGTCATTATTGTTCTTCTAATCCCATTCGAGAGTAAATGAATGATTTCTTCTCACTTTCATAGTTTCACTCTTCTAGGTTTCAATCTTCTTCTACTTTTTCTTTTGGAAAAAGTGCGTTACTTTCAAAGTTTCACTCTTCTGGGTTTCAATCTTCTTTTGTTTATCTATTATTGGGTACGGGCTGCCACCAGTCTGCAGAGTTCATGTGCTCCTGGTTCTGTAGTGTCGCAATTGCAGAAAATATCTATTCTAGCTAGCAGATCTACCCCGCCCGACAGTTATGTTGCCAGCAAAACCAAGAAGATTAGTCCTTTAAGCAGCAACAAGAGAATAAACACAAATGTGGTGCGAAAGCTGAACCATAAGAATTGGGATGTTCAAATAACTGTGCCAAATGCTCCCTCTGCGGCATACTAGGGTGATCCTGAAGACAGGGATGGGTTTGTCATGGAAAGAAGCAAAAAGGAGAAAACACGGTTTTCAAAGCCACAAATAAGAAGGGCTCTTTTTGGTAAAAACACTGATGAAAAATTTCACATGTTTGGTGGGTCCAAAAATGGATCTCGTGTAGTTCCTTGCCATGAAGACAGTGAGGAATTAGTTGCGGTTACTAATAGCGCCAAAGATCAAAACAAGAATGACAAAGAGTGTGAAGATTTATCTTTGATCCGCAACCAGTTATCTGAACTTGAAAAGCAGCAATCGAGTTTGCTTGATCTTCTGCAGGTTTGTCACCAATGCTTGATCACCGAATTCCCTCCATAATTTTTTTCTTTGTACTTGCCTTCCAGTGTGCAAATCTTTAGGAAGAGTAGCATGGTTTCAGCATCTGGAATACCTGAGTATTCATACAAGTATGTATTTCCAAATCTGGGTGTGGCGGAGATTCTTGTTGATGATGAATTTGGAGGGGAAGAGGATGAATGTTGAGGGCATTTTAGTACTTTCAAAATGGTAATAACGGAAGTTAGTAACTTTTTAACGGGATGGTATTTTTGCACCAGTTTTGGAAGTTTGTGTGTATTTTTGCTCCCGAAAAAAGCATATGGTGCTAAGCGCTCCCAGGAGTAAAGCACATGTGTATTTTTGCTCATTTACCCAAAATAGAAAGAGTTATACCCTCTACTTTCCTTTTTTTTTTAATTCTTCTTCTTTCTTGTTTCCTTGGTTTAGTTGATATTGTTTCCCTGTTTATTTTTACAATTGATTGTCTTTCTGCTAAAACCCTTAGATTTGCATGAACCATCAGCTTCTTAAAGATGTTCAAAACACCATAAAAGTGGGGGAAAGGGTGGTCTCTGTGCTAGAACACTAAGGAAAGCTGATTACTGCAGGTAGATAGGAGGTTTATCTACATTCAGATTCCTAAGTTTCGCATATGTTATTGTAAGTTCAATATATTTTTTATTTCATAGACAACGCAATGTTTAATTGATCTAATGTATATTTAAGACCCACTTTATAGTTCAATTACTTTATGAAAGTATGTCTTACATCAAGGATAAGAGGGAGTGTCATATTTTTGTAGTTGCAATTCAATTCTTGTTTCAACTTATAAGCAAAATATTATTGTCTTTTATATAAATAGCAGGAGAGCAACCGATTAATTAAGAAAAACTAATATTCTCTTCACATCTGGATTACTATAAATCCAAAAAATAACTTTATTTCTTAATTGTTCAATGTTAAGTTTGCCTATGACTTTACTTCACCTACATGAATATCAGGATCATATTTTGATATTATATAAATAGAAACAATACTTTACAGGACTACAAATATTTCATGTTGTCAATCCCGATTAGTCAATGATCTCATCCTTGCTTTGATTTTCACAGGGTGTAGAAAAGAGAGAAAGAAAAGGGGAAATCAAATTTTTATCGTCATTAACCTAGGGAAAAAAGGTGAGACGTTTGTTTTCAAGCTTACCAATATTTCTGCATTAACAGGCCAAGTTTAATTGAGTGTTGGATATATCTTTTTAACAGAGCACAAATTAAATGGATCCTACTTATGGTTTGGCTGATAAGTTTCGCGACCTAGTGCTTAACCTAACTTGGGAGCAGCTTCGTTATTTGATTTACTACCATAGAAACATTGAACAGCTCAATGGACAACTTTTGGAACTCACCCTTGAAAGGAGCTCCATACAACATCGAATAGATGAGGCTAAAAACAATATAGAACAAATTGAAGAGAAAGTTCTTCATTGGTTGGGTGAAGTAGATGAACTATTACAGCAAGTACAAAAGTTTCATGAAGAAGAGAGTCACGCAAATACAAAGTGTAGCATAACTTCATGTCCCAACCTGTGGCTACGCTATAGACTAAGCAAAAGAGCAAAGGCGATTATAGAAGAAGTTGCTGAAATTTATGCAAAGAGAAACTTTGATAGAATTTCATATCGTGTTTCTCTCCCATCAGCAGTAGAATTAACCAACAGAGAAGGCAATGAAGGGATTGATTCAAGAATTCCAATTAGGAATCACATTTTGGAGGAATTGGGGGAACCCGGTGTTAACATGATCGGATTGTGTGGGCTTGGTGGTGTTGGCAAGACCACTATAGCTAAAGAGGTAGCAAAGAATCAAAAGATATTTGAAAAGGTGATCATGGCAACTGTTTCTCAAGAACTGAACATTGAGAAGATTCAAGGTCAGATTGCCGAGAAGCTGAGTTTGCAACTCAATGAAAATAATATAGATGTTAGAGCTTTTCATCTATGTGAGAGGTTGAGGCAAGAGAAGAATATGCTCTTGGTATTGGATGATCTTTGGGAGGAACTTGATTTGGGTGAAATTGGAATTCCCTTAGTTAGTGTTGAAAATTATAGCAAAAGAAATGAAGGTTGCAAAATCCTACTAACTTCAAGGAATAAAACATTATTGTCAGACCTTATGAAATGTCAAAAAATTGTAGAAGTGGGTGTTTTGTCAAAGGATGAAGCATTGGAGTTGTTCAAGAAGATTGCTGAACTTTCTACTGACTCAAGAAGTCCTGAGTTGATACCTATAGCCACTAATATTGTTCAAAAATGTGGAGGCCTTCCGCTAGCAATTGCCACAACTGCTAAGGCATTGAGGAAAAAAGATATTGATGAGTGGAATGATGCCCTTGTGCGATTGAATAATCCATTCAGGAGAAACAACACATTAACAAGAGAGGTGGATACTATTTTGAAATGGAGCTATGATCGTCTAAGCTCATCAGAGTACAAACAAATTTTCTTGCTCTCTGCCATATTATCTCATGATCCCTCAATTGAAGACTTGCTCATGTACTCTGTGGGTTTAGATATTCTTGACGGCATAGAAAACATGGAGGATGCTCGTGTTGGAGTCTCTGCTATTATAAGGAAGCTAAAATCATTAAACTTATTTCTTGATAGCATTTCTAGTCATCATGTTACAATACATGATGTCTTTCGAGATGTTGCATTACCGATTGCATCCCATGAATTACATTCATTCATATGTAGAAGGTTGAAAGAATGGCCAGACGAAAATATACTACAAGGTTGTGAGGGAATTTGCTTACAAGACAGTGACATTAGTGACCTTCCAGAAGAGTTGAATTGTCCAAGATTACAATTCTTTTTGCTCAACAGCACAAAACGAGATTTGAACATACCCAACATGTTTTTAAAATCTTCAAAGGAGCTGAAAGTGTTGGCATTTACTAATGTACATTTTTTGTCATCAGCATCCCTTATTTTCCTACATAAACTAAAGGCATTGTGTCTACACTCTTGTTTTTGGAAGACATAACTGAGATCAGAAGCTTGAAGAATTTAAAAGTCTTAAGTCTTGCTTACTCTGAAATTGAACGGCTACCAATTGAATTAGCAGAGTTGACTTCTTTACAAATGTTGAATTTATCTCATTGCTCCAATCTCAAAGAAATTCCACATAAACTCCTATCTAGCTTAAAGAAGTTGGAGGTTTTGCATATGGGAAATAGCTTTAACCGGTGGAAAGTTGAAGGATCTAATGAAGCTAATGAAAATCCAAGTCTTGATGAATTAAAGGATTTGCCAATCTCTTCTCTGGATATTCAAATACCTAATGTCTCTATGTTGCCACAAAAGTTGTTCTTAGATATGCATTTGAAGAGATACAAAATCTTCATCGGAAAAAATTGGGAATGGCAAGATAATTATGAAAATTCAAAGATATTGAAACTTCAGCTACAGAGTAGCATCCATTTGAATGGTGGGGTTCAAAAGTTATTAGAAGGCGCTGAAGATTTGTATTTATATGGACCTAAGGCCCATGAAAATGTTCTTCACAATCATGAAGGAAGAAGATTTCTACTTTTAAGGCATCTTCAGATTGATGGTAATTATGGCATTAGATCCGATGTTTTCAACTCATCACATCATGAAGCGGCAACAAATAATGTATCCAATAAAACATTTAAATCACTTTTCAACCATAAGGTATGTCCACATTATTTTATTCGCATTTTATCTTCTTACAGATAAACTTCAAACTTAATTACCTGCAAAATATCTTCGTCACTATAGAATTATTTGCTATTAGGCTGTTATGGAAGTTTGAAGGTTTTCTTAATTTTTAAATTACTTAAAGTTAGCTAATAAAAGAGAAAAGCTAACTTCAAGTTTTAAAATATAAATAATGTAGCCTCAAATTATTCTTTGTACTACCTACCTAAAAACAGTTTAGTTCGATATTTTTGAGTATTTTAATATAAGAATTTCTCCTATCACCAAATATTTATGACAAAGCCGTAGCTTATGATTTTGATGATTGACTGCTGTAATAAAAAATTTAATCGCTTTCATCAATAATTATTTTAATTATTCCCCACTTAAGGGCACTGAATTAATCAATATTATTTTAATTATTATTCAGTCTTGTTTTAGCTTCTTATAGAACTTCAAACTTAATTACCCTCAAAAATCGTTTACACTAGAATTATTTACTTTGCTATGAGGCTAGTATGGCGTTTTGCAGGTTTGTTCTTATTTTAACACGTCTTCGGAGATTACATTCACTAAAATTACTAAATTTGGTATTTGGCGGGCTAGTGTAACATTTTACAGTTCTTTCATTTTTAATTTCTTAATTTGTTTTTAATAAACGTGAAATTTCAAATGGAACTTTAATTTTAGCAATCTGTTGAAAAATATATTGGTAGATGAGAGCCTTATTTAGACATTTAAACAAATTTTCATGAAAAATAAGCCTACAAATGACAAGTAATTCTCATTTAATAATATTTTCTTTCAACAGGTGTTATTTCCAAAGTTAGAGATATTGGAATTATCCAATTTATTCAACAGGTTTATTGCAGTGATATGGGATAACCAACTCTCACACAACTCTTTCAACAACTTGAAAATATTGATTGTGAAAAGGTGTGTCTTTACGAAATTGGTGCCCCTTCATGTACTGAAATCTTTGAACAACTTGGAAGAACTAGAAATTAGAAGCTGTGGCATGTTGAAGACAGTTTTTGATTTTAAAGATTTGAATGATTATAAGGAGATGGATTCTTCGTCACTGGTCGTGCCATTGAAAAGGTTGAAGCTATTGGATTTACCAAAACTGAAGAATATTTGGAGTAATAACTGCCAAGGAAACGTATCCTTCCCAAGTCTAAAGAGCATAGATGTTTCTTATTGTGAAAGCCTCATTAGTATATTTCCTGCATCTATAACCAGAGGCATGCTTTGTGATCTAGAAGAGCTTTATATATCTGAGTGTGGTATAGATGTAATTGTTGCAAAGGATCAAGTTTCAGAATCTGTTGCTGCTGCATTTCAGTTTCCTGGGCTGACTTCTCTTAAACTTTATTGTCTTCCACAGTTGACAAACTTCTATCCACATAGACACACAATTGAATGGCCACACCTCCAACTGTTATCTATTAAAGATTGTGATGAGTTAGAGATATTTGAAAAGGAAGTCTCAAGTTCATTAGAAATACATGAGGAAGACAACACAATAAACACAAAATATCCTCTATTCTCCCATGACAAGGTACAATTCTGAATTAGCTATTCATTGGTTTTTTCTTTTTCAAAGTAAGCTAATTAAAGAGCAAAATAAAAAACTGTAAGCATTAAAATAAATAATAAAACATCAAATTTTTGTTTTACAACCTAAAGAACGCTTGAATATGACAATTTTGGGTATTTAAATATGTGAACTATTCCTATCTCTTGAATATCTATTTAGAATGCTGTTTAGGTTTGATGATTAATTACCTTTTAAAAAAGAAAATAATTCTTAATAATTATTTTAATTATAATATATATTATATTTTAAAATAATTAAATAATTTTGTATTTGATTTTTTAAGAAGAAAAAGAGGGACTCTAATAGACCAATCCTCATCTTTTCGTCTTTTTAGAAAAATGAACAATTCATAATAATTATTTAATTACCAGATATTATAAAATACTATCTCTGGTTTTTAATATAAGATCTAATTGACTTTTTTTGGAGAGATTAACGAAGATAAATAAATTACTTTAAAGTATTTATATTTGTCCTTTTTATATCAAACTAATTTGTCTGACTTATAAACTGATATATATATCTAATAATATACAATATATGCTATGATTTAGTAACTTATTTATCATTATTAATTTCACTAAAAAAAAAATGACTGGCTCTTATATTATGGATGGAAGATAGTAGTTCTGATAGGAAGAGTTAAGAAGGCATGTAGATTGAACTGCAGTTGCCGAAGCGAGCTACCCATTCAAGAGCATCATAACCTCTTTTTCTGCTCTACCTCCATGATTTGGGCCTAGGCCCATCCTACACCTTTTCTTCTAAGACAAAATTTAGGCCCAACCCAAACTCATAACCGACTATTGGGTCAAAACTAAACAAGAGAATGAACGCTAGCAATTGACTTCTCCTAACTATTGGACACATCTGTTGTCATAAAAAAGCATATGCCTTTTGATATGTTAATTGTTTGTTACATTTTTTTAATAGAATTTACTTATTATTTCTGCATTGTTCAGGTTATTCATAATTTGGAGGAGTTGAACCTGGTGGGTAAACTAGCCGAGATGATAGGGAGTGGTAAGTATCCAATGTTTCACTTCCCCAAAGTGAAACTGCTTGTTCTATATGCTTATAATGCAACAACCATTTTTTACAAAACTTTGTTGAAGAGCTTTCCAAATTTAGAAGACCTGCAGTTGAGTGGGCGCTTTGTGGAGGCTTTTGGAGGGGATGACGCTAATGCACTTGCTTCTTTCTTTCCAAAATTCACTCTCAACGATATTCCCATTACAGGAAACTTGTCACCGTTCTTAGTTTCTTCATCAAATCTCACACATATTGAAGTGATATCTTGTAATAACCTGATCACTTTGATGACATCATCAACTGCTCGAAGTTTGATCCATCTCACACTTCTCTCAATTAGTAATTGCAATCAAATTGAGGAAATTATAACGAAGCAAGAAGAAGGAGAGGATGATGGGGACAAGGAAATCTTTTTCAGAAAACTAGAGTTCGTGGAACTTACTGATTTACCAAGATTAAGGAGATTTTGCTGCCACAATTATACTTTCAGGTTTTCATTATTGGATAAACTTGTCATAACAAGATGTCCCAAATTCAAAAGATTCTCTCCAGGACTTATTAATACACCATCTCTTAACAGCGTTCAACTGTCACAAGATTGGGGAGAACGTCATGAAATTTGGGACACCAATCTCAACAAAACATTCTATCAACAGGTGTGTCTAGCATGCTCAATTCTTCTTATTACCAGTTTTTAAGAACATACTCATTCACAAAAGTTCCATTGTCTTGATATTTAACATAAATACCCATATGCATATTTCGGTTTAAAGTTTCTATTAAACTTTTAATTATAACTTTCTAATTACATAACTTTGATCAATGGGATACATAGCAAAATGTTTTAGCTTTATTGTTCTTTTTTGTTTAATTATTTATTTTCCAAGATTAATTATAAAAATCAAAATGTTTGATGAGGAAGAAAGTGAGCAACAAAATCATTCCAACTTCCAAGTTTTCTTTCTTCTAGTGAGTACATTTGACTTTTGGACAAAATAAAAATAAATAAATTGATGTTACTAAGCTTCTAATTTAAGAAGTTACTCCCTCCAGTCCTAATTATAGGAGTTATTTAACTGATTTTGGGGGGATTAAGGAGAGGAGTTAAATTAGTTAATTTTACTCATTTTCTTAAAATGCCCTTATATAAATTTAAAATAACATAAGTAAAAGTGAATTACAACCCCGTCATATATCTCTCCAACCAATTTTCCTTTCCACACGCTTTCTAATTGAAATAATGGTTTTACTATATAAACATATATGTGTGTGTATATGTGTATACATATAGATCTATCTATACACACACACACATACAGAGATATATATATATATATATATATGTTTATACGTGTGTGTGTACACACACACATATATATACCTACACATATATATATTGACACACATAAACACAGATATACATATATATGTACACACACATATATATATAAATGCTCATAATAATAAGTATAAATAGGGGTATTATAGGAAAAAAAATTGACAAAAGTTAAAACTTGCTCTTATAATTAGGATCAAAACCAACTCCAAAATGTGTTCCTATAATTAGGACCGGAGGTAGTATGTTGCTATAATTGAATAATATCTTTGCTCATATTTTACAGCGATTTGTGGCATCAAGAGAAGTAGTGTTAGATGAGGATGATGCTATCATGATAAGGAATGACCAATTTCCAACAGACCATTGTCCTCAAGTGGAAATTCTTGTCATAGAAAGATTTGTTGAAGAGTGGGTAACATTTCCGTATACACTGCTCAAAAGATTTCCAAAGCTGAATGAACTTCACATGAAAAATAGTTCCTTTGAGGAGATATTCCCGTCATATGCACCATCCTCCTCTTCATTTCATAATTTGACAATGCTAAGGGTTTCCAAATGTCACCAGCTTGTCTATTTAGTGACATGTTCAACTGTCAAGAGTTTGGTGAATCTTGAAATATTGGAGATGGATGACTGTGAAAAATTGGAAGAAATTCTAAGGAATGAGACTAATGAAGATGTAGAACGGGGAGTCACATTCAATTGGTTGAGAATATTAAAACTCACTCGTCTACCAAAATTGAAAACCCAAGAGGATAAAAAGGATTTCAACATTGAAGACAGGGCAACAAATACTAGATGTACAAACATTTCCAGATCACTTTTCAGCCATAATAAGGTGTGTTCAAATTAATTTATTCTTCTTTTAGTGGAAAAATATTGATTTATTCTATTTCTATCTTGCATTAACTTCTTAAATTCAAACTTGTATCCCCACAATATGTTCTTTCCTTTTCTTCTTATATTTTTTTCTCTTGGTTTAATTGTATCATCGAAAATTTCATTCACTAAAATTACTTAGATTCACAGCATAAGAGCTTGACTTGGACATTTCAACAATATTTCAAGAAAAATAAGCCTGCGGATCATACATAATACTATTTTCTTTCAACAGGTGTTACTTCCAAAGTTAGAGAGATTGGAATTATCCTATCTATCAAACAATTTGATTTCATTGATATGGGATGATCAACTTTTACACAACTCATTCAACAACTTGAAAACATTGATTTTGGGAGGCTGTGACTTTATGAAAACAGTGCCCCTTCGTGTGCTGAAATATTTAAACAACTTGGAAAAACTGGAGGTTAGATACTGTCATGAGTTGGAGATGGTGTTTGATTTTGAAGATTTGAATGATTATCATAAAGAGATGGAGTCATCATCATCAGTGGTTGTGCCATTGAATCTCACACATCTTGAAGTGAAAAACTGTTTTGGGTTGTCCACTTTCATGACGTCATCAGCAGCTCCAAACTTGGTCCATATCACGCATCTTTCAATTAGTAATTGCTATCAAATTGAGGAAATTATAACGAAGCAGGAAGGAGAGGATGATGAGGACAAGGAAATCATTTTTAACACGATGAAGTTTTTGGAACTTCATAATTTACCGAGATTGAAGAGATTTTGTGGCTACAATTATACTTTCAGATTTCCATTATTGGAACATGTCACTATAACAGAGTGTCCTCGGCTCACAATGTTTTGTCCAGGAGTCATTCATGCCCCGCGGCTTGAAAGGATTCAAGTGCATAAATATGAAGCTCATATACATATCTGGATCACTGATCTTAATAACACCATCCAACATCTATTTACTTTTGAAGAGGTACATTGAACGTAGTGAAATTTTTATTTTCAATTTTTTTAAAGAATTTCTCATCATCAACAAAATTTAGCATGAGATAAATATTCAATATAAATATTGTTATCTACCCATGAATTATAAACTTTTCAAAATTGAAATCGAAGCAAGATATTTTGTCTAATTTAAGAAAAGAAAGTAGGCAATGGAATTAATTTAAAGGAACTATTTTGTAAGTTTAACATCGGGATATGATTTTAAGGGAATGATGAAAAATATAAATGTTAGCTAAAGATGAATGATCCTTGAAGAAATATTTAATTAATTTAAATAAATATCTTGATTTAATTTACTAAATCGCCTACTAATCATTGTACGTAATTGATTTATAGGTCATTTCCACAACCAATGTCATGGTGATAAATGCGAAGAATATCACAAGGCTGGTGGATGCATGTCTTTCCAAAAGAGAGACGTCTTTTTGTAGAAAGCTTCATAGATGAAGGGGTAACCTTTCCCTATAGCTCCCTTGAAAAATTCCCCAAGTTGATATGGCTTCATGTGGAGCATTGTTCCTTTGAGGAGATATTCCCATCACAGGATCAGATATTTTATTTTATGGGGAAAATCCCACCATTTGAGGAATTATACATTGCCTATATGGATAAGCTCAAGAGCATATGGAAGGATGATTCTCAGCTACCACCTAATCATCAAAATCTAGAAGTCCTCGAAGTTGAAAGTTGTTGTAGCTTGGTCAAGTTGGCACCATCCTCTGCTTCATTTCAAAATTTGAGAGAGCTATATATATCTGGATGTCATCAGCTCATCCATTTAGTGACAACTTCAACTGCCAAAAGCTTAGTGAGTCTTAGGTGGTTGGAGATAAATGATTGCAAAAAGATGGAGGAAATTGTAATGAATGAGGCCAATGAAGAAAGCCGAATCACATTCAACCAATTGCGGAAGATTAAACTTACTGATATGCCAAGCTTGAAGATGTTTTCTTCACAAAGTCACACCTTCAAATTCCCAGAATTAGAAAAGATAAGAATAACTGGGTGTCTTGAAATGAAGATGTTTTGTCGAGGAGTGATGGAAACACCAAGGTTGTCTAAAGTGAAAATTGAAGAGCATGACATGAAATGGAAGCCTGAAGGAGACCTTAACAAAACAATGGAAGAGCTATCCCTGCAAAGGTATGATATTTCCACACTAACAAATAATGTTTCGAAAAATGTATAGTTAATGATGAAAGAAATTAAAAATATATAATTATATTATGCTTATGCCAATGTTGTCTTTTTTCTTTCTTTGTTTTCAAAATTACATTTTTTTGAAGCAAACTATATTATGATTTGGTGTTGCAGGATAGCATTAATATATAGAAGGATAACTTCATCGTCCATGTTATCATCTTCAGGTTTGTTAGTTTCATGATTTCTTTTGCTAAAGAGTAGCTTTCTCTTTTCTTGAACTGTTTATATCTTTCTACTTATTGTCTATGTTTTTTTTTCTAGTAGTAGTTACTGTGGTATCAATAAAACTTCATGCATGAAGGGACAAAGCATAAAAGAAGCTTGATTCTGTTCCCCCCCCCCTTCTCTGTGCGATAATTTCTCTTTTCTTAAATGATATTTTTGTCATGTTTGCTTGTGTTTTCCTATCACTCAATAATAGATTGTTGAAATTTATTCCAATTATTCTTTTCCAGTAGTAGTTACTGTAATATCGATAATTATAAAGGGATGAAACAGAGGAAAATAGTCTTTTTTTATTTAAAACTTTTCATCTATGTCAACTCTTCTTTCTTTCTTTCTGCACATTTTCTCCATTGTATTGGTTGCGTTGGTTGAAAAAAGTGAAAAAGTTTTATTTCTTTCTTTCTGCCCAAAGATAAAATATACAAGCCATGAATTTGTCCATGACTACAGCCATAGGACTTGACTGCGGCCTTAAACACAGTTTTCCATTTCAAATTCTTCTCCGCTTTTTGACTGCGCTCTTGAATCTTTATTTCATCATGACTACATTTTGACTTCCCTACTATTGTTTGTCTTGTTTTGTGAGTTTTGACAGCCATAGGTGATGGGGTCTTATCTGATTTGTCCAACCATTTAAACAAATTTTTTTCACTCAAATATATATTGACAAAGTATAATCATAAAGACAAAGTATTTAAAACAAGTTTGAAAAACAAAAAAATAAACTGAGAAACTATGGGGGTTTTGCCAAATGAAACAGAGAAATTATGGCTTTGATTCTATTTTGTGTTTATATGTTCCTAAAACAGTTCAATAAAATAATTTATAAAACAAGTTTGAAAAACAAAAGAATTAAAAAAACTATGTTTGCTTGATTAATTTTAAAAGCATATTTAAAATGGTGAGGTGAAAGGTGAAAACATAGTTTATTTTACTGGCACCATTGCTATTAAAGAAAATACAATGTTAACAGCCTCTTCTCTAATTTTATAGGATAAAAAGTAACAACATAAGAAAGATGTTCTAGCCTTTTGTTTTCCAAAATTTAACCTCTTTTTTTTCAGAACACGTAATAAAAGGGAAAAAAAGATAAGAAAATACTACTTAAACTTCAAAATTCTAAATCAATCTTGTTATGCATACAAGAGTATCGCAATTGATAACCCATTTTAGTAGGAAATCATTGATTTGAGATTTTGAAGTTTAAGTGGTATTTTCTTATCTTTTTTCCTAATAAAAATGCGTGTTCAAATAATTTTTTTCAAAAAAAAAAAAAGACTGAAAAATTGTTATGCTACTATATATCAAACACGGATTATAATATAAACATGATCTTAATAGTCCTTTTACTTTCTTGATTAATGCAGGTGTTGGTGATGATGCTGATACTTGATGAAGAATGTGGATAGATGTTTGTGCGATGATGCTTCTATTGAATATCAAATTATATGTTTTAGTAGTTATATATATGTTCGATTGTTTGATAAATGAGACTCTGTTTTCATCACGAATACTATTCCTACCAATAAATTTAGGGGCCAATCAAAACTCTTCCCTTAATGTGTGATTTGTTTTATTGTGTATTATGACTTTAATGTATGGAAGATTCAGATATTGATGTGGTATGACTGAAGTTTTCACATTAAAATTGTGTTGTCCGCTTAATTATGTTATGAAGTCCTGATAAATGTATAAAAGAAGATTCATTTTTATGATACGTAAAGGTATAGAACACGTGAAATGAAATGTAAGGTTCATGTCTATAACTTAAAATGCGGAGTTAATCAAGACTTAAGTACAAGAAATCTTGATTAGAGATAAGTTCTTCTTACCTAAAAGTAACTGGCAACAGAGAAAGAGGAGCAGGCTTTCTTAATCCAACCAAAAAACATAAACATCATTTTTCTTTTTGCCTAGGCTCTCCCTTGGTTACTATGACATTAACACATATGGAAGGACGAAGCATAAAAGAGATCTGCATCTTCTTTTTGCCTACTATACTCCAATTTCTCTTTTATTAAATACTCCTCTGTATCTTTTTGTTACATCTGTCTATGCTTTCCTATCACTTTTAACTAAAGTTGCTTGTTGGAACAATATGTAATTATAACAATGTCCTCGACTCACACTATTCTGTCCAGGAGCCATTCATGCCCTACAGCTTCAAAGCGTTCAAGGGGATCAATATAAACCTCGAAGATATTTGGATGACCAATCTTAACAACACCATCCAACATCAATTTACTTTTGAAGAGGTGCATTTCACGTGGTGACATTCTTATTTTCCACTTTTAAAAAATTCTTATCATCTACAAAATTTAGTATGAGATTACGATTCAATAGAAATATTTGATATTTGAACATTCTACCGTCAACCCATCAATTATAAACTTTACATCACTATACAAAGACCATTACAAAGTGAATAAGTGGAGCATTTTGCCAGTGTAGTTGAAGTCCTGATTCTGTGTGCTCTCAAAAATGCTTAACCAACATGAAACCAACCATTTAGGTGATTGAAATCCTGTCGTGACAATCACAATTTGGACACTATTTCTTTATACTCTTTGTAACATCCCATTTTCTAAAGCGGAAATTTTTTTTTTTTTGCAATCAATCAGAGATGAGCAATGGAGCGTAAGAGTAACTGATCATAATATAACATGAACCATAGTGTAATAAAGTATTGATTACAGTAATTACGTAAAGTCCTACACAAATATAGCCTGCACATTAACCTGTGCCACGAACACGTGTCCTCAGCGCTAGGAAAACTCAAAGCGGTATTATCATGTCTTATAACCCGTACAAGGCTGTATGTATAACGACGACCCTAAGTAGAGCCCCGGTATATGAACGTATCTATGACATATATGTATATGAGAGCTATAGGATTAGTGTTACAGTACGCGTCCGTACCTTCGTTTGATGTACGTAGTTGTTTCTGCGCGAATCGTACTTTTCGACGAAAACAACGGTTTGTCCGACAATGCACGTTGGACAACAGAACGGCAGCAGAATCAACGTTTCAGATATCCTATGAGAATAATGTCACTTCCATTAGTAATTTGACATTATAATCGGCATTTTAGGTAAAAATTACCATTTTGCCCCTATACCCCTACTTGGCGGAATTTCGCCGGCTTCCGCTACATAGGCTATTTTCTTCCCAAAATTTCGCGAACTTCGACGCATTTATGATTCTTGAAAATAAAGACTAAAATAGCCCTCCCATATGATACCCAATCATACTTGAAATTTAAAGGCTATTACTACCCTAATTTTGAAAGAGTTATAAAAACTACAACTTTTCAAATGACTCGATCCCTACTATGTTTACACCTCTCGCATATTTTTCAACGCAAACAAGGCTCTAAAACATTTGTAGGAATCTTGTCACCTACTTTCTAAATCTATCTACTAATTCTACTAACTACTAAACTAAAAACGAAAGACCGAAAGACTTACCCGTTGAAGACTTGGCAGAGCTTCCGCCTGAACTTCTCTCTCTTCTTTCTCTCCCTAGGAATTTCGGCCAAAGGAGCTCAAAGAAGTGAAGAGTGATGTGCAGAATTTTGAAGAGAGGAATGGCCTATTTATAGAAAATTTTTAGGGACAAGGTTGGAATTTTCCAAATTGTCTTACACTATTCATGTCCAACAATTCCAAAGGATTTTTGCCCTTGCTTTTTCATGCCTTGGCCGACCTCCATGATGATGTGGCAGCCAAGGATTGGCTCAAAATGGTGACTAGGCTTGCTTTATGCTCTAGTCTAACCGTTTTCTCCGATCGGTACCCGATTCGCGTGATTTCGGAAAAATCTCAAAATTATGGATTTACAACTCAAGACAAGTTCTCACTTAGTAGAAATGTCCAAGTCAACCTAAATTTTGATTCCATATAGGCCTCCAACAGTCCAGTTGAAGTTTCTCGAAAACGTGTCCGATCGCGTCCAGGTTTAACGCATTTCGAGAATACCAACTTCTTCAGAAAAATTCACTGATTCCAAATATGTCAAAATAAATTCAAACCCATTCCTAAATGTTGAGTTAGAATTTATTTTCCTCTTTTCCAAAATTATGCCTATATGCATTTTTCCCTATTTTGTTTTATTAGGAAAATGCACAAACGGCCTCTAATTAACTTAGGAAGAGGTCACTTAAAGGTAAAAACTCACTGATCAATATTTTACCTTGACCTTGGGATTCCTATTCCTAGATCTCTAGATAGGATCCGTTTCCTAATTTTAAAGTTACTATTCACATTTTTTTACTTTAATTAATTATATTAATATTTTAATATCAACTTGCATTGTACATATATATATATTCATTTTTTTTTCTTTTCTTTTGGCCCAATTCGGCTGGCCCATTTTTTTATTTAATAAATATTAATTTTTTATTTAATTAATTATTTAATTATTTAATTTTTTCCAAAATTTCCACAAAATTCTCTAATTGGTCCATTCTTGTATTTAGGCCTAAAAATACCTAAACTCAACTATTTTTCATAAAAATTTCCAATTAATTAGTAAATACATTTTTACTAATTTTAAGCCAATTATCACTAATTTTTGAGCTTTACACAATTATCTCTTAATTTCCTTTGCTTATACTTAAGTAATTAGCCCAATATTACTTAATTTTTCTATTATCACTTGTTGGTAATTTTCTTAATTAAGACACTCCTTTATCTTCAAACTTTTGCCTTAACACTAGAATTTCCATGCCCATTGCATTAATCCATAATTGCAAGGGTATTTTGGTCTTTTATTACTTTTTGAACATTCTTGTACAATTTCTCAAAGTTCATAATTTATTAAATTACAATAATTAGAGATAATATACTCTCCTAATTTACTTGGTCACTTTTCTAACTTTTGGTATTTTTCCATAATTTCCTAAGTTATTTATGTCCCTTAGGGGCATTTTGGTCATTTTGGCACTTTGGCCATTAATTTCCCCGATTTCCTACAGAAATTCTACTTAGAAAATAGACTATAATTATACAAGACCGGAGATTGAAATTTCACTTATCGAATTATCCAACTTTTATTTATAATATTCCGTATAAATATCCGGTATTACATTTCTCCCCCTTACACAAAATTTCGCCTCGAAATTTAATCTATACTAACTAAACTTCGGGCCATGAACTCGGGTACTTTTCCTTCATGTCACTCTCGGTTTCCCAAGTTGCCTCTTCGGGTGTTAAACCCTTCCGCACCACCTTCACTATCGAATAGTCTTATTTCGAGCCGTTTCTCCTTATGATCAATGATCTGCTCGCTCAACTATGAAGGTATTATCATGCCGTACTTCAACGTCTTCGTACTCAATGACATGATCTCGGTCCGGCTGGTATTTCTTCGGGGGTAAAGCTATCTGATAAGCTACTTCTCCTCGCTTAGCCAAAATCTCAAATGGTCCCACATACCGTGGACTCAGTTTCTTCCTCTTAAGCGTTCTACCGACACCAGTTACCGGAGATAACTTTAGAAATACATGGTCGCCGACATAAAACGTGGATCGTCCTTTCGATTGACCGTCCGTTTGAGGGTGATAAGCCGAACCGAACCTCGGCTTAGTCCCCATACCTTCGTAACGCTTGCCGAAACGGGATTTGAAACGCGTGTCCCGATCGAGACAATGCTCTTAGGAATACCATGCAATCTCACTATCTCTTTGATATAAATCCCCGCCAATCGTTCCGAGAATAGTGGATACCGATGGGAATGAAGTGTGCCGACTTGGTTAATCTGTCAACAACTACCCAAATCGTATCATGATTCCCGATTTTGGGCAGACCTACCACAAAATCCATGGTTATGTTCTCCCATTTCCATTCCGGCAGCTCTAGTCCTTGCAAAAGACCGTGGGGTCGACGGTGTTCAATCTTCACCTTCGACGTGTCAAGCACTTGGCCACGTACTCTGTAACGTCTTTCTTCATTCCGGCCACCAAAGTTCGGATTTCATACTGTACATCTTGACCATGCCTCGGATGTAGAGTATATTTACTCTTGTGAGCCTTATCCATTATCTTCCGCCTTAATTCATCAACGGCGGTACATAGATTCGCTTCTTGTACCTGACCAATCCACTAAGTGACAGGTCATGGTCTTGGGTCTCACCTCGAGAGATTTTCTCACGTATCTCTTTTGCCCAATCATCTTGCTGCTGAGCTTTCTCAACTTCATCTCTCGATCATACTCCCTTGACTAACAAGAAGAGTTGCAAGATAGGCATCACCGGTGCATGAAGACCCATGCAGACTTGATTGGATAGATTCGGATCTCTCGAAATCTTCCAACAATTTCTGTTCTTGTATCATCATATATGCCACCCGCACCGTCTTCCCGCTAAGAGCATCAAGAACGACGTTTGCTTTACCCGGATGATACTTGATCTCCGTGGTGTAGTCTTTAATCGGCTCCATCCAACGACGTTGTCTCATGTTGAGTTCTCGTTGATCGAACAAGTATTTCAAACTTTTGTGATCACAATACACTTCTACTGTTACACCGTACAAGTAATGCCTCCATATCTTCAAAGCGAACACGATAGCCGCCACTCTAGATCGTGTGTAGGATAGTTTAACTCGTGAGGCTTCGGTGACGAGAGGCATAAGCCACCACTCGCCCCGTTGCATCGGGACACATCCCAACCCTTGCCCACCGGCATCACTGTAAACCACATACTTTTCATCCGGATCGGGATGATTAACACGGTGCCGTAGTCAATCTCTCTCTCGGTTCGAAAGCTCTCCTCACAGATCATCTCCCCATACAAAGGGTTGATTCTTCCTCGTAAGCTTTGTCAATGGAAGGGCTAGACGCGAGAAATCCCGTATGAATCTGCGGTAGTATCCCGCCGCACCAAGAAAACTACGGATCTCCGTCGCGCCTCTCGGCCGTTTCCACCCGTAACCGCATCTACCTTGCTTGGATCAACCGCAACTCCGTCGCTAGATATAACATGGCCCGAAATTTCACTTCCGGCGGCCAAAATTCGCATTTGCTCGCTTTAGCATAGAGTTGCTTCTCCCTGAGTATGCTCAACACCTTTCGCAGATGTTCTTCGTGCTCTTCTTTGCTCTTGGAATAGATGAGAATGTCATCAATAAACACCACCACAAACTGGTCTAGGTGTTGTCGGAAGATACGGTTCATGTAATCCATGAATACCGCAGTGCATTTGTTAATCCGAAGGGCATCACAAGAAATTCATAATGCCCGCACTGGTCCCGAAAGTCGTCTTGGAAATATCACCATCTTTAACTCGCAACTGATGATATCCCGAACGCAGATCAATTTTTGAAAAGATAGTGGAACCAGATAACTGATCCAAAAGATCATCAATCCATGGAAGTGGGTACTTGTTTTTTACCGTTACTTTGTTCAATTCACGGTAGTCAATGCAGAGTCGGAAACTTCCATCTTTCTTCTTTACAAACAATACCGGGCTCCCACGGTGATACACTCGGGTCGAATGAACCCCTTCTTCAAAAGCTCTTCTAGTTTGCTTCTTCAACTCCCCGCATCTCGTTAGGAGCCATACGATACGGCGCCTTTGATATTGACCCTGTACTGCATCAAATCAATGTTGAACTCCACTTCTCGGATAGAGGTAATTCGTGAGATCCTCCGGAATACATCGGGAAAATCATTTACCACGGGGATATCCTGGAGTGAAAGATCGCTTCGCTTTGATCGAAAAGAATACCATGTAGGCATGGCATCCCCTGCTTCACACATCGATCGGCTTCGTAGCGGAGAGAAAGTTCGTGCTCACTTCAACTTTTCTCCGGAAATGATATCTTCTTCTTGCCACGATCGATCATCGCACCGTTGGCCGTCACCAATTTAGACCGAGTATGACGTCGATGCCGTGAAGAGGTAGACGGATAAGGTCCACTTTAGAAACTCGTCCATCCACGTTAGCAATACAATTTATACATGCGTCAGAAGCTAAAGATTTTACACCAAGCGGTGTAGACACTACCAAATCATAAGGTAAACTACAGGCATTCATTCCTAGGCGACTTGCACAATCATAGGAAATGAAAGAATGGCTGGCTCCCGAATCATACAATGCCTCAAGTAGATTTCCGTTAAGGTAAATAGTACCTTGGACCATCTCCGGGTACTGCCTCGGCCTCTGTGTTCGTTAGTGCAAAGATGCGGCTCGTGCTCGAGGTCTCGCCTCTCCAATCTTCTCGCACACTCTCGCTATAGTGTCCCTGCTTCGACATCTCGAAGCATATCTGCTCCCTTCACAGTTCACGCCTGGATGATGCTTCTTGCATTTGGGGCATGTTTGTGATCCCGGCTGCCTGGGATAGTTCTGTTGCCCAGCTTGGTACGGCCTTTTGTTTCCACCACGGGGATTACTCCAGGGCGCCTTCCTCTTTTGTGAGGAGTTATCGCGGTTGGATCCACCTCGACCAGCATTGTTGTTGTTGAAGTTCCTTGATCTCTGGAAGCCTCTGAGATTGCGCTCAGTCATCCGACAAGTTTCCACTGCGCTTGTCAAGTTTTGGAATCATTGGGACATGAGCCTTTCACCAATTTCATATTTAAGCCCATGAATCAAGTATATTCACCATACTGCTTTCATCGTTGCCCCTTCGAAGATGTCTTGAGTATCGGGACAAAGTTGGTGAACCGGGCGTAGTAATCGTCGAAAGATTCCTCCTGTCCTTGTCGGATATGGAGAAATTCCGACTCCTTGTTCATTTTCACTGAAGGAGGGAAATATTGCTCATGAAATTTCTCCGAAATTTCCCCATGTCACGGACAGTCATTGGTCCGTAGGGTTTCGCCGTGACTTCCCACCAACGGTCAGCATCTCCTTCAAGTTGGTAAATCGCTAGTTGGGCTTTGCGATTCTCAGGGCAGTCAATCACCCTGAATACTTTCTCTAGTCTCTTCAGCCAATCCTCCGCCAAATCCAGCTTTCCTCGAAAATTTGGTGGCTTCAACTTACAGAATTGGTTCACCCAATACTGGGTATTCTTTTCCCTTCTTCCTCGTCGTGGAGGTGATTGTGATCTATCGGATTCCTCAGCATTTTCCTCATGGTCTCCCTCACTTTGATCGTCATTATCCTCCTCCTCCTCTTCTTCTTCATTCTCCTCGTTTTCTTCAATGTTATGCTCTTCCTCTTCGTGTTGACGTGCGTCCAATTGTCTTTGGGTTTCCTCATCCTGTTGATGTTGTCTTGCTAACAGAGCATCAATGAGAGCCCTCTGCTCTTGGAGAGTTCTCCTTAGTTCTTGTACTTCGCCCATTCCGGCTGATTTGGTATAGCATTTTGCTCGGGTATTACGTCCCTTTGAGGCTGCTCGCCTCTCGCCTCGACCTCGGCCTCGCCTCGGCCCCTACCTCTTGGTGCACCGGCACCTCTTATGATGGCCATGTTTTAACTTTTCCTTTATATCAAATAACGGATAAGTGTTAGAACAATAACACAACACATGGCATCAAGTCATATATATTTTCATATTAGATGTAATGTACATGCTAACGTATACTACATCATCCAACTGGTTTATGACCAGTGGTTACATTATATATCCCACGTTGTCGTCATCAGATGAATGATCTGAGCCAACAGGTTCTCTGGTTCTAAGGGCATACTAGCCATTGACTCTACCCTAAGTCAGGATCATATTTCAGTTTAGAAATATCAGGGTTTCATCTTCGTCCCGCCGTCTCTGGAATTACGGATCTACGCGCGTTACGTCCTATTATTCCGGGATAGAAGATCTACGAATGTTCGTTTCCGTCCATCACTACCTATTACACCAGTGTCATATCAGTACTCATTTTCAAAAAATGCTCAAAGTTTAAAAGACCTAAGAATCTAACTCCGTTATCCGAACAGAATGGCCAGGTAAGTGTCTACCATGGGGGCCTCACCGGGTTAGCAGACATAGTTAAACACTTGCCAGAAAGATTGCTCTGATACCATAAAGTGAAACATCCCATTTTCTAAAGCGGAAAATTTTTTTTTTTGCAATCAATCGAGATGAGCAATGGAGCGTAAGAGTAATCGATCATAATATAACATGAACCATAGTGTAATAAAGTATTGATTACGGTAATCCTAAGGTTCGGAAAGTAATCGGCGAAAGGAAAAGAAAGCGATAAGATAAAGATGACTTCTTCCGCAAGTCACTCCCGCCGCTTTCCTAGGACATCAATTCGCGGTCCTCCGCACACGAAGCTACAACTGAGATTCAATTCACCGCATTGAATCTCGTGTAACTGTTAACCTTATGCTCAAATAAAACAAGATATAGACAATGAGATATTCATGACATAACAAAGAACATCTCATCGGAAGTGTGACACGAGATGTAACATAAGCATGAAGCAAATATGTAAGGTCCTACACAACAACATTGTGACACGAGACAGTACATAAGCATAAAGCGACGTAAAGTCCTACACAAATATAGCTCGCACATTAAACTCGTGCCACGAACACGTGTCCTCGCCGCTAGGAAAACTCAAAGCGGTATTATCATGTCTTATAACCCGTACAAGGTCAGTATGTATAACGACGACCCTAAGCGAGCCCGGTATATGAACGTATCTATGACATATATGTATATGAGAGCTATAGGATTAGTGTTACAAGACGCGTCCGTACCTTCGTTTGATGTACGTAGTTGTTTCTCAAGCGAATCGTATTTTCTCGACGGAAAAGCGGTTTGTCCGACAATGCACGTTGGACAACGGCGTAACGGCAAGCAGAATCAACGTTTCAGATATCCTATGAGAATAATGTCACTTCCATTAGTAATTTGACATTATAAGCGGCATTTTAGGTAAAAATTACCATTTTGCCCCTATACCCCTACTTGGCGGAATTTCGCCGCTTCCGCTACATAGGCTATTTTCTTCCCAAAATTTCGCGTAACTTCGACGCATTTATGATTCTTGAAAATAAAGACTAAAATAGCCCTCCCATATGATACCCAATCATACTTGAAATTTAAAGGCTATTACTACCCCTAATTTTGAAAGAGTTATAAAAACTACAACTTTTCAAATGACTCGATCCCTACTATGTTTACACCTCGCATATTTTTTCAACGCAAACAAGGCTCTAAAACATTTGTAGGAATCTTGTCACCTACTTTCTAAATCTATCTACTAATTCTACTAACTACTAAACTAAAAACGAAAGACTAAAAAAACTAAAGCCCGAAAGACTTACCCGTTGAAGACTTCGGCAGAGCTTCCGCCCAGAACTTCTCTCTCTTCTTTCTCTCCCTAGGAATTTCGGCCAAAGGAGCTCAAAGAAGTGAAGAGTGATGTGCAGAATTTTGAAGAGAGGAATGGCCTATTTATAGAAAATTTTTAGGGACAAGGTTGGAATTTTCCAAATTGTCTTACACTATTCATGTCCAACAATTCCAAAGGATTTTTGCCCTTGCTTTTTCATGCCTTGGCCGACCTCCATGATGATGTGGCAGCCAAGGATTGGCTCAAAATGGTGACTAGGCTTGCTTTATGCTCTAGTCTAACCGTTTTCTCCGATCGGTACCCGATTCGCGTGATTTCGGAAAAATCTCAAAATTATGTATTTACAACTCTGAAGACAAGTTCTCACTTAGTAGAAATGTCCAAGTCAACCTAAATTTTGATTCCATATAGGCCTCCAACAGTCCAGTTGAAGTTTCCTCGAAAAACGTGTCCGATCGCGTCCGGTTTCAGAACGCATTTCTGAGAATACCAACTTCTTCAGAAAAATTCACTGATTCCAAATATGTCAAAATAAATTCAAACCCATTCCTAAATGTTGAGTTAGAATTTATTTTCCTCTTTTCCAAAATTATGCCTATATGCATTTTTCCCTATTTTGTTTTATTAGGAAAATGCACAAACTACTTCTAATTAACTTAGGAAGAGGTCACTTAAAGGTAAAAACTCACCGATCAATATTTTACCTTGACCTTGGGATTCCTATTCCTAGATCTCTAGATAGGATCCGTTTCCTAATTTTAAAGTTACTATTCACATTTTTTACTTTAATTAATTATATTAATATTTTAATATCAACTTGCATTGTACATATATATATATTCATTTTTTTTTTCTTTTCTTTTGTCCCAATTCGGCTGGCCCATTTTTTTATTTAATAAATATTAATTTTTTATTTAATTAATTATTTAATTATTTAATTTTTTCCAAAATTTCCACAAAATTCTCTAATTGGTCCATTCTTGTATTTAGGCCTAAAAATACCTAAACTCAACTATTTTTCATAAAAATTTCCAATTAATTAGTAAATACATTTTTACTAATTTTAAGCCAATTATCACTAATTTTTGAGCTTTACACAATTATCTCTTAATTTCCTTTGCTTATACTTAAGTAATTAGCCCAATATTACTTAATTTTTCTATTATCACTTGTTGGTAATTTTCTTAATTAAGACACTCCTTTATCTTCAAACTTTTGCCTTAACACTAGAATTTCCATGCCCATTGCATTAATCCATAATTGCAAGGGTATTTTGGTCTTTTATTACTTTTTGAACATTCTTGTACAATTTCTCAAAGTTCATAATTTATTAAATTACAATAATTAGAGATAATATACTCTCCTAATTTACTTGGTCACTTTTCTAACTTTTGGTATTTTTCCATAATTTCCTAAGTTATTTATGTCCCTTAGGGGCATTTTGGTCATTTTGGCACTTTGGCCATTAATTTCCCTGATTTCCTACAGAAATTCTACTTAGAAAATAGACTATAATTATACAAGACCGGAGATTGAAATTTCACTTATCAGAATTATCCAACTTTTATTTATAATATTCCAGATAAATATCCGGGTATTACACTCTTTCCAGTCCTAATTATAGGACAACATTTGAGAGTTGATCTTGGTCTTAATTATAGAACAAAGTTCTAATTTTTGTCACTTTCTTCCCAAAATACTCCTATTGTTTTCATAATGGTTGGGCATTTTACAAATTTGTAAGGGAGGCTAGAGTGGAGCAAAACAAGGCACTGAACAAGGACACTACACTGGAGGGGATGCTGGGGTGGGGTGCGCAGAAACAATTTTAAATAAGGGCATTTAAAGGAAAAAAATATAATTAACGAATTTAACTACTATCCATAATCTCACTAAAATTAGGTAAATATGTCCTATAATTAAGACAAGAGAGAGTACTTTTTATAAGATATAGAATAGTGACTTTGCGAAAGTTACTGAATAGACAAACATTTTATTATTGTAGACAACAATATGTAGGACTTAAAAATGGTCAGAGGTATTTCACCAAAAAAATGAAATAAAATGGTCAGAGGTGTTAGTTTAACGGACCAAAATAAGTGTACCTCATGACTTTCTTTCCTTCCTTTCAGTTGATCTTTTCTCCTCTGCCTCTTGTCGTTTTTGCTGCCTGTCCAACATTACAACAATGGTCATAAGTATCAAACATATCTCGTTTTGAGGGTTATGTCAATGCAAAATTAGATTTTTGCTACTCTCAATCACAAACACAACCAGAGGAATCAAAACCTGATCTATTTATCAGGTTTAAAAAATAAGAACTACCCTAGTCTGACGTCCCCACACGCTGTAGAGAATAACATATCAACAATGGTCACCAACTGATAAGGACCACATTAAATTCAGCGGTTTTATTCTGAAACCAGCGCTAGTTTTCACAGCTTTAATCATTTTAGTGAAGCTCTTAATTGACAATGTTTCATCAAAAGGTGTCTGACAATTGAAATAAAATGTATATATCAATGTATAAGAAAAAAAGAACACGGTGAAAAATAACCACCAAGATGATAATTCATTTATCAACCAATACCAAGTATATAATCATGAAATGCATTAGTTAAGGCATCACCAAAACAAATCACTCAAAGCAACAAAACCTTAGTAAAAGCCAAAACAACCAACAGAATAAAAGTAACAATTTAGCTGTCAGTAAATCACTTAACGTATCTAAACTGCTACATGTAAAAATATAACCCTTCAAACAAAATGTTAAAGCAATTACTGTAAGAAAAATGCAAGTAAAGGATCTGTGGTCAATATGTTTATTCAAAATTCTCCAGAAGTAAAACAAAGCTTAAGGGTCCAGTTGTCCCTTAACAGTTTTGCTCAAATGGGCAACATGAGAAACAAATAACATATCTACATGTGAAACCAAAATATAAAAGCAAAAAAAGAAAAACATAAAGAAGCTCAAAGTTGTTCATAATCTTACGCAAAAAGCATGTATCCACTACCAGCATTAGCAGCAGATAATATTGCAGCATGAACCCCACCAGTAGATCCAAAATCCTGCCCCAGAAAAGGCAGAGGATTTTCCTGATCACCATCCACCTAAACAAGATTATTCACCAAAATCTTGCGAGCACAAATAAAAGTTTCAAGCAAGTTGCAAATGTTGGTGGATTTGTTTAAATGAATACCTTGTCCCACTTTGATTTTTTGTTCTGTCTACCATCACGATTGGTGACCTCAACAGCAGGAGGCATCAAATGCAAACCACCTGAAGACACAAAAGAACCTGAAGAGAGAACGGAAAAAATCAACATAAAATGGAAAATGAGAAGTAAGAATGACCTTTGTCATACCATAGGTAAACTAGGTTGCTCTATAACTTGCGACAGGTACATTGATCCTTGAAAAACCAGTTACAATTCTTGGTTGTGCTCCCCCAGAGGCAAATTCAACTTTCTGTGCTTTCTTCTTCTCTAGCTCTTTCCTATCGCTATCATGCCTCATATCTGCCTCTGCTTATGACAGTTAGGGGACATGCAAAAGCAGTCATATCAATAAAATAAATCAACAGAAATAGTCAACAAGGTCGATGCAGAGAAGAAACAGTTAAGGACCTATTTCATCATAGTAGTCACTTGGGTCATATCCATGAGGGTCGAATACATCATTATCGAAACAAGATCCTATTTGCTCAATGTCCTGATACCTCACAGAATGCAACAGGAAGTCAGGGTTTCGATAGTTCATCATCCTATTCCGAACTTCTGCATTATATTAAAACTTTTTCCGGCCTTCTTATACTCAAGAAATTTATTTATCTTCCTCTGCAATGATAAAATCAAAGCAATGTGTCATGAAAGATCAACAAATATGAAAAGGCTAAACAAATATTATACAATTTTCTACTTTCTCAAAAATTAAGGGCAATTCTTTCTTTTTTTGATACTATGGACAATTCTTTTTTTATTATTACTTAAAAGTGCTAAGCTTTAATGAGTAAAGTGGTGATCATTCAACTTCCACTGTATAGAATGTCAAGAAGGGTAAGAAAGCACAATAATTTAAGGAACATTCAATGAAACAGAAGTTTTAGTGGCCAAAAAACATGATACAGAGAAGTTTTGGCAAATTATCTCACTTTTTTGATAACTTGATGGTTTTTAATCATAGAATGAGCAGTTGCTGAATTCATTGGGGATGTTAATTTGGGGACGTTAAATATTTTGTGGTAGTGATATTACTGAGTGAGCAATTGGTTTATGCGTTTTTCTTTGAGTCGTCTCCTCCTCCTCCGGCGTTCCTCTTCTCGTCTCACCTCTCTCTCGCTCTCTTCTCGCGTCGCGCAGGGTCTATCGGCCAAACGCTGTGGAGACAAGATGACTGAGTGAGCAAATCGATGGTTTATGCATTTTTTTTGTTGTTGGGAAACTTAGTAATTTTACATTCAAAACTAATATCAAAAAAGTCCTTGAAACTTCTTTGGGACTTTTTTTATATGAGATTTTAGTTTAGGACTTTTTTGATATTTTTTATATACCTTGGACCTCACTAATATTTTCCTTTTTATTACTACTATTAGCTTTAGTTGTCCGTTTTAAATTCCATTACAATATTCAACCCTTCTGACAAGAGAAAGCCAATGCTACAATGAACACCTAAAATGAATCTTAATAAGATGACTTCAAAACTACATTTTTTTAATGGCCGTGCATCTAGCTGACTTGTCAAACTAACTTGTCGAAGTAAACTTATCATCGATAGTATCGTAGCCACAAATTATGAACTAATGAAAGTTTATTTTTAACCATAAATATCTATTAAAAATAAAATTTAAAAAAAAAAAACAACTGTTTTGTTTAAATGTATTTCAAATCTAAATCATTAAAATTTAATTTATCAACAATTATAATTTATTATACTCAACAAAACAACTCTATGAAACAATGTTGTTAAACTCGCGAGTTAACTCGCCGAGTTTAACGAGTTTGCATTTTTACCTCAGGAAAACGTGTTAACTCAAGGGAGAAGGGGTGATTATGAGAGAAACCGGACTCATTAACTCAGATGTAAAATCGTTTTAGGCTTAAACTCAGTCAAACTCATTTCTGACATAGTCAAATTCATTAAACTCACCAATTTGAAACCGAGTTAAGCGAGTTGTAGATCTGGTAGAGAAAGGCTAAAAATCGCCTAGAAAAAAGAATAAAAAATATGAGGTTAAAAAGAAGCTAAATATTACTTATTTAGATGCTCTATTTTCATCTTAGGAACGTTGTGCCGTTGCCGCCATCTTCAATTTTTTTCCAAGTTCACACCTTTAGTTTTTCTTATTCTTTGCGCTTCCGCTTTGTGACTTTGCTTGTTGTATTCTCTATTTCTCCTTATATGAAGTTTTTATATGAAGTTTCTAAACATAATCAAATCCAAAATGATGGCACGAATTTAAAAGCAAGTTGACATGATTTGATAAGTTAGAAACACAAAAATAATAAACCTAATCAGTGAAATCGTGAGTTCAACTAAGTTTAATTTGTAGCTTGCACTAGTTTTTAGAACAAGTTAACCCGTTTTGTAAATAAGAAACACAAACAATAAACTTGATCATAAATCAACTTTAACAACTATGTATCTCACATTTATTGTTAAATACTTAGATCAAGTAATTTATATACATTATGTCAAGTTTTCCTATCATATATGACCATATGTCCTAATTATTATATTTTTCCATGTGGATAATGTTTCAAAAATAAGACACATGTCCGCAAAACTTGACAAAATAAATATAATAAATTTGACCTAAGTATTTTTTTTATTATCATCTTTAATTGTCTATTTTAAATTTCATTATATTAGTCAATGTTGCGCCTAGCCCAAGAAACTCAAGGGAAAATTAGAATGAAGGACCTAGAGGAAAATATATTTATTGAGAAGAACCATAAAAATTGTAATTACTTAGAATGACCAAACATCATAATGTAAATTTAAAATTACTAAATTATCCCTAGTCAAACTTCCTGCATTATCCTCAAGAGCATGATGTGGAATGGGAGGATAGAAGGGACCTTAGCAAAACAATAGAAAGTCTATCCTCAAAAAAAGTATGATAAAGCCACACTAACAAATATTGTTTCTAAAAATGTATTGTTCTTGACCAAGCTAATAGAAAATTTATTATATCGAGAGATTATGCCATTGTGGTTTTTCTTCAAAATTACATATTTTAGGAAAACTAATATTGTGATTGTGATGAGCACAAGCTCAAAGGGAAAGCCCAATCCCCAAAAGCTAGCCTATGGGGAGGGAGAACCCAATGGACTTATAAACCTCACTCCAAGAGCTTGGCTCCCTGATGTGGGACTCATTACAGTGATCTGGCTTGCAAGATAGCGTTAATATATAAAAGGATAAGTCCGTTATCCATGTTATTATGTTCAGGTTTGTTAGTTTTATTATGAGCATTGTCTTTTCTTAAACTGTTTGTGTTTTTCTACTTATGGTCTATGTTTTTCTCTAGCATTACTTACTATGATATTAATAAAAGTCTCATATATATGAGGGGGCAAAGCATAAATAAAGATACCAGCATGGTTTTTTTTTTTTTTTGCCTTCTATATATATATGTCAATTTCTCTTTTCTTAAATAATTTGTATCTCTACGTTCGTCTTTGCGTTCCTATCACTAAAAAAAGATTTGCCTGTTAAAATTTATTTCAACATTTCTTTTCGAGTAGTAGTTACTAGAATAGATTTGCCTGTCTGTGTGTTCTTATCACCAAAAATAACATTTGCTTGTTGAAACTTCTTTTAATATTTCTCTTTACTACGTTTGTCTGTGCATTCCTTTCAATTCTCTATATTTCTGTATATTCTCTCCATTGTATCGGTTGAGTTGGCTGAAAAAGAGTGAATAATATTTGTTTATTTCAAAGAGATAAGCTGGGTTAAGGTGAGGAAAAACAGCCGGCATGATAACAAGAAGAAGAAAAAATGATTTTGATAATTTGATTGTCCAAACTAATATTTCGACCCATATTTTCTACTCGTATGCTCATTATATTTACAAAGTATAATAGTAAAGACATACTTTTTGATGCATTGACTACAAAATGGTTATGCTTCTTTGTCCTAAAGGTGCACCCAGCACCCGAAATATTTTCAGAGGTACACTCAGCACCCTAAAGTTTTTTATGAAGCAATTTTAACCCTAAACTAATTTTTATGGTGCAATTATATCCAACCTTAACATAAGTTAAATTTTGACTGTTAAAATACTTATTAGACAAACCTTTGACCAAACATTATCCAAGTGGCATCTTATTTGTACTGCTTACGTGGCTTAAGGAAAAGAGACGAGGCCACCGATGCTTGGGAAACATCTAAATCGAAGAAAATTCTCAATTTCTCTCCATCAGAAAGCTCATCGAGGTTTGGGGAAAATCTCTTACTGATTTCTTATTTGTGCTGCTTACGTGGCATCTTATTTGTACTGCTGAAATTTTCTCCAAACCTTGGTGAACTACTTTTCCGATGGAGAGTAAATCCAGAAATTTCATGCATTCAGATGTTCTCCCAAGCCTCTGTGAACTCATCTATTTTCCTCAAGCCACATAAGCAATCTAACTAAGATGCCACCTGGATAATTTTTGGTCCAATGTTTGGCTAATAAGCATTTTAACGGCCAAAGTTTAACTTACGTTAGAATTGGATATAATTGCACCATGAAAATTAGTTCAGGGTCAAAATTGCCCCAATAAAAAAAACTTTAGGGTACTGAATGCACTTCTGAAAATACCTTGGGGTGCTGGGCATAACTTAACCCTATCCTTTAGCTAATTACATGACATATGTAGAATATAAACATAATCGATCTTCATGGTCTTTTTCTTTTCATTGCTTGATTAATGCAGGTGCTGTATGTTGGCGGTGATGTTTACACCTGAGGAAGAATATGGACAGATGTTTGTGCCATTGTACTATTCGTTGAATTCTTAAACATTTCATTCAGTAGTTATATATGTCAACCTATTCGATATATGTGACTCTGTTTTCATCACAAGCAACAGTCCTTCCTATCAATAAATAAAGGGGTGAGAGACTTGGCCCTGTTCAAAACTCTATCCTTAATATGTGGTTTGGTTTACTGTTTATTTTATGACTCCAATTGGTGTGCTATGATTGTGAAGTACTTTCATTTCATTCAACAACTGTGTGGCTCGCCTAATTAATTGTGTGTTGCGATTCAAAACTTTTATAAAAATATTATATGGCTGCTCCTCTAAGGCATTTGTCATATCCCGGATTTTGAGCTTAGAAGTTCAACAATTAGCTTGAAATAAATAGGCTATTAAGCTGGTTGGATAAGAGCCCTAAAAGTGCGCCACAAAGGATAGAATGATGTAACATCTCATTTTCAAAAGCGAATTTTTTTTTCTTTATCAGAGTAGAGCATCGGAACAAATAAAGTATTGAGTAACTGGTACAACATTAACTGTGGCGTAGCTGTCTGTTTATAAAGAACGATACATTTATCTGTTCAAATCTTAAATATCCTCGGTCGGGTCTTCCCGCGGTCTTCACGCATGCTGCTTACTCTGCTTATTCTTATCTTTTGTCCTCGGGTCTCCGTACCCTGAAGCTATAGTAAGAGCAGAGGTCCAATGCCCATCGGACCTCAGGTAACGGTTAACCTCATGCTTATATAAACAATATATGTATAACAGATATTCCTAATATTACAGCAATGATCAAGCCAGTACGTCGTATGATCATTTGATAACAACTACAATAACATGTAAAGTTATCCACAGTCGCACTATTACCCCTGTGCCACGATGTACGGTCGTGTCCTCGCCGCTAGGAAAACATAACGGCATTATTATGACTCTAACCCGTGTAAAGCTGTATTTAGTGATCTAAGTACGGTTCCTAGTCACGGTGCATGTCCGAGACGAGTCATGTTCATGGCTTATGAAAGTATCCACAACATATATAAGTATACTATAAGCATTAGAATCAGTGTTATAGTACGTCGCGAACGTACCTTCGTCGATGAATACGGTACGTCGTCGGTCGGATCGCAATCACGGTATCCTATAAGGATAATATCGTATTTAATCAATAAACAATATCCTAACAGATATTCTAGTCACAAATGACCATTTTACCCCGACCTTAGAAAATCGCTACCCGATAAAATTTCGCGAGCTTCGCTACTCTGACTCCCAACTTTCAGAAACTCAATCCCTACCATGTTTTTACCTCGTCGGGCATCTTTCAATGCAATGAGGCTTAAAAACAAGAATAGGAATTTCATTTCCTACTTCCTAGATCTAACTAACATTTCTACTAAAACTACCGAACAAAAGACTAGAACTTAAAACTAAGGACCGAAGAACTTACCCAGAACCTTGCTACTTCTTCTCCAGAGCTCCTCCTTCTCTCTTCTCTCTAGATTTTGAATTGCCTAAGCAAATTTTGGTGTGAATTGAAGTGAAATGAAGGGGTATATTTATAGGAATTTGGTGTGGCATAAGTGGTAATTCCTTTGAACTTTTTCTACTTCATTCATGGCCATTAGATCTAGGGTTATTTTTGAGACTTCATCCTCACCCTCCATCCTCCTAACCGACCTCCCCCCTCTCTTTCCTCTATCGTCTTCCATTTCATGACATCACCTTATCCCTTAAGGATTTTCTCCTACCGATTAAATCCCCTGCTCAGTGTTCTAATCGCATAAGCTTTTAAATCTCAAATACTTTTAGAGGTAAACCTTGAAGTTTATGTAATCACTTGAAAAGTATTTGGATTAACAAGGATTATGGTCCAATTAGGGGTCTTTACTAGCCTTTTAGTCATTTTAGGATAAACCCCGTCGGTTACGGAAATGACTTGGAGATCGATAACCTACTCGGGATAAAAATACACTTGTTTATAATATGTTCTGATGTTAGATACTTAGTTCACATATTTCAAAATACGATTTAATTTCTATCGGTTCTCATTTATCCTATTTGCTTTTCATCAAAATATCTCTTTTTCTTCTTTATCTCTCCTACCACTTGAGTATGCATTCACACACACACACTTTTTCTCTTTGCTTCCCTCTTCCAAATTTTCGAATTCAAGGCTCCTTCTTGGCCAAGGATGTTGCTTTTCTTCTTGCAAAATATCTCATGTTCATGTGTTCTCATTGGCTAGTTGTAAACTTTGACTTTTCAACATGCTTTTGATTAATTGATTGAAAAGGAACCCCTTTATGCTAGCCGACATTACTCTTTGATCAATCAGATATGCTTTTAACAAATATCGCATAATATCATAATTTAATATAACAAACTTCCTCTTCCATGAGCAAACCGAAATCCCCTTCCCCTTTAGCCATTTCATATGTCTTTAATTAACAAAACACCCTTTGTTTCAAGCCTTCTCATTGATTAATACTTGATTCACATGGATTACTCTTTATGATTAACTTATGGCCTTAGGATTAACTTTATTAACTTCAATCTAAGCCTTTGATTCTTATTTGACTTGTCAAAGTTGATTTAGCAAGTTTGATTAGAGCCTTTATCTTATGCTTAGTGATCCTTTGTTGATCAATTAGGCTTTAGGGATTTCATGTATTTAATCTTATACATTTTCTTAATCATTCCTAATTAATTAGCAATTATCTTTATGCTAATCTTGACCCTTCATTGGTCATTTAATCTTTAATTAGGGGTTGTACATAGTTAACTTTGGACATTTCCTTTATTCATCTATTAATTGTTAACAATTTTCTTAAATTGGATTAATTATTTTCTCACAACTTTTGTGTTTACATTGGTAATTTATGCACCATGTATTATTTTAAAAATCATAAGACAACTTATGGTTCCCAAAATAATAGTGGATTTTTGCCTATTTAAATTCCAAGGAAATAATACCATAAATTACCTAAATTAGAGACAACATACTTTCCTATTTTTAATAAATATTTAATTGCCTCTTAAGACATCTCAGAGTATTTTATGACCCATAAATGTATTTAGGGTTTTTTTGGCACTTTATTCCTTCTAATTTCAAGAGAAATTACCCTAGAAAAATAAGATAAATATAACACAAGATTTGAGACCATATATTCACCTATTAAGAATAGGTATTATTTATCACAATGTAATATTCAAGATAAATAATTATCCGCGTATTACAAATGATGTCCATGGACTATTTTTAATATTTGGCCCTTTTGAATAAAGGTTAAACAAGTGATTAAAGGTTATTCAAAGGCTAACTAAAATAGTATACTTGCAGAGAACTAACCAAGTTCAAGTGATGAGCTCGTCGATGGTTCCGGTGCCTATGCAGTCTGTAACTTTTGCAGAAGAGTTTGATCTTCTGCAAAGGAGTTCGAAGAAGATAAAAAACGGAGACCTTCTCAATGATGAGGGGGAGTGGCCAGTGCTTGCTAAGACGACTCAGAAGAAGTGGGGATGCGGTCAATCATTTGCAGAGAAACTCAAAGGAAGCTGTAATGAGGAAACCATGGTAGGGTCTGCGGAAGGTGTCCACAGCCTTTCGGATGATCCTATTTTGGACAGTGAAACGGAGATGGAAGGGAGTGAGCCTGAGTGTGTGATTACTGAAGATCCAAAACGCAATTTCCCTACTTTCACCTTTTCTGAGAAAATGAAAAAAAGGCTATACAAAGCCTGGAACAGAGCTGTTATCATCAAGCTGCTTGGGAAAGAAATAGGCTACAAGTTACTATTATCTATTCTCCAATCTCTTTGGGCAAAACGTGGAGTTATTAATCTGATTAATATAGGTAATGGCTATTTTGTGGTTAAACTTTCGAATAAGGAGGACTATTGTAATGCCCTCACTGGGGGACCATGGATGATCTTTGATCATTACTTGACAGTCAGGCCATGGGAACCCCAGTTTCATCCATGGAAAGCTAAAATTGAAAAAGTTGCTGCCTGGGTAAGAGTCCCCAAGGTATTTCTTGAGTATTATGATCACAAAGCTTTGACATGGATAGGGAATCGAATAGGGGATATCATTAAGATAGATATGAACACTTCTGGCCATGTTAGGGGATATGCAAGAATTTGTGTTTTAATGGACATTGGGAAGCAACTAATGGCAGGATTTACGTTAGACGGTGAAGATTATTACCTTCAATATGAAGGGCTTCATGGCTTGTGTACTTTCTGCGGAGTTTATGGGCATAGTAAAGGAGAATGCTCTGCTTCAATGAAGATGATAAATCCAGAAGCTATGGTAGAGGGAAGGGATCACATAGAGAAGACGGTGTCGAAGGCGTCGGTGGGGACTCAAGGGCTGAGGTGGATGTGTGGAAGGTGGTTCAAAAACCGCGTAGACAGAAGAAAACCTCGAAGTTGAAATCGACGGGAGATTCTCAGGCGAGCGGCGGTGGTTCTCGGTATGAAGTTCTAGCCGTTGAGGAGGTCAGGGATGATGAAAACCGGAAGGTGAGTTCTGAGCAAGTCGTACAGAGCCTTACGGTGGTTGGTGAGAAGTCGCAGGCTGGAAATCTTGAGAAGGGGGGCAGTACGGAGAGTAGACTGAGAGTGAGGAAAAATGGAGGCAAAAGGAAGGGGGAGAGAAAGATGAGGTCGGCGGTTGAGGGAAGGACTCAGGATCTTGTCAGACAGGATCTGAAGAGAGAGAAACGCTTTGAGGATTACTTGGGGGGTGAGCTGCAAAGTGGGGTTTCTATGGGTTTGTCAAAGGAGATTTCGAGTTCCGAGGTTCTTCAAAAAGGGAGGGTGCAATCTTTGGATGATTCTGGAGGTATGGGTGTGGATGACGTGGCTAGCTCTCCTATCCTTTTTGCCGCCGAGATGCTGGATCCTGGAGATAGTGAAATGGTTCCGAGCCTTCATGGGAAATTTTGGGCTGCTCCGAATGAGAGTGGGCCTGTCGTGGGAGTGGATTCTTTGGATCCTGGAATTCATGGGCCGGATCCAGATTTGGTTGGGGCTGGTGGGGAGGACGCTGGGCTTAGTGTTATGGTACCTGAAACCCAAAATCTTTGTTAATCTGTGCTGGGCCTTTGTTGCTTATTCTGTGTTGGGCTTTTGTTTATTTTCTTTTAGTTAGCTCTTGTTTTATTTTATTAAGAGGGTGTCCAATGTCTCTTAAAAACTTGATTTACTGGAATGTGAGGGGGGCCTGTGGGCGTGATTTTTTGCAAAATATCAGAGCGGTCTGTAAACGGAATAAGCCTTGTCTTCTGTTTCTGGCGGAGACGAAGACTGAATCAGTGGACCGGCTTAGATGTGTGAGCAGATTAGGTTTCGATGGTTTGTCTTATGTTCCCAGTGTTGGTAGGTCGGGTGGGATCCTTGCTGCTTGGAATTCTGCTTTTGTTGAGGTTGAGGTGCTCCGGCTTGATCGTCGGTTTATCCACCTCGGATGCGGTATCCTAATGAGGATTGGTTACGCGTCACTGCGCTGTATGCTATTCGGATAATTCTCATAAACGAGTTTATGGAGCCGACTTAGTGGGATTGCTGCTTCTATGGATATAGCATGGTCGGTGATTGGAGATTTTAATGACATTGCTACTCTTGATGAGAGAACGGGAGGATCTAGTGGTTGTTCGCTGCGATGTTCCCTTTTCACTGATAGACTGCAGGCTTGTAATCTCATGGATGTGGGTTCTATTGGATCCAAATTTACATGGAGGGGGCCCAGGTTTAATAATGGTCGGCGGCTCTATGAACGTCTGGATCGGGTTGTCTCTAATCAGGAGTTCCTTTCCTCCTTCCCCGAATGCGTTGTTCAGGTATTAACTCGAACTCGATTCTCTGATCATAATCCTGTTATGTTGAAATGTGTGGCAGGTAATGTGGTAAATCCTGGTGGTCGCCCTTTTAGATTCGAGGCCATGTGGGCTTGCCACGAGGATTATTCCGCTTTTTAGAGAGTGCACGGAGATCGAACATGCACATTAATCAGGCACTTGGCTTTCTTCAACAGTCGTTGGTTAGGTGGAATAATGATATTTTTGGGATGGTTGAAAACAAGAAGCAGTCTTTATTGAACAGGATAAATGGTATCCAAAGCGTGGATGCTTATCCTTATTCTGCTTTTCTCTGTAAGCTGGAGATGGAGTTGCAGGATGGTTTGGAGAGGCTTCTGAAGTTGGAAGAAATTAAGTGGTTCCAGAAATCGAAGAGTGAGTGGATATCTAAAGGAGACAGAAATACTAAGTACTATCATTTGAAGACTAAGTTGCGTTGTAGGAGGAATAGGATTCGATCTTTGAAAAATGAGCAGGGGATCTGGGTGGATGAAGAAAGTGAGTTGAAGGCTCTTATTTCTAACCACTTTAAGTCCTTATATAGGGCTAGTATAGGTGGTAGTCAAGTCATGTCCACCAGGGCTTCTTTCCCTCCTATAGATCCTCAGGTTCTCTCGGATATAGGATCGATTCCTAAAGATGAGGAAATCAGGGCGACTTTGTTTGCTATGGGAAGTTATAAAGCCCCTGGAATTGATGGGTTCCCTCCGTTATTTTATAAAGCGAATTGGAATACGGTTGGCCCTACTCTTTGTGATTTTGTGAAGAGAGCTTTTAAGCGGGAAGTTTCTTTGGAGGATTCTAATGAGACCTTGATCTCCCTGATTCCTAAGCGTGATAATATTGAGCTTGTGTCTCATTTTAGACCCATTGCCTTGTGCACAATTCACTATAAGTGTTTATCTAAGCTTATTGCTAATCGGCTTCGGGGTGTGTTGAAGGATACTGTGTCCCCATTCCAGGCTAGCTTTATTAAAGGAAGATGTATCCAGGATAACATTATTGTGGGGCAGGAGATTCTTCATACTATGGGGAAGAATAGGAGTAAAAGAGGTCTCATGGCGATTAAAATTGATCTTGAAAAGGCTTACGATAGAATTAGTTGGGCTTTTTTGAAGAAGGTTTTGGTTGATTTGGGTTTGGATAGTGTTCTTGTTGATTTAATTATGGAGTGCGTCTCTTCGGTCTCCTATAATGTTTTGTGGAATGGGGCCAAGACTGAATTTTTTAGGCCTACCAGGGGGCTAAGACAAGGGGATCCTATTTCTCCTCTTCTGTTTGTTCTCTGTATGGATAGATTATCGCATTCGATATGTGATGCTGTTGAAGATGCGAGCTGGAGGCCCATCTATGTTACTAAGGATGGTCCTAAGGTTTCTCACTTGATGTTTGCGGATGATATCTTGTTGTTTGGGATTGCGACTGAATCTCAAGCTCGCTGTATGATGAATTGTCTTCAAAGCTTTATGGAAGCTTCTGGCGGCAAAATTAATCTGGACAAGTCTTCTATCTTTTTTTCGCCTAAGGTGCCTCTTGGTAGTAAGATGCGGATTAAAGAAATTACAGGTATGAAAATCTCGTGTGAGATAGGAAGGTATCTTGGTTTTCCTCTCTCACGGAATAGGAGACCTAGAGAGAAATTTCAGTATGTGATTGATAGAGTCAAGTCTAAATTGAGCATCTGGAAGGCTAATAGTCTATCTATGGCGGGTCGAATAACGCTTGCTAAATCAGTTATTAGCTCGGTTCCTATTTTCCCTATGCTTGTGACCAGGCTTAGAAGAGTGTTTGCCATGAGATTGAGCGGCTTCAAAGAAATTTCATTTGGGGGCACGATGGGATGAGTAATCACTATCATGCGGTGGGATGGGAGCAATTATGTAAACCTAAAGAGTTTGGAGGTTTGGGTCTGAGAAGGCTGTGTTCTGTTAATCAGGCGTGTGGTGCTAAATTAGCTTGGAACATTGTTCGTGGGGCTAATGGCTTATGGGCTGATATTCTCTTCCATAAATATATGATGAGAGATAGTGAATTCCTCCTCTCGTTTTGTCACAGGGATTCTACTCTGTGGCGCTTTATTTGCGATCAAAGGGAAGTTGTGGAGAAGGGGTCCAAATGGCTGATAAAAAATGGATCGTCTGTTAGTTTCTTTTGCGACTGTTGGGTGGGTCATGGTGTTACCCTTGTGAATTATTGTCTTCGCTCATTGTCTGCTGAAGAGGAAGAATCTGTAGTTGCGGATTGGGCTGAAAATGGCCGCTGGAATATGCCTAAAATATCCTCTGTGATTAACCCGGAGGGAGTGAGAAAGATTGTAGCGGTGCTTCCTCCTAGATGTGATGCGGATACTGATTGCTTGGTGTGGGGCGCTACGACTCATGGTCAATTTTCGGTGAAGAGTGCTTATTATCTCATCGAACCGAATTTATCTGAGGATCGGGAGGAGGTCTTTAAAGCTATATGGAAATGGGGTGGAGCCGAAAGAATTCGGGTTTTTATGTGGAAGGTGGCTCTGAATAAGCTGCCGACGAATGTTTGGAGGAGTTCTTGGTCTCAGAATTCCCCTCTATGTGGGAAGTGTAATGTAGAGGTAGAAGATATTCTTCATGTTCTACGGGACTGTAAGTATGCTAAGGATATGTGGTTGTCCCTAATTAAACCCAGGTATGCGATTTCTTTCTTTTCTTTGAACTTAAAAGAATGGCTTGTTTTTAATCTTAAATATCAGGTTGGATGTAAATGGGAGGGGTATTGGCAATTAGTTTTTGGTGTGGCTATTTGGAAACTCTGGAATTGGAGAAATAAAAGTATCTTTGATAGGAATTTCTCCAAACCTCATGATCCTGGTAAGGCGATCTCTATGATTTGGCCTAGTTTTGCGGTTATTGTTAATGTTTCAGGTGGAGGGGAGCTGCGAGGAGCAAGAAGGGTCTTGGGATGGGCTAAGCCCCCTTTGGGATGGCTGAAGATTAATGTAGATGGTGCGAAATCTTTGTCTTCTCCAAATGCAGGTTGTGGAGGGGTCGTTAGAGATGGAATGGGCAACTGGGTTGTCGGTTTCTCCAAATCGATTGGAGACTGCCAGGCGAATTCGGCTGAAGAATGGGCTATTCTGGAAGGATTATTGCTTGTCTGGGATCTCGGATATAGGAAGATAATCCTAGAGTCGGATGCTGATTCTGTGGTTAATTTGCTTCGGATCATGATTGTGTGTCTGTAGTAGTATAATCCTTAAGGCTAGAGAGATGTTGCTTCTTAATTGGCAGGTTGATATTATATCTATCCCTAGATTTTACAATAGAATTGCTGATGCCCTAGCTAAAGAGGGCATTGCAAGTTCTAGGATTTTTGATGAATGCCCGGTCTTTTTGAGAGGCTGGGTGGATCAGGAGTGTTTGGGATTCATTCCCCGTTGGTGTAATGTTTTATTTATAATATAGGCTATATGCCATCTTTCTTAGCAAAAAAAAATAAATAAAATAGTATACTTGCCAAGATAACATGGCATATCTCTTGTCCCAAGTTTGGGAAAAAGTGTAACTTATGAAAATTCTGGGTACGTGATGATAATTTTGGAAATTACACCTAGAATTTTAGGAAAAATCTCCGAAGGCATAGGAAAGTATAAATAATTCCCCAAACTATATATTTGAGGCTTAATTGAAGTATAAATATGGAAATTACCTCAAAAATAAATTTTAATGAATGATTATAATTTTGGTTAATTAAGGGATAATTAGCCAAATTTAATCATGATAAATACTAGGAGGCCTCAAGTAATTTATCCAAAATAGGGGATTTTAAGATTAATGTGAGTTAAAAAATAGTTTCATGCCCTAGAAATGGAAATTTTATCTTAAATAATATGTTATGGTCATTTTATCCAAGAATAAGGTAATTTCTTGGAAATTATGGGAAAAATAGTTAAAGACCAAATTTAAGCTTGAGAAAAATTATCGAAATACTCCCTAATAAATTTTGAAGTTATTACCCTGGGCCAAGGAATCATTAAAAAAAAGGCAATTGTAGAAGATTAATCACATACAAATTGGGAAATAAAATTTAGTTTCATAATTTATCTTTGGAAAGTGCAATCCATGACCTCATGAAGTACCTATGTGGCGTGATCTTAAGAAGGGAGGGTGGAAGAAGAAATTTTGGCAACATGATAATAAGAGGGCATTAAATTAATAATTGGAGAGGAGGTGGAATTGAAAAACACTATAATGCCACTTATTTATTGCAACAAAAAGGGCTAAGGTGCACATGTGTTTATCCGGAGGAGCGTCCAATGCTATGTTTTTTTATGTATAAAAGTGACTACGTTGTTATAAATTAGGTGTAAAAATGCCGTTTGATTGTTAAGTTTGACTTTTTTTACTGACTGGATGATAACGTGGCTTTCAAAGGTGTAAAAATATACATGTGGTTTGGTCAAAAGAGTGTTCAACACCAACACCAAGTATTTTTTTTTTCCTAGGGAAAAGCAATTTCAGGATCGGAGCTTGGGTTGGGCAGGAGGTGGAGGCTCCAAGACGGGTCAGGGTGTCGGATTCCGTGGGGATACACTTGGTGCCGTATTCGCCATTGGTGTTGAAGGGAGATTTTCACGATCAGCCATTCAAGAACGAGATGTTCGACTTTGAGTTTTCGAACATGTTCGACCACGTGCTGTATCCGGAGAAGTTTGTGGGAGAGATAGAGAGGACGTTGAAGAGAGGAGGGTGTGTGTTGCACGTGACTTTGAGCCGCGGCCGGATAAATACTCGGCCAACGATGCATACAGCGTGACGCCGTTGAAGAATCTGTTCAGAATGTCGGAGCTGGTTCACGCACGTGAAGTTGACGCTTTTGGGTTAGACACACAGGTCGTTTTCCGTAAGAATGTTTTTTTTTTCCTAAATATTTTTGGGGCTAGAGATTCACTACCACGTATCTGTTCCTTATTATTGAACGACTTATTATTTTTTTTTTTTTGTGTTGGATGCACTTAATATTTTAGTTTGTGGATCTTGAAGAAGATTTGGAATGATATGATGCAGTTGTATTTAAAGTTTAGAAGTTGCAGGTAGTTTTTGTCCTCTGTTTCGTCTGGGTTCATCAATTCATTGACTCTTTTGAAAGACTTGGCTATCACCTAAGAGGGGGTGAATTGGGTGTTAGATTAAAAACTTAGAACTTTAAAAAGCTTTTCGCGACTTATTGAAAGTAGTTTGAATGACAATAATAATTTATAAAGAGATGAACAATCATTCAAAACATATATCTTTGTAATGTAAGAGATAAGGGAAGACAATATGCAAGCGTGATTTATCTTGGTTCGGCCCAATTCTTGGCCTACGTCCGGGCCTCAAGCTCCACTTGAGATTTTCAATCCACTATCTTCTTTCAACTTGATTACACGTTCTGTACTTGAAGTAATCCTCTCACTAGGATTCACTCCCCCTTACAAACTGTAATCAATACACCTGTTTGATTACACACTCTGTACTCGAAGTAATTCCCTCACTAGGATTCGCTCCCCTTACAAGCTGTAATCAATACAATGGGTTTCCTACTCAAGATCACCCAATCTTGAGTAACTCTCAGATAGAAAGATAGGATGTTTACAAATAAATCTCCTCTCTCAGAAGTGAATGGATAAACACTGAAGTACAATACAAAACATTTCACTCTCTAAGATAAGCTATGTAGACATTGAAAAACAGAGAGTAAATGATGAAAATCAGAGTAATAGCATGTTGAAGATGTAGGCTTGTGTCTCTGCGTTTTTCTGTCTTGAATCTGTCTTCTTTTATAGGTAGAGATCAGTATATGACCGTTTTAAGATTTAATGACTGTTGGGTAAAGAAATATAGCCGTTAGACTCAGATGAAACTAGCCGTTAGAACTTTTGCACAGCTTTCTATGTTCTGACACAAATCTGAGATTTTGAGATTTGCTTCTAATCCTTCGTTTGAATGTTTGTATCCGTTGAAGAGCATCGCAGTCGAGCATTCAACTTCATTTGTTCAAGTTCTTCGTTGAAATCTGTCTTCTTTCCCATTCCTGAAATTCTGCAGTAAAGTTCATCTTCACCTTTTTGATAGATCTTGATTTCTGTCAAGTTTGATGTTATCTCAAGCTTTAATCATCTGAAACTCACTAACAAATTGATTAAACATATTTAAGAATGGTAATGAGTGATGATATGAAGTATCTAGATCATCTATGAAGATTTCGCAAAATCCAGAAAAACTGATTTTCAAATAGAGTGTCGAAAACTAGAGTTTCCAAATGAAAACTGGAGTTTTCAACTGTTCACTTAAGTGCAAACTCGAGTTTTGAAACACAAACTCGAGTTTTGGTCTTTCTCAAGTATATGTCGCGATTGAGATTCGAAGAACATTTTGAATTTGAAGCAAAACTCGAGTCATTAAGTGACTAACTCGAGTTTTGGAGTTCCTCGGCCCTTGGTTGCTCTCTGTCTGATGGAAACTCGAGTTTTGGTCTCACAAACTCGAGTTTTGAAGATGCTCTGACGTTCGTTGCTCTCTGTGTGATGGAAACTCGAGTTTCCAACTTAATGACTCGAGTTTCGGTCTTTCCCAAAATCATATTTTGCTCTTCTATCCCCGACAAATTCGAGTTTTGATTCCCAAACTCGAATTTGCTTCATTTGATAGCAAGCGTGCAACATCTTGAGCAGACAGTCGAATTTCAAGGGCCATATCTCCTGGTCTGAACTCCGTTTTGGTCTGTTCAAACCTTTTGGAAATCCCTTTGAGTCTAACTTCATATGCCACCGATTTCAGCTCAATCGGATTTGTACTTTGTGAGATATATTCAAAACATTGAAGGTTGGTCTGATGAGTGACGTTGATTTCACTGTCAACTTCCATAATTCATAGCTCCTTCATCTGAACTCATTTTAGCTTGAATTATATATCCAAATGACGCATTGGGAGTCTAGTTTCATATGCCATTGGTTTCACCTCAATCCAATCTCTGTTTTAGGAGATATCATTGAATTACCAGATGTCGCCCGAGTGAAACGTTAAACAAAGTTGCTGAAGAGCTGAAGACCGCTGTAAACTCGAGTTTTGAAATGCAAACTCGAGTTTTCCTTGTCCAGAGACGCCAGAGATGCTGAAAACATTGCAAACTCGAGTCAGTTAGTGATTAACTCGAGTTTTGAGTTCCAAACTCGAGTTTTGACTTCCAAACTCGAGTTTTCTCATACCAGAGAGGCAAATCATTGTAGCGAAGTAGGAAACTCGAGTTTTAATATCTGAACTCGAGTTTTCTCATCCTGGAACTGATTTTTTGCTGGTTTTAACTCTGAATTGACCAATTCCAACTTTCATATGAACTTGAATAATAATTTTCTCAATCCATTCAACAAGTTCTTCTATCTTTCTTCTCTTCTCTTCATCATTCTCCATAGTTTAACTCTTTCTTTCTTCTTTTCTCTTGATCATTCCCAAAATTCAATTCTTGCTTTCTTTTCTCCTCTTCTTCTTCTCTTGATCATTTTCATAATTTAGTTCTTCAATATCTCATCTTCTTCTTGAACTTGACATTCTCTTCAATTTCTTCTTTCTAAAATCTCTTATCTCTTTCTTGAGCTATTATTCAACTTGGACTAATCTACATTAAATATAGTAGTTAGTCAATGTAGGAGATAAATATATCATACAAACTTTGTGCTCTTAATAATGGCACTTATATAAGACATCATCAAAACTAATCAAAACCTGTTCATTTAAAAATTGAAGTGGAAAGTAAATTAATGTATAGAAATTCGATTTTTCCACACAGTTGCTTTGAAAGCCACGTCATCATCCAGTCAACAAAAAAAGTCAAACTTGATGATCAAAGTCAAATTTAACAGAAAATCCATCTCAGGGCCCATATTGACAAAAAAAATGTCAAAAAATGCTCAAGAAAAAGTCATATGTCTTTTGGTATTATTTCATAAAACGTTAACAACTAAATCAGTCTCATTAACATTTAAATCAATACCCGTTAACAACTAAATCGGTAGCATTAACAACAATATTCTAACAACTTAATCAGTCTCATTAACAACTAACGTTTTATGAAATAATACCAGAAAAGGTCCTAGGGTCTTTTTTGACATGTGACTTTTTCTTGGACCTTTTTTGACATTTTTTGCCAATATGGCCCCTGAGATGGATTTTCTCAAATTTATCGGTCAAATAATATTTTTGCACCTAATTTGTAAATATTCACTTTGGTACCCAAAAAAGCTCCTGGTGTTGGCGTCCTTGTGGTAAAACATATGTGCATTTTTGCACTTTAACACTAACAAAAACTTCCATTGTTGGGAATCGAACCCGGGTCTCTTGGGTGAGAGCTGAGTAACCTAATCGACTAGACTACAACGGATTGTTGCTAAGTATTCAAACTGTAATATTAATTCTTTAATAAAGTTTACAAGTTTAACATAACTAGTACAGATTTTCAGGCATAAATTGCACTGCTCATGACCCATGAGAATTGTCAATTTTAAAGTTATAATTTATATAAGATGACGATACATTTTTTGGCCGGTAAAGTGAATTGCATTAATTAAAGGGAAAATGATAAATAAATACCATATGAATTTGCAAAACCCTTAGGAGTCCCCCGAATTTGTAAAAAAACTTAGAAGTGATAAGGAGATATGAGGGATATGCAAATTCGGGTGAAATTACCCTTTTAGCCTTAGCTTTAAATTAATAAAAGTACCCTAGCCAGAAGGCCGCTGGCGGGTGGGCGCCGGCAACCGACGAGGGCGGTGGGGTGGGGTTTGTTTTTTTTAAACAAATATATTCATTGAAAGTTGGGAGGTGGGGTTCGAATCCCCACCCCCACACATCCATGGGACCAAGTGGCCCAACCACTGAGCCACTTGGTTCCTTTAATATATATATATATATATATATATATATACATACATACACATTAACAAATATATATATTCTTCTTATCATTTTTTTAACGGTAGTTACAAAACTTTCAACAGCATTTACAAATCTTCCAACGCTATTTACAAAATTTTCAACGGCATTTACAACTTTTTTTTTAGGTTTACCTTTTTTACCTCTGAGGAAAAAAAAAATAATGCATTATCACAAAACTTTCAACGGCATTTACAAATCATCCAACACTATTTACAAAATTTTCAACGGCATTTACAATTTTTTTTTTTTTAGTTTTACCTTTTTTGCCTCTGAGGGAAAAAAAAATGCATTATCACAAAACTTTCAACAGCATCTACAAATCTTCCAACGATGTTTACAAAATTTTCAACGGTATTTACAACTTTTTTTTTTTAGGTTTACCTTTTTTGCCTCTGAGTAGAAAAAAAAATGCATTATCACAAAACTTTCAATAGCATTTACAAATCTTCCAACAGTGTTTACAAAATTTGCAATGGCATTTACTACTTTTTTTTTTAGGTTTACTTTTTTTGCCTCAGAGGGAAAAACAAAAAAATAATGCATTATCACAAAACATTCAACACCATTCACAAATCTTCCAACGCTCTTTATGATATTTATTTATCATTTTCTCTTAATTAAAAAAGGAGGCAAAAGAAACATAACATGCCTATAATGAAAGGAAGACAAAATGAAAGAAAACCAAAACGTGAAAGAGCATAGAAGCATAAAAAGTCTAAAGTCATAAGACTTGGCCAATGCCTTCATAATATACCTCCATTGGTCACTGGATTGCGTCACAATAGTCTTCACACAGTCCGTTCGCAAAGAATGAGAATAGCTAGGTCCCAAATCCCTTGAAGCCTAAGCAGCCAAATAGTTGGCGGCATCGTTACCTTGATGAGGTAGCAAAGAAACGGAGACCAAACTTCGGTTCTTCAACATGTCAAAGACATCCAATAGCAGCCCATGATATTTCCATTGAATAGGTCATTGCAATCATGTTTAATAATGATGGATGTGGTCCTAAAAACCAACAAGCAAAATTGCTTCTCTTTTCTTTCTATTTTTTTTGTTGCTCATCCCGTATCTAGAGCTTCGCCTTGACTAATCCGGATCCGACCTGCGTCGCGTACCTGGCTATGGTGGGTGAGTCTCCTAACGAGGTTTTTCTGCATTCACAATGCTCAAATTCAAGACATTGTTTAAACGATACAAGTCGTTTACCACTTATATCAACCCAATTCAAAAAAAAGCTTTAGATATAGCTAAAAGCTTCTCATACAAAGCCGAATCAGAACTGAACTGTTCTGCCTGTAGGAATTAGATGTTGGGTTTGTATTGTAATATGTAATGGGGCAAGCTGTTGTAATATTAGGCCCAAGTCTATCTAGGTATTTTAGGATAACAGTTTCGTGTAAGGTAAGTCCATATAAATAATGTGTTGAGTCCACTGGTCTGTATACATATGTCCTCATATCATTCAATAAGATAATATTCTGCCACTGTGCATTATTCAATTCCTGGGCTAGTCATCAGAGCCTCATGTTCAAGAATTAGACCAAAACATTAAGAAACAGCCCAACAGACCATCGGACAATCAAGGTCCGAAGCCAAATCAAGGTGGAGCACCGACCCAACAAGCTCACGGGTAATCAAGATCCGAACCCAAGAGAGATTGAAGTTCCGGTCTGTCACACAACTGGAAACAATCGAAGAGAGAAGTAGTAGAATGTTTGAAATTCCAAGATGCGAAGATTGCGCAAACCCTAAGACGTAAAAATCGCACAAGAATCGCTTCGTCAATCGGTGAAATACCCTCAAGATCCATATCATCGATTTTACGAGAACGCCAGCCGATTTCAAGATGAATTTGTGATCTCGGAGAAGGAAGGAAGTCCGGTGAATCAAACCCACCTTAAATCTGTGAAGAACTCACGATTTTAGGGCACAACATGATCTGGAAATTTTCGACTAAGAACGGCAACCTGATCTACAACTTAATCGAAACTTTAATATGGCGGTTTCAACGATAGAGATCGTTGGGGTTGTAATTCCGAAGACTCGAAGAAGTTGCACAACCTTAGATATCAATCATCGATTGTATGATCATCTAAATCAATTCGATGGAAGAAACTAGCAATGACGAGAATTCTGCCACGAATTCTACAGCTAATAATCTACCTTTTACTCACCCATTATACCTCCACCATTCAGACACTCAAAGCACAAGCATCGTTCAACAAGTCCTTATAGTGGAAGTGATAACTATAATATGTGGAGCAGAGCGATGAGAATTGCATTAAGAGTTATACAGAAATTGGGTTTTGTAGATGGATCCTGTAAGAACGAATTACAAAAGGTTGAACTCAAAGAGCAATGGGAGCGTTACAATGCAATAGTCCTGTCATTGCTAATAGTTTGATTTACCTCCAAGGGGCACATGAGGTATAGACTGATTTAAAAGAACGATATGACAAAATCTCTGTTCTCGTATCTTCTATTTGCACCGCGAAATAAATTCATTGCAACAATAGTTACTATCAATAACACAATACTATATGAAGATGAAGGAGTTGTGGGAAGAGCAATCAGTTTAATAATAATGTCCGTGGATGTAAGTGGAGATTATTCTAATGAACGGATTAATTGGAGAGAGGTGATAGTCTCGAGATTAAACTTAAACTTGATCTACAGTCATGACACCAACATAAAATAATCTAAAAATCTCATGGCCGTCCAGTAAAAAAATAAAGATTTGTAATTTTAAATGTTTAAATTCGAATCATACGCCCATTTTAAATTTCATTAGATTAGTCATTATGCCGGCAAATCTATCATAAAATAAAACTTGCCTTTAATTTCGCGCTACCATTTTCTTTTTATTTGCTGAGGAGAAGAAAAAACAAATACTACCACTTTCTGTGTTCCTCTTAATTTAATCCCTGAAAGTGATGGGAAATTGAAATGGGGAAGTGGAGCAGAATTCTTTATACTGTGGTGGCACCTCAATTATTGAAGACGGACGGTGGCATCAATTTAATAATGTCCGTCGTGGATGCAAGTGGAGATTATTCTAATGAACGAGAGACTTTGCTATCTGATCTACTCCTCCTCCTTCTGCCAAAGCTTCAGATCTGCTTCTTCTTTCCTAGTTTCACATCACTGCTACTTTCTCCTTCTCTATTTCCCTCATTTCTCAGCTTCTTCTTTAACTTTCTCTCTTAAATTTCCTCTCTTATTTGAATTTTCTGATTTCCCTTTTATTTTCTCTTTTCCTGGACGTATTTCCCCCCCCCCCCCCCTGAACTTACCTTTACTGGACAGTTTTCATTAATTCCTGCTATATTATCGTTTGTTCTCGGTGTCTTCTTTCATAGTTTCAAATCATTCCTTGCTTCTTCTGTTTCTCTTGATTTCTCAGCTTGTCAACAAACATCTTCTCTGCAATTTCCTTTTTATTTTCTGATTTTGTTTTCCTTTCTCTGTTCCATATTAAAAAAATTTGAAAAAAAAAATCCTGAATTTGCTCCTCTTGTATTTTTTGCTGGCACTTCTCCCTTGTTGTGATCATTTTCAACTTCATTTTCCTAGTTTTTGATATTTCTTCAAGGGGAAAAATCCTAAAAAACTTGTTTTGAATTTGTCACTACTTATCTCCAAAAAAAACAGAAAGAGTTATTTCCTCTACTTTCCTTGTTTTTTTTTTTTTTTGGAATTCGTCTTCTTTCTTGTTTTATTGGTCTAGTTGATGTTGTTTCTCTGTTTGTTTTTACAATTGACTGTCTTTATGCTAAAACCTTTATATTTGCATGAACCATCCGCTTCTTAAAGATGTTCAAAATACCATAAAGAGAGGGGAAAAAGGTGGTCTCGTTGTTGATCTATGCTGGAACACTAAGGAAAGTTGATTACTGCAGATAGACAGGAGGTTTATCTACATTCAGATTCCACAGTTTCACATCTGTTATTGTAAGTTCAATATATTTTTATTCCATAGACAACGCGATGTTTAGTTGATCTAATGTATATTTAAGACCCACTTTATAGTTCAGTTACTTTATTAAAGTATGTCTTACATCAAAGATGAGGGAATCTTACATCAAAGATAATAGGGATCGAGGATCATATTTTGTAGTTGCAATTCAATTCTTGTTTCAACTTTTGTGGCAAATATTATCCTCTTTCAGATACATAGCAAGAGAGCAACCAATTAATTAAGAAAAACTAATATTCTCTTCACATCTGGGTTACTGTAAACCCAAAAAGTAAAAATACAAAGTATCAAGATCATATTTTCATATTGTATAAATGGAAACAATACTTTACATGACTACAAATAATTTAATATTGTCAATCCCAATCAGTCAATGATCTCATCCTTGCCTTGATTTTCACTGGGTGTAGAAAAGAGAGAAAGAAAAGGGGAAATTAAATTGTTATCATCATTAATCTAGGAAAAAAAGGTGAGACTTTTGTTTTCAAGCTTATCGATATTTCTGCATTAACAAGCCAAGTTTAATTGAGTGTTAGCTATGTCTTTTTAATAGGGCACAAATTAAATGGATCCTACTTGCGGTTTGTTTGATAATTTGGTTGGCAAGTTTCGCGACCTAGTAGTCGACCTAAGTTGGGAGCAGCTTCTTTATTTCCTTTGCTATGACAGAAACATTGACCAGCTCAACGGACAACATATGGAACTCACCCTTGAAAGAAGCTCCATACAACATCAAATAGATGAGGCTAAAAACAATGGAGAACAAATTGAAGAGAAAGTTCTTCATTGGTTGCGTAAAGTAGATAGGCTATCAGAGCAAGTAAAAAAGTTTCATGAAGAAGAGAGTCAAGCAAAAATAGAGTGCATCATAACTTCATGTCTCAACCCGTGCCTAAGCTATGAACTAAGCAAAAGAGCAAAGGCAATGACAGAAGAAGCTGATAAAATGTATGCAAAGAGAAACTTTGATAGAATTTCATATCGTGTTCCTCTCCCATCAATGGTGGAATTAACCAATAGAGAAGGCAATGAAGGGATTGATTCAAGAGTTCCAATTATGAATCAAATTTTGAAGGAATTGAGGAACCCTAGTGTTAATATGATTGGATTGTGTGGGCTTGGTGGTGTTGGCAAGACCACTATAGCTAAAGAGGTAGCAAAGAATCAAAATATATTTAAAAAGGTGATCATGGCCACTGTTTCTCAAGAATTGAACATTGAGAAGATTCAAGGTCAAATTGCTGAGAAGCTGAGTATGCAACTCAGTGAAAACAATAGAGACGTTAGAGCTTTTCGTCTATGTGAGAGGTTGAAGGAAGAGAAGAGTATGCTCTTGATATTGGATGATCTTTGGGAGGAACTTGACTTGAGCAAAGTTGGAATTCCCCTTTTTAGTATTGAAGGTTGCAAAATCTTACTAACTTCAAGGGATAAAGCATTACTATCAGATCTCATGAAATGTCAAAAAATTGTCGAAGTGGGTGTTTTGTCAGAGGATGAAGCATTGGAGTTGTTCAAGAAAATTGTTGAACTTTCTACTGACTCAAGCAGTTTTGAGTTGATATCTATAGCCACTAATATTGTTCAAAAGTGTGGAGGCCTGCCACTGGCAATTGTTACAGCTGCGAAGGCATTAAGGAACAAAGATATTAATGAGTGGAAAGATGCTCTTGTGCGATTGAATAATCCTTTTAGGAGAAACAACACATTAACAAGAGATGTTGATGGCATTTTGAAATGGAGCTATGATCGTCTACGCTCATCTGAGTACAAACGAATTTTCTTGCTCTCTGCCATGTTATCTCATGATCCTTCATTTGAAGACTTGCTCATGTACTCTGTGGGGTTAGATATTCTTCATGGCATAGAAAACATAGAGGATGCTCGTGTTGGAGTCTCTGCTATTGTAAGGAAGTTAAAATCGTTAAACTTATTTCTTGATAGCATTTCTAGTCATCATGTTACAATACATGATGTCTTTCGAGATGTTGCATTACCGATTGCATCTAATGAATTGCATTCATTTATATGTAGAAGGTTGAAAGAATGGCCAGACGAAAATATACTACAAGGTTGTAAGGGAATTTGCTTACAAGAGAGTGACGTTAGTGACCTTCCAGAAGAGTTGCATGGTCCAAGATTACAATTCTTTATGCTAAATAGCACAAGACGGGATTTGACAATACCCAACATGTTTTTCAAATCTTCAAAGGAGCTGAAAGTGTTAGCATTTACTAATGTGCATTTTTCGACATTACCATCCCTCATTTTCCTATATAAACTAAAAGCAGTGTGTCTACACTCTTGTTTGCTGGAAGACATAATTGAGATCAGAAGCTTGAAGAATTTAAAAGTCCTAAGTCTTGCTTACTCTGAAATTCAACGGCTACCAATTGAATTTGCAGAGTTGACTTCTTTACAAATGTTGAATTTATCTCATTGCTCCAATCTCAAAGAAATTCCACAGAAACTTCTATCTAGCTTAAAGAAATTAGAGGTTTTGCATATGGGAAATAGCTTTCATCAATGGAAAGTTGAAGGATATAGTGAAGCTAATGAAAATGCAAGTCTTGATGAGTTGATAGATTTGCCACTCTCTTCTCTAGATATTCATATTCCTAATATCTCAATGTTGCCAGAGAACTTGTTCTTAGATATGAATTTGATGAGATACAAAATATTCATCGGAAAGATTTGGAAATGGCAAGACAATTATGAAACTTCAAAGATATTGAAACTTCAGCTACAGAGTAGCATCCATTTGAAGGGTGGGATCCAAAAGTTATTAGAAGGAGTTGAAAATTTATATTTATATGGATCTAATGCCCATGAAAATGTTCTTCACAACCATGAAGGAAGAGGCTTTCCCCATTTAAGGCATCTTCAGATTGATGGTAATTTTGGCATTAGATCCAATGTTTTCCACTTAGCACATCATGGAGCTGCAACAAAGAATGGATCCAATAAAACTTTCAAATCACTTTTCAACAGTAAGGTATGTCCTGATTATTTTATTCGCACGTTATCTTCTTACAAATTAACATCAAACTTAATTACCTACAAAATATCTTTTTATTTATAGAATTATAAATTACTTATTCGTTATTTGGCTATTATGGAAGTTTTTGAATTTTTAATTACTTAAAGTTTGCTAATGAAAGAGAAAAGCTTACTTCAAGTTTTAAAATAAATAAGAGTAAAATACTCAAACCTCTCTTACATATTGTTTTAGTTACAATGACATCCCCTCTATTTTAAGATCATAGACTTAAGTCCAAACTCGTATTGTTCAAAAAAAAGTCCAAACTCGTAACACCGGTAAAAAAATTCTGAAAAATATTTTTAAATTAAATTTTTTATTAAAATAAAATTTATTTTCTAATTTACCATTGATGATAGTAAATCTATATTTTTGTTAACATTTTTATGAATAATTTAATACTTTTATTTTTTATTTTCGATAACTTTATTTCTTATTTTTCAAATATATATATTTTTAATATTTTTCATTATATTGGACATAAGTTTCATTAATTTAGTTGATGTATATATAAAAAATTGTTTGAAATTTTATTATTAATCCTTTTAATGCATATGTACAAACTGAATTTGTTTATAAATGTTTTAACAAAAAAAAATTTAGATTATAAATTTTAATAATATAGATAATCTCTCATACAGTACAATACGACTTATTCCATTTATACTCTATGATAAATTAAAATATATTTAAATTCTATTTTTAACCATTTAAGAGAAATCTACATAAATGATTTTTAATAAACATGATGAAAATTTTTTTAAAAAATATAAATTTTATAAGATAAAGAAAATTTGATAAATTTTGTTATACATTAAAAAAAAATTGAATTTATAGCTATTATATTTTTTTGGTTGTATAGTTGTTTTGACAAGTATAAATATTTAAAAATAATAATAATAAGTCAGATGGGGGTATTTTGGTTAAAAACCAAGTTTAAGTTTTAAACTTAATTATCAACTCACGGTTGGAAGGATTCAAATGAAATTTTAAAAATATGATGGAGATTTGTGTAATATGCATTTTAATTTTAAGAGAGCTTTCTATATATTTTCAAACTAGAGGGGAGTTTTCTATAATTTTATAATTTAGGTAAAACATAGTGATAGTTAATATATTTTACTCAATAAATAATGAAGCCTCAAATTATTCGTTTAAAACCTAAAAATAAAAAAACAGTTTAACTCGATATTTTTTAGTATTTTAATATATGAATTGTTCCTAGGGTTAAAGGTCATTTTTGCCATGGAAGTATTGTTAAGGGAGCAGCCAGAATTTGTGAAGCCGAGGCGGTCACAGGAAACATCACTTATGATCTAAGCAAATGATCGGTCTATACAAACGTAAATATTATCACTATTGATTTGTTTTACTGAACCAATCTTTGGAACAATTCATTTCTCGTTTTGCGTTTCATTTGCTTAGATCTAAGTGATGCTTTCTTTGGGTTTTGCGACAAAAAACTTCGGAATACTTCCGTGGCAAAAATGACCTTTAACCCTTGTTCCTATCACCAAACTATTTATGAGAATGTCATAGCTTATGGTTTTGATGATGATTTCAATAATTTATATGCATATTATTTTAATATTATATATAGCCCACTTAAGGGCACTAAATTAATAAAAAAATATTTTTATTATTTTTATTCAGTCTTGTTTTAACTTCTTATTGAACTTCAAACTTAATTACCTGCAAACATCATTTTCACTAGAATTTGTACTTTGCTATGAGGCTATTATGGCGTTTTGCAGGTTTTCTCTTATTTTAACATATCTACGGAGATCACATTCACTTTGAATTACTTAATTTGGTATATTAGCTAGGGGACGAGGCTACTGTAACATTTTACAGTTCTTTCTTTTTTAATTACTTCATTTGTTTTTAATGACGTGAAACTTAAAATGTAACTTTTTAGCAATCTGTTGAAAAATATTTTGGTAGATGAGAGCTTTATTTGGACATTTAAAGATTTTTCATTAAAAATAAGTATAAATTTAAAAGTAATTTTGATTTTGATTTTTCCATTGAAATGTAACGTTCATTTAATAATAGTTTCTTTCAACAGGCGTTACTTCCAAAGTTAGAAATATTGGAATTATCCTGTTTATTGAACAGGTTGACTCCATTGATATGGGATGACCAGCTCCCACACAACTCATTCAACAACTTGAAAGGATTGGTTGTGAAAAGTTGTGGCTTTGTGAAATTGGTGCCCCTTCATGTGCTGAAATCTTTAAACAATTTGGAAGAAGTGGAAGTCAAATCTTGTGGCATGTTGGAGATTTTGTTTGATTTTGAAGATTTGAATTATAAAGAGATGGATTCATCATCAATAGTCGTGCCACTAAAAAAGTTGAAGCTGTTTGATTTGCCAAAATTAAAGAATGTGTGGAGCAATAACTGCCAAGGAAATGTCTCCTTCCCAAGTCTAAGGAGAGTAGTTGTTAATAATTGTGAAAGCCTCACAAGTATATTTCCTGCATCAATAGCCAAAGGCATGCTTTGTGATCTTGAAAAGCTTAAAATACATCAATGTTGTGTAGATATGATTGTTGCAAAGGATCAAGTTTCAGAATCAGTTGCGGTTAAATTTGAGTTTCCTAGGCTAACTTCGCTTCTGCTTTATGGCCTTCCAAATTTGAGGAACTTCTATCCACAGAGACACACACTAGAATGGCCACACCTTCAACGGTTATCTATTCATAAATGTGATGAATTAGAGATATTTGAAAAGGAAGTCTCAAGTTCATCAGAAATATATGAGGAAGAGAGCACACTAAACTCAAAATATCCTCTATTCTCCCACGACAAGGTACAATTCTAAATTATCTATTCATTGGTTATTTGTTTTTAAAGTAAGCTAATTAAAGAGCGAAAAAAAAACTTTTAAGCATTACAATAAATAATGAAGCATCAAATTAAATTATTTTGTTTTGCAAACCAAAAAGCTTGAATTTGACACTTTTTAGTATTTAAATAGGTGAACTGTTCCTTTCACTTGAATATTTAATTATAATGCTGTTTAGATTTGATTATTTATTAACTATTAAAGAAAGAAAATAATTCAAAATAATTATTTTAATTAACAGATATTATAAAATAATTCACATGAATGGGAAGAGTTAAGAAGGTAGCTATCCAGAATTGCAATTGCTGGAGCGAGTAGCTGGCAATTCAAGAACATCATAACCTCCCTCTCTTCTCCCACCTCCATGATTTGGGCCTAGGCGCATTCCACACCTTTTCTTTTCAGACAAAATTCAGGCCCAACCGAATCTCATAACCAACTATTGGGTCAAAACAAAACAATAGAATGAAGGCTAGCAATTGATTTTTCTTTGACTACCGGACACACCTGTGGTCATAAAAAAGCATAGGCCTTTTCATGTCTTAAGTGGTTGTTACATGTTTTTGATAGAATTTACTAATTATTTCTGCTTGGTTTAGGTTATTCATAATTTGGAGGAGTTGGAGTTGGAGGGTAAACCAGCTGAGATGATAGGGAGTGGCCAGTTGCCAATGTATCACTTCCCCAAAGTGAAATTGCTTCATCTATATGCTGATGAAGCAACAATCATTTTGTACAAAACTTTGTTGAAGAGCTTTCCAAATTTAGAAGAGCTAGAGTTGAATGGGCCCTTTGTAGAGGCTTTTGGAGGGGATGACGCTGCTACACTTGCTTCTCCCTTTCCAAAATTGACTCTCTACAATATCCCCATCACAGGAAGCTTGTCACCGCTCTTATTTTCTTCACCAAATCTCACACGTATTGAAGTGATACAATGTGATGCCATCACTTTGATGACATCATCAACTGCTCAAGTTTGGTCCATCTTACACATCTCTCAATTGATTGTTGCAATCATATAGAGGAAATTATAACGAAGCAAGCGGGGGAGAATGATGAGGATAAGGAAATAGTTTTCGTCAAATTGAAGACTTTGGTACTTCATGCCTTAGTTAGATTGAAGAGATTTTGTGGCTACAATTATACTTTAAGGTTTCCATTATTGGATCAACTCGTCATAAATACATGTCCATTATTCAAAATATTCTCTCTAGGACTCGTTGATACACCATCTCTTAAAAGCATTCAACTTTCACAAGATGGGGAAAAGCAACAACATGAAGTTTGGGACGATGATCTTAACAAAACATTCAACCAACAGGTGTGTCTAGAAAGCTCAATTAAAGTTACATTGTTATGGTATATTTAAGTTACATATCCTTGTACATGTTTCAGTTTAAAGTTTCTACTGAACTAGTAATTATACTTTTCTAATTACATAGCTTTAATTATGAAATACTTCAAACAATTATGTCATAATCAATTAATGTGATACGTACGGAAAAATATGTTAGTATTATTATGTTGTTCTTTTTGGCCGTAGTTGATTTAATTACAAAATGTACATTTCTTAGCACAAATTATTAAATTATATTGTTATAATCCAATAATATCTTTGCCCATAATTGTTTTACAGCGATTTATGGTATCAAGAGAGGTGGATTTAGATGAGGATGATGCTAGAATGATAAGGAATCACCGATTTCCAGCGGACTGTTGCCCTCAAGCGGAAATTCTTCGAATAGAAGGTTTTGTTGAAGAGTGGGTAACATTTCCATATACATTGCTTGATCGATTTCCGAAGCTAAATGAGCTTCATGTGGAGAATAGTTCCTTTAGGGAGATATTCCCGTCATATGCACCATCTTCCACTTCATTTCATAGTTTGACAGTACTGACAGTGTCCCAATGTCATCAGCTTGTCTATTTAATGACAATTTCAACCGCCGAGAGTTTGGTGAATCTTGAAACATTGGGGATATATAACTGTCGAAAATTGAAAGAAATTATAAGAAAGGAGCCTAATGAAGATGTAAAAGAGGGAATCACATTATTCAACATTGAAGACAGAGCAACAAATACTAGATGCACAAACATTCCCATATCACTTTTCAGCCATAATAAGGTGTGTTCGAATTAGTTTATTCTTCTTTCGGTGGCAAAAAATTTATTCATTCTATTCCTATATTGCATTAACTTCTTAAATTCAAACCTGTGTTCCAAAAATATGTTCTTTCCTTTTCGTCGTATTTTGTTCTTATATTTTTATCCTCTTGTTTTAACGTATCATCAAAAATTTCATTCACTAAAATTACTTAGATTCACTATATAAGAGCTTTACTTGGCCATTTTAACAATATTTTAGGAAAAATAAGCCTGCGGATCATACATAATTTTCATTTAATGCTATTTTCTTTCAACAGGTGTTACTTCCAAAGTTAAAGAGATTGAAGTTATCCTATTTATTAAAAACTTGATTTCATTGATATGGGATGATCAACTTTTGCACAACTCATTCAACAACTTGAAAACATTGACTTTGGGAGGCTGTGACTTTATGAAAACGGTGCCCCTTCGTGTGCTGAAATATTTAAACAACTTGGAAAAACTGGTAGTTAGCCACTGTTACAAGTTGGAGATGGTGTTTGGTTTTGAAGATTTGGATCGTTATCATAAAGAGATGGAGTCGTCATCAGTGGTTGTGCTAGCACAAAGTCTAACACATCTTGAAGTGAAAGGGTGTTATGGGTTGACCGCTCTAATGACGTCATTAGTAGCTCCAAGCTTGGTCCATATCACACATCTCTCAATTAGTAATTGCAATCAAATTGAGGAAATTATAACGAAGCAGGAAGGAGAGGATGATGAGGACAGGGAAATCATTTTCAACCAGATGAAGTTTTTGGAACTTGATAATTTACCAAGATTGAAGAGATTTTGTGGCTACAATTATACTTTCATATTTCCATTATTGGAACATGTAACTATAAAATATGAGTGTCCTCAGCTCACAATGTTCTGTCCAGAGTCATTCATGCCCCGCGACTTCAAAGCGTTCAAGTGCATACAGATAAAGCTCATAAAGATATTTGGATGACTGATCTTAACAACACCATCAAACATCTATTTACTTTTGAAGAGGTACGTTGCACGTAGTGAAATTTTTATTTTCAACTTTTTAAAGAATTTCTCATCATCTACAAGATACCATGAGATAAATATTCAACACAAATATTTAAGTTTGGACATTCTGCCGGTTGCCCATGAATTATAAACTTTACAAATATGAATTCGAAGTTAGAAGTGATGGTATTTTTCTAATTTAATTTGGAGAAAAGAAAGTAGGCAATAAAATTAATTTAAAAGATTGTGTTATGTAATTTTAACAATGGGATATGATTTTAAGGGAGTGATGAAAAATATAAATGTTAGCCAAATATGAGTGATCCATGAAGAAAGATTTAATTATTGAAAAAAATATCTCTATTTAATTTACTAAATCGCCTACTGATCATAGTAATTTATTTATAGGTCATTTCCACAACCAGTAGCATGGCGATAAATGCGAAGAATATCACAAGGATAGTGGATGTCTTTCCCAAAGTGAGATTTCTTTATGTAGAAAGCTTCATGGATGAAGGGGTAACATTTCCCTATATCTCCCTCATAAGATTTCCCGAGTTGTATTGCCTTTATGTGGAGCATTGTTCCTTTGAGGAGATATTCCCATCACAAGACCAGATTATTAATTTTCTAGGGAAAATCCCACCATTTAGGGTATTAAACATTGCCTATATGGATAAGCTCAAGAGCATATGGAAGGATGATTCTCAGCTACCACCTATTCATCAAGATCTATACTTCCTCCAAGTCAAAAGTTGTAGTAGCTTGGTCAAGTTGGCACCATCCTCTACTTCATTTCAAAATTTGGGACATCTACATGTATCTAGATGTCATCAGCTCATCCATTTAGTGACAACTTCAACTGCCAAAAGCTTAGTGAGTCTTCGGTTGTTGGAGATAAATGATTGCAAAAGGATGGAGGAAATTGTAATGAATGACACCAATGAAGATGTACAAGGTGAAATCACATTCAATGAATTGAATTTCATCAAACTTACTGATATGCCAAGCTTGAAGATGTTTTCTTCACAAAGCCACACCTTTGAATTCCCAGAATTAAAAGAGGTAGAAATAAGTGGATGCCCTGAAATGAAGATGTTTTGTCCAGGAGTGCTGAAAACACCAAAGTTGTCTAAAGTGAAAATAGAAGAGCATGGCATGGAATGGAAGGATGAAGAAGACCTTAACAAAACAATGGAAGAGCTATCCTCAGCAAAGGTATGATATTTCCACACCAAAAATAATGTTTCAAAAAATGTATGGTTAATGATGAAAGAAATAAAAGGATAACTTCATCGTGCATGTTATCATCTTCGGGTTAGTTAGTTTCATGATTTCTTTTGCTAAAGAGTAGCTTTCTCTTTTCTTGAACTGTTTGTATCTTTCTTCTTATTGTCTATATTTTTTTCTAGTAATAGTTACTGTGGTACCAATAAAACTTCATACGTGAAGGGACAAAGCATAAAAGAAGCTTGAATATCTGTTTTTTCCCTTCTATACAATAATTTCTCTTTTTCTTAAATGATCTTTTTGTCATGTTTGTTTGTGTTATTTCAATTATTCTTTTTCAATAGTAGTTACTATAATATCAACAATTATAAAGGGATGAAACAGAGGAGCTATCTTTTCTTGTACTTTTTTTTTATTTAAAACTTTTCATACATGTCAACTTTTCTTTCTTTCTTTCTGCACATTCTCTCCATCGTAGTGGTTGAGTTGGCTGAAAAAAATCGAAAAAGTTGTTTCTTTCTTTCTACACAAAGATAAAAGATACAAACCACCCTCACACAGTTTTCCACTACAAAGACCTAATCCACATTTCTCCAAATTCTTCTCCGCTTTTTCACTGCGGCCTTTAATTTTTATTTCACCATGACTATATTTTGACTTCCCTACTATTTTTTGTCTTGTTCTGTGAGTTTTGACAGCAGGTGATGGGTCTTATCTGATTCGTCCAACTATTTAAACAAATTTTTTCACTAATATATATATATATTCAAAGTAGAATCTAAAGACATAATTTTTCTAGACACACTTGCTGCAAAATGGTTATGCTGCTAGTAACATGCACGATAGGCGTAGATGTTATCATCTTCAGGTTTGTTAGTTTAATGTTATGATTTTGTTGCCAAAATATGTTTCTGCATATTGTCTGAAAATTCTTCTAGCAGTAGTTACTATGATATCAGTAAAAGCTTCATATGTGAAGGGGCAAAGCATAAAAGAAACATGCTTCTTCTTTTTGCCCTTTATATGCCAATTTCTCCGTTCTTATATTATTTGTTTTGTTTTTTTTTTTTTTTGCTACGATTGTCTGTGCTCTCCTATCACTAAAAAAAAGAGTTGCTTCGTTGAAATTTATTTCTAGATTTCTTTTTCAGCAGGAGTTATTATAATATAATCAACAACAGTAGATTGAAACAGAGAAACTATGGGGTATTTTTTTTTTTGCCAAATAAAACAGAGGAACTATGGCCTTGATTCTATTTTGTGTTTATATGTTCCTAAAACAGTTCAATAAAATAATTTTTAAAACAAGTTTGAAAAACAAAAAATTAAAAGTTTGCTTGATTATTTTTAAAGGCGTATTTAAAATGGTGAGGTGAAAGATGAAAACATAGTTTATTTTTTCGGCAACATTGTTATTAAAGAAAATTGTAATACCCGGATATTTATCTGGAATATTATAAATAAAAATTGGATATTTCTGATAAGTGAAATTTCAATCTCCGGTCTTGTATAATTATAGTCTATTTTCTAAGTAGAATTTCTGTAGGAAATCAGGGAAATTAATGGCCAAAGTGCCAAAATGACCAAAATGCCGCTAAGGGACATAAATAACTTAGGAAATTATGGAAAAAATACCAAAAGTTAGAAAAGTGACCAAGTAAATTAGGAGAGTATATTATCTCTAATTATTGTAATTTAATAAATTATGAACTTTGAGAAATTGTACAAGAATGTTCAAAAAGTAATAAAAGACCAAAATACCCTTGCAATTATGGATTAATGCAATGGGCATGGAAATTCTAGTGTTAAAGCAAAAGTTTGAAGATAAAGGAGTGTCTTAATTAAGAAAATTACCAACAAGTGATAATAGAATAATTAAGTAATATTGGGCTAATTACTTAAGTATAAGCAAAGGAAATTAAGAGATAATTGTGTAAAGCTCAAAAATTAGTGATAATTGGTTTAAAATTAGTAAATATGTATTTACTAATTAATTGGAAATTTTATGAAAAATAGTTGAGTTTAGGTATTTTTAGGCCTAAATACAAGAATGGACCAATTAGGGATTTTTGTTGGAATTTTTGGAAAAATTAAATAAATAAATCATTAAATAATTAAGTAAATAAAAAATAAATATTTATTAAATTAATTAAAGGGGGAAAACGAAATTTTGGGCCAAAGAAAAATAAAATAAAATTGATATAAGAAGCAAGTGGTCAAGTGGGCATTTTTATAATAATATAATTAATTAAAGTAGAAAATTGTGAATAGTAATATTTAAATTAGGAAACGGACCCTATCTAGAGATCTAGGAATGGGATTATCAATATCAAAGTAGATTATTGATCGGTGGAATTTTACCTTCCATTAGACTCTTCGGAAGTTAATTAGAGGTAGTTTGTGCATTTTCCTAATAAAACAAAATAGGGAAAAATGCATATAGGCATAATTTTGGAAAAGAGGAAAATAAATTCTAACTCAAAATTTAGGAATGGGTTTGAATTTATTTAGACATATTTGGAATCAGTGAATTATTTCGAAGAGATTGATATCTCCGAAACGAATTCCAACACCGGACGCGTTCGGACACGTTTTCGAGGAAACTTCAATTGGATTTGTTGGAGGCCTATATGGAATCAAAATAAAGGTTGACTTGGACATTTCTACTAAGTGAGAACATGTTTTCAAAGTTGTAAATCCAGAATTTTGAGATTTTTCGAAATTACGCGAATCGGGTACCGATCGGGAAAACGGTTATCTAGGGCATAAAGTGAGCTAAGTCACCACTTTTGGGCCAATGGGGGGCTGCCACATCAGCCCTAGGGTTCGGCCAAGAGTGTGTGTGTGTGAAAGAAGTGGCTTCTTGAACAAGTTGCATTAATGGGTTAATACAACCTTGATTTTCCAAACAAAGCCCTAATTTAGCCAAACAAGTCCCTTACTTTTTTCTATAAATACCCATGCCTCTCCTTCAAAATTTTGCACACCATCTTCTTGAGCTCCTTGGCCGAAAATCCTAGGGAGAGAAAGAAGAGAGAGAAGTTCTGGGCGGAAGCTCTGCCGAAGTCTTCAACGGGTAAGTCTTTCGGGTTTTAGTCTTTAGTTTTTAGTTTAGTAGTTAGTAGAATTGTTAGTTAGATTTAGGAAGTAGGTGACAAGATTCCTACAAATGTTTTAGAGCCTTGTTTGCGTTGAAAAATATGCAGAGGTGTAAACATAGTAGGGATCGAGTCGCCGAAAAGTTGAAGCTTTCGCAGTTCTTTTAGAAGTAAGGGTAGAATTTGTTAGAATAGCCTTTAAATTTCAAGTATGATTGGGTATCATATGGGAGGGCTATTTTAGTCATTATTTTCGAAAATCATAGTTGCGTCGAAGTTCTGGCAAAATTTCGGGAAGAAAATTTGTCGAGTAACGAATCTTTGGCGAAATTCCGCCGATTAGGGGTAGAAGGGCAAAATGGTAATTTTTACCTAAAATGCCGATTATAGTGCCAAATCACTAATGAAAGTGATATTACTCTTATAGGACGTCGAAATCCTAATTTGTTGCCGAATTCTTACTGTCCAACGTGCATTGTCGGACAAACCGCTGTTTTCCGTCAGAAAGTACAGTTTCCGCCAGAAACAACTACGTACATCAAACGAAGGTACGGACGCGTACTGTAACACTAATCCTATAGCTCTCATATACATATATGTCATAGATACGTTCATATACCGGGGCTCTGCTTAGGGTCGCCGCTTTACATACAGCCTTGTACGGGTTATAAGACATGATAATACCGCTTTGAGTTTTCCTAGCGGCGAGGACACGTGTTCGTGGCACGAGTAATGTGCGAGCTATATATGTGTAGGACTTTACATACGCTTTATGCTTATGTCTTGTTTGTGTCACAATGTTGTTGTGTAGGACCTTACATATTGCTCCATGCTTATGTTACATGCGTGTCACACTTATCGATGAGATGTTCTTTGTTATGTCATGAATATCTATTGTCTATATCTTGTTTTATTTGAGCATAAGGTTAACATTACACGAGATTCAATGCGGTGAATTGAATCTCATTGTAGCTTTCAGTGCGGAGGACCGCGAATTGATGTCCGGGAAAGCGGCGGGAGTGACTTGCGGAAGAAGTCATCTTTATCTTATCGCTTTCTTTTCCTTTACGTCGATTACTTTCCGAACCTTAGGATTACTGTAATCAATACTTTATTACACTATGGTTCATGTTATATTATGATCAGTTACTCTTACGCTCCATTGCTCATCTCTGATTGATTGCAAAAAAAAAAAAAATTCCGCTTTAGAAAATGGGATGTTACAAAAATACTCTGTTAACAACCTCTTCTCTAATTTTATATGATAGAAAGTAACAAAACATAAAAAAGATGTTCTGGTCTTTTGTTTAACAAAATATCACAAAACTTAACTTTTGTTTTCAGAACAATAATGAAAAGGGAAAAAGATAAATAAATAAAAAATGCCGCTTAAACTTTAATGTTCAAATCTACAAGAGTATAAGTATTGACTACAAGAGTATCACAATTGACAATTAATTTTAGTAGCAAATCGTTGATTTGAGATTTTGAAGTTCAAGTGATATTTTCATGTCTTTTTCAGTTTTTCTATAATAAAAACACATGTTAAAATAATATATATTTTTCAGAATAAAAGACTGAAAAATTGTTATGCTATCATATCTAACAACATGGATTATAATATAAACATAATCTTAATAGTCCTTTTCTTTTATTTTCCTTATTAATGCAGGTGTTGGTGATGATGCTGACACTTGATGAAGAATGTGGATAGATGTTTGTGTGATGATGCTTCTGTTGAATATCAAATTATCTGTTTTAGTAGTTATATATATGTTTGATTATTTGATAAATGAGACTCTGTTTTCACCTTGAACATTATTCCTACCAATAAATTGAGGGATCAATGACTTGGCCCTAGTCAAAACTCTATAATGCATGGTTGGTTTATTGTGTGGCTTTAATGTATGGAAGATTCAGAAATTGATGTGGCATGACATGATTGTGAAGTTTTCACATAACAATTGTGTTGTATGCTTATATGTTATGAAGACAAATTAGTTCAGAAATTGATGTTATCTTTTTCCTTTTTACTTGGATATAAATAGAATAAAAACAAAATCTTAGAAGTCCATTTCCCCCTTCTTGATTAATGCAGGTGTTGTTGGTAATGATGTTGACACTTGAAAAGAATGTGGACAGATGTTTGTGGGACTATGCTTTCGTTAATTCAAGAATTATATATTTGAGTAGTTATATATAGGTTCAATTATTTGGTAAATAAGACTCTGTTTTTATCATAAACAATATTCCTACCAATAAATTGGTTGATGAATGAGTTGGCCTAGCTAAAGCTCTACCGTTAATGCATGGTTTGTTTTATTTTGCCCCATGACGACTCTGATGTATGAAAAACTCTTAAATTGATGTGTTGTGATTCCTTCATTAAGCTTGTTTTACTCTTCGATTCACAAGATGCATTCTTAGTAATTAGAATGCTCTGTTTCATAATGGAAGAGCATAGAAGAATGTAATGATCTCTCAATGAAATAAGAAAATTATAGAAGATAAAACTTCTATTATATCAGAATAGCTATTCGTGTATCAGTTTCTAATGATAAATCTGTCATATCTCTTACACAGAAAATGAGGAAATAACAGAATGAGATGGGAGGAGTAATGCCTCCTGTCTTAATATATAATTCAATTGATTAATTTTGGAAGATTAAGAAAATTAAATAAATAGCATATGTTATATTATCATTCTTAAATACTTTTATGTGATTATATTATATATCAGTTTATGAATCAAACAAATTAGTTTAAAAATTATAAATATAGATACTTAAAAAAATAATTTATGTAATTCAATTAATCTTCCTAAATTAATAAACTAAATCTTTACTTTTTACCGCTTCATTTTCATTCCTTCAAAATTCAATTTTGCTTGCCAAATCCATTGGATTCCATAAATTTGTTTGGTAGCTAGCCCTTTCAATCAAATTTAGAAGAATAGTCCAAAAGGAAATCAATATAAACGACAAATCATCTATTCATAAAAATAAAAGAAGGCTACCTTTTTCTTTTTTCACACCCACCCACCTTTATTTTTAGGCCACCTTTTTCTTTTTGCAAAAGTGACTCTTACTTTAACTCCTTTGCTCCATGGCTCCTAATTATTGAAGAGGATTTCGTCAATTTAATAATGTCCGTGGATGGAAGTGGAGATTATTCTAATGGACGGATTCATTGGAGAGAGGTGATGGTCTCAAGATTAAACTGAAACTTGAGTTAGGACACCAAACATATATTAAGTGTATGTTTCATTAGGTTTTAGAAAAAAAACTTTTACAATTTACAGTAAGTATATGAGAAAATTTTTATCTCAACTTGTAAAAAGAGACTTATGAAACTACAATTTTGTGGTTTGCCAAATAAAAGCCCCATAAACATTAATCTCTTTCCTCTTATGCAATATTAGCACCTAGATTGATCGAGTGGGTTTGTAATAACCCCAAAAACTACAATTTTGTGATTTGTAATAATCACTTTTATATTTAGAATATGTCAGTACTAAAAAATATTTTGTCAATATTTAAAAATAATGTCTTTTATACAGAGCTGAGTGGGTTTAGTATTAAATGACTTGAAAACACTTCAATCCCCAAAATCGCGTTATAAAGTTAAAAGGAGTAGAGGGCCCATGACACGAAATAAAGTTAAAAGGAGCAAAGGATCTCACATACTTCTTATCCTTTACATAATTACATGATTTACATCATTGACTCCACTGTGCACGAGAGACGACTTTGCCATCAACTACTCCTTCTCCCAAAGCTTGAGATCTGTTTCTTCTTAGCTTTCATAGTTTCACATCGCTGCTACTTTCTCCTTCTCCTTCTGCACTTCCCTCATTTCTCAGCTTCTTCTTTAACATTCTCTAAAAACTTTGCTATATGTTATTTGAATTCTCTGATTTCCGCTTTGTTGTGTCTTTTATGGACGCATAAAAATTAAACATGTAGTTGAAATTATCGGATAAAAGAGAATGAGAAGGCAAAGAGTGCACCTTTATTCCTTTAACTTTATACAAAGTTACAATTTAATCCTTGATTTTCAAAAATTTATTTTTCGGTCATTTAACCCTAACATTGTTAGTATGATCCAATGATGATTTTACGTAACCATCATTATCATTTTGAAATGATGATTAAACTTAATATATTCACATTTGAATAGGTTTTTGTAACATTTAGAGTTAATAGTGCTAAAAAGACACTTTAAAAAGTTAATCGAGTAAAATGAAACCTTACAAAAAAAATTTTTAAAAAAATTGAATGTGTACTTTTAATGAATGAAAATAGAAAAGTTAAATTCTGAAAATGAGAAATTTAGAATATGGCAGGGGTGTCAGGGGAGGGGAAATTTACCAAAATATTTTTTTTAAAAAAAAATTTACCTAATTAAAGCAGATGGGAAACATTTTACCAAAGTAATGCAGTTGGTGGCGCAAGGAAAGGTCACGCCACAAGTAGCGTAAAAAAGATTCACGCCACTGACACAAAATATGTCAATTTGTGTCAGTGGCGTGAAGAAATTTCACTCCACCTAGTGGCGTGAAATTTCTTCACGCCACTGACACAAACTGACATATTTTGTGTTAGTGGCGTGAATCTTTTTTACGCCACTTGTGACGTGACCTGCCCTTGTGCCATCAACTGCATTACTTTGGTAAAATATTTTCAATCTGACTTAATTAGGTAAATTTTAAAAAAAAAAAAAAAATATTTTGATCAATTTCCCTCAGGGGAGAGATACTGGGAACGGAGTTCTATAAATAAATAAGAGCAAACAATAAGAGATACAGAAAAGAGAGGAGGTTTAATGATTATATATAGATATTACTCAAGTTTAAATGAGTCTGGAGGCATCTGGTAAACCACCCAACTCACATAAAATTTTTATTTACAAAAATCTACCCATGAACATGAAGTATTATGTTATGTGCACAAGACAAGTTTCTTTTGGTGTAAAATAAAAATGAAGTGTTGAAAATGGTACAAAAATTATATAACCGTTAAATCAATGAATGTTAACTTTTTTTTTTTTAGCAAACATGTGAGTGAAAGAATGGTTTAAAAATATATATGAAACTTATAAAATAATGTAAGAATCTCATGGCCATCCAGTACAAAAAATATATTTATTATTTTAAATTTTTTAATTTGAATCATACGCCCATTTAAAATTTCATAAATCAATCGTAAAATAAACCTTGCCTTTAATTTCGTGCTACTATTTTGTTTTTATTTGCTGGGGAGAAGAAAGAACAAATACTATCTACCACGTTCTATTCCTCTTAATATAATCGCCGAAAGTTGAATGGGAAATTGAAATGCAGAAGTGCAGCAGAATTCTTTACTCTGTGGCGTGGCTCCTCAGTTATTGAAGACGGTGGGGAAATTGACCAAAATAATTTTTTTTTTAAAAAAAATTATCTAATTAAATCAGATTGGAAACATTTTACTAAAGTAATGCAGTTGGTGGCGTAAGGAAAAGTCACGCCACTTGTGGCACAAAAAAGGTTCACGCCACTGACACAAAATGTGTCAGTGGCGTGAAAAATCTTCACGCCACTGACACAAACTGACACATTTTGTGTCAGTGGCGTGAACATTTTTTACGCCACAAGTTGCATGACTTTTTCTTGCGCCACCAACTGCATTACTTTGGTAAAATGTTTGGAATGTGCTTTAATTAGGTAATTTTTTTTTTTAAAAAATTTATTTAAATAAATTTCCCGAAGACGGTGCCATCAATTTAATAAGGGTAAAGGTGTAATTTTATATATGTGCTTTACCCCCGGGAGCGCCCAGCACCACGAGTTTTTTTCTGGAGCAAAAGTACACACGTGATTACGTTTTGGGAGCGCCCAGCACCACGGTGGTTAGTTGACCGTCAACTTGGATGGAACGCTGACATGGTGTAACGTGGCGCTGATTTGGATTGACACGCTGACGTGGACACTGACGTGTATGCTGACGTGGACACTCATGTTAAGTAAAAGAAAATTATCATTTTGCCCTTAGTTTTAAATAATAAAAAAAACTAAAAATACCCCCACCCCCCGGTGGCCCCCACGGGCGAGGGTAGTTTTAGTTTTAGTTTTTTTTTTAAAAAAAAAAAAACTTAGGGCAAAAAGGTAATTTCACCTAAAACTAAGGGCAAAAGTATAATTTCACCGCGTTACTGTTCACTTCCATCCAAGTTAACGGTCAACTAACGCCCGTGGTGCTGGGCGCTCCCAAAATGTAACAACGTGTGTACTTTTACTCTAAAAAAAAGTTCGTGGTGTTGGGCGCTCCTAAGGGTAAAGCACATGTGTAAAATTATACCTTTACCCATTTAATAATGTAAGTGGAAATTATTCTAATGAACAACGGACTTTGCCATCTACTCCTCCTCCTCCCCCCAAAGCTTCAGATCTGCTTCTTCCTTCCTACTTTCACATCACGGCTACTTTCTCCTTCTCTATTTTACTCATTTCTCACCTTCTTCTTTAACATTTTCTCATCATTTTCCTTTTTTATTTAATTAACAACTTCATCTATGTGATTAACAATTAGTTGAGACTTTTCTAACATCTGAATTTCTTGTGAGATTTTTTTAAAAAATTTATTGGTCCCTTGAAACTTGAGAGAGATTTTCCCTTTGAAATTTGACCTCACCTCCACTGCTCCCACATGTCACATGTCTCTCTTGCAATAAAGGACGCTCACAAAATAAATCCAAGCATCTCTGATGAAATCCTCAGTCCCAAAACGTTAATTACACAATGGTTCTAGGAAAGAAAAATAATAAAAAAGAATCAAATTATATTGAAGTCTTATGATAGTTAAGTTAGACTATTTGGATTAGCTTATTATAAATGATTTTAGGTTAGATATGGATGATTTTGAACTCTAAATAAATTTTAAATTCGAGCGGCAATATTTGAGTAGCTCTGCGATTTCATGGTTAACATGTGTTGCTCCTTTCATGCTGAGATGCAAAGGCTAACATGAAAAGACAAAACCATTTTGGCCCTGTCATTTTGGATCACCTTTTTTTAAACATCTACTCCCTCCCTCTGGTCCTTATTATAAGGTACCAACTAATAAGTTTATTTGGTCTTTTTTATAAGGCACTTCCTTGTTCCCAATGAGCATTAATTATTTGTTTCCTTGTCTGCCCATAATTAATGAGGGTAGTGGGTGAGAGTAATAATTAATATAATATTAGAGTTTAATGCAATTAGTAGAGGAAATATTGGAAGTTACTTAAATTGTAGGGCAACTTTATTGACTTTAATTGTTTTTATTGGTTTGTGAGATTTGTTAATTGGTGCCTTATAATAAGGACCAGAGGGAGTATTCTCTATGATTCTTATTATAAAATACCAACTAATAATTCTCACAAACTAAGAAAAATAGTTAAAGTCAATAAAGTTGCCCTACAACTTAAACAATTTCCAATGTTACCCCTACTAATTGTATTAAACTCTGATATTATATTAATTATTACTCTTATCCATTACCCTTATTAATTATACATGGAAAAAACAATTAATGCTCATCAGAAACAAGCAAGTGCCTTATAAAAAGAACCAAATATACTTGTTAGTTGATATCTTATAATAAAGACCAGAGGAAGTAAGACGTATCTCTCAACTGATAGTTAGAGTCTAATCCTCCCAAATCACCAAAATGATTTTTACCTCTCCAAAGAAAACCTTTTCCATATACATGGCCTTATTTTTTTGAACCATATATACATGGCCTTATTCAAACTTAAAACATCTTATTTAAAGAACCCATGTATCAATTGTACGTGTCAGCCTTATTATGAATATAGGGAAAATTAAAATAAAAAACTCAGTCAAAATAAATATATTTTCTTTTAGATTCTTCATTCTAATTTTTCTTTTAATATATGTGTTCATTGTCCATTGTCAGTCATTATTGAAGTAAAAATGCAAGAGCCGAATTGCACGGAGGCCAAGAAATGTGGGCCCACCTCCATTAAGCCTGAAATGAGTGTACAATCCAACTAGCTCTACATTTTGGAATGACATGTCTATGCCTTTACCTTTCTCTTGAACCACAGTTTACTGAGTTACTACGAAGCTTCAGATCTTCTTCCTCTTCCATAGTTCCATCATTCTCCTGCTTTCTCCTTCTGCTTTCTTTTGTGTTATTAATTTCCTTTTTCCTTTCTCTCTTTTCCACCCAAACCCCCCCCCCCCCGGAAAAAAAATTAAAAAAGTTTGCTGAATTACTAATTTTACATCTTTCGCCGAGCCTTGAATCTTTTTTCATAGCTTTACTCCTCTAGTCCTCTTCACATCAATTACTTTTTGCTAGCTCTTTCTTTATGATTTCTTCATTCCTCAACTTGTTCTTCAACGTCTTTTCGGCACTTTGCTTTGCTTGTGTCTCCTGACTGACTGCTGTTTTCTTTTTGTCTCTCCCATATCTAAAGAAAAATTTTAAAAAATCCTGAATTCGCTCCATATGCATTTTTTGTTGTTTCTTCTCTGTTATCATTTTTAACTTTTCTGGTTTTGCGATATTTATTTCAAGAAGAAAAAATCCGAAAAAAGTTGTTCAAAAAAGCTGTAGTTTCTTGTTTAGTTGAGGTTGTTCCTGCTCATATCTAAAAGAAAACAAAAAAAAAGACTAGTTATTCCCTGTGATTTTAATTTCGGTGAGTTCAACTGCTTTCTCGTATTTCCTATTTGATTTCACAAATTCACATCTTTCTTCAAAAACCTTCAGATTTCACAGTTGTCTTCCTTTTTTTTTTTTTTGAAGCATTTGTTTCTTAAAAAAGTTCAAAACAAAAGTAGTCTCTTATTGTTGATGCGTGTTGGAGCACAAAGTAAAGGAAAGCTGATTATTGCTGCGAGATCTGATGTTTATATAAATTGAAATTGCTAAGTTTCACATCCGTTGCTGTAAGTTTGACAAAATAGATTTATATATGCTAAAGCCAGTAAGTGTTTAATTGATCTATATTTTCAAAGCTCAATTTGCGTTTAAACTTTTGCAGCATATTCATGTGTGTTTGAAGGCGAAGAAGAAACCTGTTCCAACCATACTGAAGGCGAAGGCGAGTTACTTTAAAAGGTGTGGCCCCCTTAACTAGTTTCACATTATGTGTATATGTGTATAGATGACCCTTTTTTATTTGATAGAAGATAATTTCCTTTTGTAATCCAAAAATAAATAAATTACTGATTTGGTTTCTTTAATTTTAGTTCAACTTTGAAATTTAATTTTATAAGTCAGTTCCTATAATTTTTACAATTAAAAATAAGGGTTTCCTTCCCTCATTGAATTCTTTGTTTTTACGAGAAAAAAAAATTAATGATTTTTTTACTGAAAAAAATTAATGATTTGGTTCCTATGCTTGTCTTTTATTTTGATTCTAAGTTACTCAAACTTTAATTCTATATAATTTAATACCTATAGTTTTAATTTGTTTAGAACTCAGTTCCTTTCCTTCATTTGCTACAACTTCTTGATTCTTATGGTAGCAGCTATTTATGTCATTAGTACTTCAGTTTTAAAAAAATAAGTTTGGTTTTTACAATTTTATTTTTAAAAATTTAGAGATCAATATTTTAAATGGATTAAACTATAAAAAAAATAAGTTGCACCAAATTAAAATTAATAAATTGAATAATACCTTAGTCAAAATTATAAAAACAGAAAATATTGACACCAACTAATTATTTTTTTCAAAAAACAATCTCTTACCATTTTAGTTCAATTACTAGCATCATTAAAAATATTTCTATAAGAAATTTAAATACTTAATTTTGTTAATTGTTAGAAATCCAAATAATCCTTGCAAAGCAAGCATGCTCTTGCACTCCCATGCATCAGGACTTTTATTTTGCCGTTGTTGATGAGATTTTATAATGTGTGGCAGTTATTTTTTGATTTCCTTCCCCTTGGGTGTGTGTATATAATCCCAGTACTTTTATTTTGTTGTTGTTGATGAGATTTGGATTGACGGGAGAATTTCCTATAGGATACAATAAAAACTTTTAAGTATAGTTTGCACTCACAACACTCAAGCCAAGACAACAATGGCTTTTACAAAGTGATAATTTAACTTTATCTTTGTGTGCATTCAAAGGCAAAGGCAATAAGTTTGATCTTTTGTTGTTGTGTGATTTCTGATGTTGTATATGTTTCATATGTCTCAAATGAAATGATGATGCATGGTATTTTTGGACCATGAAGTGATGTCTTGGACTAATGTCTCTTGAAGCATGTAATACCCTAAAAATCCGTATTAAAATATACCTATTGAAAATAGGTGAATATGATGTTTCAAATATTAAGTTATAATTATCTTATTTTTTAAGGTAATTTTTAATGGAATTAGAGTGAATTAAGGTGTTAAAATGCCCTAAATGAGCTTAGAGCCACAAAATACTGTGATAAATCCTAAGAGGCAATAAAATAATTATTAAAAATTAGAAAGTATGTTGTCTCTAATTTAGATAATTTTTGAGATTATTTCCCTTGGAAGATAATGAGAGAAAAATCAAAAAGTATTGTGGAGCCATAATTGACCACATGATTTTTAATATTTTATGTGAGGCATAAAATACCAATGTAAGTCCAATAGTTGTGAGAAAATAATTAATCCTAATTAAGAAAATTGTCAACAATTAGTAAGGGATTAATTAAGTAATTTTTGGTTAATTGTTAAGCTTGGATTAAGGGAAAATTCAAAGATAATTATGTAAAACCCTTTAATTAGTGGTTTATGGCTAAAATTAGGATAAAATATATTTTCTAATTAATTGGAAAATATTAAGAAAAATATATGAGATTAAGTAATTTTAAGCCTAAATCCAAGTATGGACCAATAGGAAAATTTTGTAAAAAAATTATATAAAAAAATTATTAAATAATTAAAATATAATATTAATTAAAAAAACAGAAAATAAATAAAAAAAGGACCAGGTTTGACCAAAAATTTGGAGGAAAAATGGATAAGAATGGATCAAAAAAATATCATGATATTTATTGATTATAATATTAATAAAATTGTGATATTTTGTGAAAAAGCAAATAGGATAAATGACCACTGATAGAAATTAAATCCTATCTAAAAAACCATGAACAAGGTTTCTAAGGTCAGAGTATATTCTAAACAAGTGAATTTTTATCTCGGAGTAGGCTGTCTCCGAAGTTATTTCCGAAACCGAAAAGGGTTATACTAGACTGACTATGAGTCTATCTGATGTTCAAAAATCAAATCAGATAAATGAAAATCTATAGAAACCAAGCCATAACTTGAAATCCAAGAATGAGTTGGTAAACATCTGGGCATATTATGAATTAGTGGATTTTTGTCCCGAATATGTTACCTGAAGCGATTTCCAACCGAAGGCGGATATCCGAAAATCTTCGGCGAAATAGGAGAGGCCTTGAATGGGATCAAAAATTTAGTTGACCCAAGTATCTTGAAAGAGGAAGAAGAGATCTTCAGGGCTGTGTTCCCAGAATTTTAAGATTTTACAAGATTACGCGATTAAGACACTGATCGGGGAACTTTATCGGTACAAGACCATAAAGTGAGCTTGTGACATCATCAAAGATGATGTCATTTTGTGCTACCTAAGGGCTTGAGGTCGGCAAGGGCATGTGGACAGCCAAGATTGTGCCACTTCAACAAAGTGTGATCCTACGGTCCAGGATCCGTCTGGTAAAGCATGAATAGTGCACCAAATTTGCCTATAAATAGGCCTTTGCTCCCATTTGAATTCTCACATCAAAAACCAATAGCTCAATTCGAAATTGGAGCAGCAAGGAGGAGGAAGGAGTCTGGGGAAATTTGCAGCGAAGCCCTGAGTAAGTTCTTCGGTCCTTAGTCTTAAGCTTCGGTAGTTAGAGTAGAAATGATAGTTTGATCTTTAATCTTCCAAGCATGATTAGATATCATGTTTTAGGGGTAATTAAGGTATTAATTTCAAAAATTATGTTGGAGGAAGAGTTATGACAAAATTTTGGAAGATTAGAGTCAAAGTAACGAAGTGCTGGCGAAATTCCGCCGATTAGGGGGTTAGGGGTAAAATGGTCATTTATTACTAAAATGTCCGTCGTAATGATAGATCCTTAAAAAATACGTTGTTATCTTGATAGGATATCCCCGGTTACGTTCGATCGATCTGTCGCATCAGCTTTCCGGGCGAAATACCGCTTATCAGTCAACGAAGGTACGTTCGCGTACTGTAACACTAACTCTGATGGATATAGTATGCGTATATGTGATGTGTATATGGTATGTATGCGATGTGAGGATGGTATGTATATATGTGGTGTGTTGTTGGAATGCATATTATGTTAGAAGATAACTGTATGCATGCTGGGAGCGATATATTCAGTAAGCCGGGAGCGATACATCTCGTAATCTTGGGAGCGATACATCTGTGATGTTGGGAGCGATATATCTGCATGCTGGGAGCGATATATTTGCATTGGTTGGGTGTGATGCATATGTTGTGTTAATGTTGTTCTCAGTAACCCATATGTGTGTATGTAAACATGAGGTTAACTGCTACTCGAGATCCGGTGTGGATCTCGCCTTAACATAGCGTGGGTCGGGAGGACCGAGGACCGAGGAGAGAGGGAAGCAAAGAAGCTTAGAGATCCCGGTTGGAGACTATGGAAGAAACTTTTGTTGTTCTTACTTTTGAAAACCCTCGGTTATCGTACTGTCTCTGTAATTAGCCAGTGGGCATTTTGAATATATATATCAGTTACACTCTTGCTCCGATGCTCTACTCTGATAAAAAAAATATACTGCTTTTGAAAATGGGATGTTACAAAGCAACATCTCTTCAATTAAAAGTCATAACCACTTATTAGATTAAAGAATCCTCACGAACCAATATAACTTATATAACCGATAATTGTTTAAAATAACCCGTCCATGGAGGGTTACACCTTTATACTATATAGGTTTTCTTGAAAACCAACATAACCTTCTACCAAGTGTAACAACCCAATTTCCAAAAGCAGTAATTTTTTTTTTTGTCAGACATTATTTCAAAATCATCAGAGTAGAGCATTTGAGCGGAAGAGTAACTGATATATAGATTCAAAAAGCCATCAGTAGTGTATCTGGCTGTCTACAAAGGCGGTTCAATAACCGAGAGTTTTCAGAAGTAAAAGACAACATCAAAGGAAGACTCCTGTGTCGAACAACGAAATGAAAGCTCTCGCCGTAACAACTAAGGAAGTCTTCACCGAACTTCTACTCTGACGCTTGCTTCTCTTCTCGCCTTCCTAGGTCCTCCGAACCTCGAAGCTATAGCCGAGATCCAATTTTAACGCATTGGATCTCGTGTAAAGTTAACCTCATGCTTATAAACATTATATGTCCAACAGTGTATTGCAAATTATACAACATCGATCAAGCCGTACATGATCATTAAATAACAACATAAAAACTGTAATAGTGATCTAAGTACGATACCTTAATCACAGTGTGTCTAAGTACGGTTCCATAGACATGGTGCGTCTAAGTTCGGTTCCATAGACACGATGCATCTAAGTACGGTTCCATAGATACGGTTCATATAGCACTGAATAGCATGACCAGGTAAGTGTCTATCATGGGGCCTCACCGACTTTACGGCGACTATTTGGCTTACCCACATAGACTAGCCTTGCTTCGGCATCAAACTATTTACACAACATATCATCACATATATACATTCAATAATCATCAGCGTTAGTGTTACAGTACGCGAACGTACCTCCGTTAACGAATGTCGGCAATTCTGGCGGAAACGGCACGTTTTACGAAAAACAGCGAAATGTCCAACAGCGGCACGTCGGACAGCGTATCGGCAGCAGATCAGAGTTTCTGATGTCCTATAGGAGTAATATCACTTTCATTAGTGATTTGGCATTATAACTGGCATTTTAGGTAAAAATTACCATTTTGCCCCTATAACCCTAATCGGCGGAATTTCGCCAGCACTTCGTTACTCTGACAAATTTTCTTCCTGAAAATTCGCCAGAACTTCGACGCCATTTTGATTTTAAAAAATAAAGACTAAAATAGCCCTCTCATATGATATTCAATCATACTTGAAAAATTAAAGGCTATTCTAACATTACTACCCTTACTACTGAAAGAACTACGAAAGCTTAAAGCTCTGCACCGAAAACTTACCCGTAGCTTCGCGCAAAATTTCCTGACTTCTTCCCCTGCAGCTTCTCTCTAAATTTCGGCTTACTTCTAGTGAGAAGTGGTGTGAGAATTATGAAGTGAAGAGGGTATTTATAGAAATCCAGATGGCATTTCGGTAGTTAATTCAAACTTTACTGTAACGAATACCGACCGCCGGATCGCACTTCGCCAAATGTCGCGATCCTCACCGGACACTTGTCCATTTCGTCCTTGAGCCCTTAGGTGGCATGAAAATGATGTCATGGATGACATCACGACTTGTTCAAGAAGCCAAAGCCTAGAATTTCTCGATCGGCGTGCAAATCGCGTAATTTCGGAGAAATCTCAAAATTTGGATTTACAACTTTGAAAACATATTCTCACTTAGTAGAAATGTCCAAGTTAACCTATATTTTGATTCCATATAGGGCTCCAATGTTCAGTTGAGTCTTTCTCGAAAAACGTGTCCAAACGCGTCCGTGTCGAAACTTGTTTTCTAAACACCCATCTCTTCGTAAAATTCACTCGAATCCAAATATGTTCATGAAAATTCCCAATTCTTTTCCAAATGTCACAACATAACCTTTTCGTCCTCTTGGCTATCCGGCCTTTCTCTAATTTCCCTATTTCGTCTTATTAGGAAAAAGCACAAACGGCTTAATTAACTTCCGCAAGAGTTTAACTAAGATAAAATCCCACTGATTAATATTTTACCTTGACTTTGGGAATCCCATTTCTAGATCTCTAGATAGGATCCGTTTCCTAATTCCCATTTTACTATTCATCCTTTTTCACTTTAATTAATTATATTATTATTATAATAAAACTTATTTATTAAGTTTCCTTTTATTTTTCTTTTATTTTTCTGCCATTTTTTTTTATTTCGTTTTTTTTAAATTAATTATTTAATTAATTAAATAATTATTTTTACATAATTTTTACAGAATTTTCCCATTGGTCCATGCTTACATTTAGGCTTAAAAAAATACCTAAACTCAACTATTTTTCTCCAAAATTTCCAATTAATTAGTAAACATGTTTTTACTAATTTTAAAACAAAAACCACTAATTTTAGGGTTTTACATAACTATTCCTGAATTTCCTTTGTTTAGGCTTAAGTAATTAGCCAGTAATTACCTAATTACTTAATTATCACTTGTTGATAATTTTCTTAATTAGAATACCTCATTACCTTCATATTCTTCTATTAACATTTCTGTTTCCATGTGTTCTGCTTTATTTTAGAATTCGTGAGGGCATTATGGTCATTACCATACTTTTTGAGCATTCTTCTTCCATTTCTCCAAGTTTGTAATTTATTAAATTACCAAAATTAGAGATATACGCTCTCTCAATTTAAATAATTATTTCATTGCCCTTTAGGATTTTTCACCATTTTCCTAAGTTATTTACTCCCCCCAGGGGTACTGTGGTCATTTTGGCACTTTGGCCCTTAAATTCCCTAATTCAAATTTCGGGGTATTACACCAAGCAATAATTACCACACCTTTTCAAAGGTGTCTTTAAAAACTAAAAAGATATAACCTTGGTAATCTTTAGTGTTATAACTCCGTACACAACCCTTCACATAAATTCCTTTATTTAAAAGGACATAACATTTCAACAAACACATCTTTTCATTTTAAAATATTCCAACAATATGTGTAGAAGAAACTGGTTTCTCTCAATTTCTCCAAAATTTTCACTTTACCACCATTTTGTATTTATATCATGCAATCATACAATCTATATGTAGTTCTAATTCTAAATTGATACCAAGGAATCTAATCTAATCTATATACGCGCGCGCGCGCACCCACCCACCCACATATATATAAACTGTGTGTGTGTGTGTGTGGATAGATCTATATGTATATATATTGTGTGTGTGTGTGTGTGTGTGTGCACCCACCCACCCACCCACCCACCCACATATATATAAATTGTGTGAGTGTGTGTGTGTGGATAGATCTATATGTATACATATTGTAACATCCCATTTTCAAAAAGCAGTATAAATTTTTTTTTCCATATATCAGAGTAGAGCATCGGAGCAAATCAAATGTTGAGTAACTGGTACAACAATAATAGTGACGTAATCGCCTGTTCGTAAAGAACAATACGTTATCTGTTCAAATATTAATTGTCCTTGATCGGGTCTTTATGCGATCTTCACTTGTGCTGCTTACTCTGCTTATTCTTATCTTCCGTCCTCGGGTCTCTGTACCCTGAAGCTAAGAGCCGAGGTCCAATACCCATCGGACCCTGTGTAACCTGTTAACCTCATGCTTATATAAACAATATGTACAATGTATATTTCTAATATTACAAAGATAGATCCATACAAGACATCGTATGATCAATTGATAACAACTACACTATCATGCAAAGTTATCCCTGGTTTGTAACATCCGTGCCACGATGTACAGTCGTGTCCTCAGCGCTAGGAAAACATAACGGTATTATTATGACTATAACCCGTAAAGCTGTAAGTAGTGATCTAAGTCTAACTTAGTCACAGTGCATATCCAGGATAGAGTCCCGTTCATGGCTTTATGAAATCATCCACAACATATATAAGCATATAAACATTAGTGTCATTGTTACAGTACGCGTCCGTACCTTCGTTGATGAGCGTTTGGTATGTTGACGGAAAACTGTACTTTTTACTAAACAATGGGCCGACAATGCGGCACTCGCACAATGTAACGACAGCGGTATGACGACGGTTCGTGACCAAAGATTTCCTATAGGAATAATATCACATTTGTCAATATTTGACATCATAACAGGCATTTTAGGTACAAATTACCATTTTGCCCATATTCCCCTAATCGCCGTAATTTCGCCAGTGCTTCGCTACTTTAACTCTATTTTCTCCAAAATTTTAACATATCTCTTCTTCCAACATATTTTTGAAATAAATATCATATCTGCCCCTAAAACATGATATCTAAATCATACTTGAAAAACTAAAGATCTAACACTCTTACTATAACTATCGAAAGAACTTAAGACTAAAGACCGGAAAACTTACTCAGAGCTTCGCTGCAAACTTCCCCGGACTCCTTCCTCCTCCTTGCTGCTCCAAGTTTCGGCCTTGGCAAGCTTCTTTGGTGTGAAAAATTATGAAGGAAGTGAAGGCTATTTATAGAGTTTTGCAGGTATGTCGGGAATTTTTTGCTTTCTTCTGGACCACACAAATTAGGGTTTTCTAGAAGGATGATTTTTGGCCACAAAACACTACTTGGCCGACTTGCCCCTCCCCCTAAGCCAAAGATGAATCATCTACTTGCTTTTGCTTTTTGCTTCCGACCCGATAAAATTCCATGATCGGTGTCCTAATCGCGTAACCTTGTAAAATCTCAAAATTCCGGGAACATAGCCCTGAAGATCTCTTTTTCCTCTTCCAAAATACTTGAGTCAACTAAATTTTTGATCCCATTCAGGGTGTCATCGGTTCCCGGAAATTGCTTCCGGTAACAACATCTTCGGGACAAAAATTCACTGATTCGTAATATGCCCAGATGTTTGCCAACTCATTCTTGGATTTCAAGTTTTGGCTTGGTTTCTATAGATTTTCATTTATCTGATTTGCTTTTTGAACATCAGATAGATTTAAAGTCAGTCCAGCATAACCCTTTTCGGTTACGGAAATGACTTCGGAGATAGCCTACTCCGAGATAAAAATTCACTCGTTTATAAAATACTCTGACTTTAGAAATCTAATTTCTGGTTGTCTAGATAGGATTTAGTTTCTATCGGTGGTCATTTATCCTATTTGCTTTTTCACAACTTGACTACTATTTAACCGAAGTTGCATGTTCTTTAATCATCCATTCTTATCCTAATTTTTGGTCCAATACAACTGGTCCCTTTTTTTTCACGTTTTTTTAAAATTAATTATTTAATTAATATTATATAAAATAATTATTTAATAATTATTTTATTTAATTGTTTTTTTTACAAAATTTCCCTATTGGTACATACTTGTTTTTAGGCTTAAAATTACTTATTCCCATATATTTTTCTTCATATTTTCCAATTAATTAGAAAATATATTTTATGCTAATTTTAGCCATAAACCACTAATTATAGGGTTTTACATAATTACCTTTGGATTTTCCTTTGCTTAAGCTCAAATAATTAGCCAATAATTATTTAATTAATTACCCACTAATTGTTGATAATTTTCTTAATTAGAATAACTCATTACCTCACAACCAATGTATCGACATTAGTATTTTATGTCTCGTGCATTATATTAAAATTCACGGGGCATTTTGGTCATTATAATAATTTTTGATTTTTCCCTCTTTATTTTTCTAAGGTTATAATTTATTAAATTACCAAAATTAGAGACAATATACTCTCTAAATTTTAATAATTATTTTACTGCCTCTTAAGATTTTTCATAAATTTCTTAGGCCATTTTATGCACCACAAGGGCATTTTAGTAATTTTGGCACATTATTATTTTTTCCTAATTTCAAAAGATTTTTTCCTTAGGAAATACGATATTTATAACTCAATAGTTGAGACCATATATTCACCTATTTAAAATAGGTATTATTTTTTTCTAAAATATGTTACTTATCATAAGTACCATTTTTAGGGTATTACATTTCTCCCCCCGTTAAATAAAATTTCGCCCCCGAAATTTAGTCCATACTATCTAACCTTTGCACTAACTAGACTCCGGCCATAAACTCCGGGTACTTCTTTTTCATGTTTCTCTCCGTTTCCCAAGCAGACTACCTTCACTATCGGTATTGTCTTATTTCTATGTCGTTTCTCCTGGTGTTCGAGAATTCACTCGGGCTTGACTACAAAGGTATCGTCGTGTCGTACTTTGATACTTATATGTGTCCGCGGTGCCCATATACTGTGGCAACACAAGATGCCCTAATTGTCTCCATGGCATGATCGCTTCTAGATTACTATAACGAAGAAACATAGAACGCATTATGATGGTTTAGTCAAATTTGGCGGTAAGGCTATCTAAGATCTTGAATGATCTTACGTAATACGAACTATAAGTTCACCCTCGAAGTTTTCTACTGACATCCACTATTAGGGATATCCTAAAAACACATGGTCATCACAACAACCAAACGATTCTCATGATCTCCTGAGACTCGTGTAACATATTTAGAAACACGTTCGGTCATATCTGGGCTAAGAAAATTCTTGCTCCAACAATTCTGTTGAGCCATATAAGTGATTCACACTTCTGCCTATTCAAGGCGTCAATCGTTGTTATTTCGATTGTAAGAAAATTTAAAAGATCAGCTTTATCGGGTGTATTTATAGTGTTTCGGGAGATCCGTTTTGACAGGATTAGGTTTCCATAGCACCCAAGCAACCTTTGTTCTTGAATTGTCATGTGAGACACTGGTGCTAAACTTCTGTGGAGAATGCCTACTCGATTTTTACCTCATCCGGTGGATACTTTCTTTATAATTCGTACCCTTATAGGAACTTTGTCTAGCGATGCTATATATATTACCGAGTTCTCAAAAGCACTTGTGGTAGTAGTACAATTTTATGGTCATACCGTAGAGGTATTGCCTCCATATTCCCAAAGCATACATACTAATTATTAATTCTAGGTCTTGTGTAGATTAGATCGACTTGAGAGGCTCCAACTGACAAAAGGTGTAAGTCATTACGCTATCCTGCTGCAGCCAGACATATTCCAAATCCATCCTACTGGTACCACTATAAAATCTACTTGGATTTGGGATAACCAATTTCTTGGTGCAGTAATCAACTTCTCCCTCAATCTATGGAAGTTCATCTCACAGTCCTTATTCCACACAATTGATTTGATTTTTACTTATGAGCCTTGTCAATGACAAGTTATGAGAAAGTTCACTTGAATCTGCGGCACTATCCCGCTAGACCCAAAACTACATATCTATATTGCTATCTCTGGTTATTTCTATTTCAGAACTGCTCCCACTTTACTTAAAATAGTTAACAACATTGCTGCGTCATAAAACATGGCCCAGAAAGTTTATTTCTGACAGCCAACACCCACATTTTTTCAATCTAATAAAGAGTTATATCTTACACGTATTTCTGATTGTCATTATTCTTTACGTTTCTCTTCTTATTTCTGAACAGATGAGGACGTCGTCAAACAACGCCTCTATTACCCCTACCTATGCGTTTGAGAGAAAATTTTGTTCTGGTATTCTATGAACAAGATAGGGACATTTAGTTGGGAAGACATCACAAGAGATTTCAAAAGGCTCGTTTTTAGCCCTGAAAGCCATCTTTAGAACAATGCCAGCTTTAGATTTGCAGTTGGTGGTGTTCTGAACGTAGTTGATCTAAGACGTAGAGATTAGATCTTTGGGTAGATTGTCAATCCTTAGGAATTTCTATGGTGATACGTTGGGTTGCAATAAACCCTTTTCTTTTGGTAGTTCTTCAAGCTGTTCTCACAGCTCTCATGTTTTTGCTTGATGCCATTTGATACGGTACCGGTTCAACATAATTGGAAAATCGTTGACGCTATGAAGTAGTAATGAGATCTATATTAAACTCGAAATTTGGTTCTAAACACGCTTTATAAACTAAAGAGTTTACACCTAATCACACCTAATGGTGTAGCTAGTACATATGTATGCATCCCAAAAGGATCCGTACAAACATCAAAAGTACAAGATTGGTTTAGCGCCCGGAGGTTTATATCTGACACAAATTTTTACTAAGCGATAGTATCTTGCATCATCCCTGAGGAGTCTCCAGCCTTCTCTTCACGCAATGCCATCATCTAGCCTGAGTTTTGTAGCCCCATCTCCGCAGTTTTCAGTGGACAGTGCTCACTGATGTGTCCAGTCTGTTGACACCTGGAGCATAACAGCTTCTCATTGCAACAAGTACCTTGGTAGTCTCTTTCATACTCAGGACAGTTCTTGATAATGTGTCCCGGCTTCCGACATTTGTAACAAACCCGTTGCCCAATACAGTGGATACCAGGATGGTACCTTTCGGAATTCGGACATAATTGGAAACTCGTTCCTCTCAGAGAGCCCTGCTGTTCAATCGGAACTATCTTCTTGCCTTTCCCTTGATCATTGACCCCAGGGAACTTCCTTTTCAGTGTGGGGCTTCCGTGACTAAGTCCGTCATGATTTACTTTGCTACTGTTGGAATTCCCTGATCTACGCAGCTCTTCTAAGTTGTATTCTATCAGACGACAGCACTCTATTAGACGGCAGAATTCCAATTGTCTCTCAATCTGTCCTTGTTTTTCAGCCAAGATGGTATCAATAAGAGTCTGCTGTTCTTTCAACTTTTCCTGCTGCTCTTTCAGCTTTTCCTTCAGAGTCTTTTGCTCCTTCAGCTTTTCCCTACGAATCTCCCGCTCCTTTAGTTCCTTCTTCAGCTCCTGCAACCCACTTCGGTATTCCCTCAATTCTTGCAACACACTTTGGTGTTCTAGATGTTGTATCGGAACTGGTATTACTTGTGGTTGTCCACCTCCATATCCACCTTGACCTCGGCCTCGACCTCCCAGAACTCTGATTCCTTGCAAATCTTCCATCCTATCTTTCTATTTAAGAAATGACAATTTTTTAAAGGATTATTTATTCTTCTACACAATTAGATATAATGGCAAAATATGTCATATTGCTTAGCTGGTTTTAACACTAGTGGTTATATCTTATATCCCACGTTACGACTACTTGCCTACATACTATCTAAATCCAGCCTTTGAAGATGATTCACGAAAGTGTAGAAATTGATTGTACGTTGTTCATCTAAGAGTTTATTCGTCTGTTCCATCCAGAAGCGGTCTCAGGGAAAGAGATATTCTGCTTCCAAACCGTTAAACCCTAAAGCGTAGGAATTCATTTACTCAAGGTTTAAGACATGGCTTCGCCAACTGGGGTTCTATGGAGGCCTGCTCTTCGCCAATTCCCACTGTCGTCCACAATGCTTCATCGTACTGTCCATACATATCATTCTCACAGTTTTGGATTTTTCAGTTCAAATAAGTGCCAAACGGGGGTTGCTACTTCTCTTGCTGAGTGTACCAAACAAGAACCTATGGGTGAGAGAATGGTAAGTAATATTAATAAGAGACCCCCCCTCAGAGCTGTCTTAGGAAACGAACCGACCAGCTATAAATGAGAGGATGGTTTGAGAGGAGAGAACATGGAAACAAGTGGAAGGTTTTTTTTTTTTTTTTTAGGGATGGTCACTCTGTCATTTTGTTTGCCTCAACTATGGAAAAATGCAACCGCTTTGCAACCTCTACTGTTATGAACATTCCCTATTACTTCAAAGACCTGTTAACAATTTTGGACGAATATTGCTTCCTTAACCTACTTGTTATTTTAGTCTATACAGACCTTACTTGGTTATATCAGCTATCATACAACTCCTCCGGGATCTAACACCACAACCAAGTTTCCTCTATTCCTCATCTATCTTCTGTAGTTCGTTTGCGTCTCTGTTTTCTCTAAATATTGTGGGTTACCCGTTACTTAAAATGACGAAAGGACATATGAAAACTTCCGCTTAAGAACTCGGTTGTGTTTTCTCCTAAAAGTGATTTCGAGGAAAAATGATGAGGAGTGGTCTGATCCAGTCTCCAAGAGAGTATGGAAATACGTAATGGTTCCTCTGATAGAAGTTCTCAACATGGGTCAAATACCACATGCATTTATCTTTGTTGGCCTTAGAATTTCGTCTGGCATGCCTCAGCTCTATGTAGAAGCTCCGTGCTAGGATGGAATTATTGTCCAGCACAAACTGGCGATTTTCAGAATATCAGAGGTATCGGGGTTATCAGATACTGATATCAGCATAGGTTCAGGCGGTGGATAATCTGGCCTTGGGTTCAGTCTTAACCCCATTGTCTCAGAAACTATGGATATACGCGCAGTACGTCTTACTTGTTTTAGTGTAGTTTATGTCTGGGGATTTATTCTCATCCATCACTACAACGTCACAGCAGAGTTATACCAGTACCTTTTTTTTTTTTTTTTCCAAAATATACTCCAAGTTTAAAAAGGCTTTGAACCTAACTCCGCTAACTGAACAGAATGGCCAGGTAAGTGTCTACCATGGGGGCCTCACCGAGTTCACGGCGACTGATTGGCACACCCACGTAGACTAGCCTTGCCTTCGGCACCAAACTGTCCGTAATAACTTCGTTAAATTCATGCCAGGACTACTGCTCTGATACCAAAAATGTAACATCCCATTTTCAAAAAGCAGTATAATATTTTTTTTTTCCATATATCAGAGTAGAGCATCGGAGCAAATCAAATGTTGAGTAACTGGTACAACAATAATAGTGACGTAACCGCCTGTTCGTAAAGAACAATACGTTATCTGTTCAAATATTAATTGTCCTTGATCGGGTCTTTATGCGATCTTCACTTGTGCTGCTTACTCTGCTTATTCTTATCTTCCGTCCTCGGGTCTCTGTACCCTGAAGCTAAGAGCTGAGGTCCAATACCCATCGGACCCCAGGTAACGGTTAACCTCATGCTTATATAAACAATATATACAACAAATATTTCTAATATTACAGCATAGATCCATACAGTACATCGTATGATCAATTGATAACAACTACACTATCATGCAAAGTTATCCCTGGTTTGCAACATCCGTGCCACGATGTACAGTCGTGTCCTCAGCGCTAGGAAAACATAACGGTATTATTATGACTATAACCCGTAAAGCTGTAAATAGTGATCTAAGTCTACCTTAGTCACAATGCATATCCAGGACAGAGTCCCGTTCATGGCTTTATGAAATCATCCACAACATATATAAGCATATAAACATCAGTGTCATTGTTACAGTACGCGTCCGTACCTTCGTTGATGAGCGTTTGGTATGTTGACGGAAAACTGTACTTTTTACGGAAACAGCGGGCTGACAGCGGCACCTCAGACAACAGAACGACAACGGTATGACGACGGTTCGTGACCAAAGATTTCCTATAGGAATAATATCACATTTGTCAATATTTGACATCATAACAGGCATTTTAGGTACAAATTACCATTTTGCCCCTATTCCCCTAATCGCCGTAATTTCGCCAGCGCTTCGCTACTTTAACTCTATTTTCTCCAAAATTTTAACATATCTCTTCCTCCAACATATTTTTGAAATAAATATCATATCTGCCCCTAAAACATGATATCTAAATCATACTTGAAAAACTAAAGATCTAACACTCCTACTATAACTACCGAAAGAACTTAAGACTAAAGACCGGAAAACTTACTCAGAGCTTCGCTGCAAACTTCCCCGGACTCCTTCCTCCTCCTTGCTGCTCCAAGTTTCGGCCTTGGCAAGCTTCTTTGGTGTGAAAAATTATGAAGGAAGTGAAGGCTATTTATAGAGTTTTGCAGGGGTATTTCGGAAATTTTTTGCTTTCTTCTGGACCACACAAATTAGGGTTTTCTAGAAGGATGATTTTTGGCCACAAAACACTACTTGGCCGACTTGCCCCTCCCCCCAAGCCAAAGATGAATCATCTACTTGCTTTTGCTTTTTGCTTCCGACCCGATAAAATTCCCCGATCGTTGTCCTAATCGCGTAATCTTGTAAAATCTCAAAATTCCGGGAACATAGCCCTGAAGATCTCTTTTTCCTCTTCCAAAATACTTGAGTCAACTAAATTTTTGATCCCATTCAGGGTGTCATCGGTTCCGCTGAAGATTTTCGGATATCCGCTTTCGGTTACGGAAATTGCTTCCGGTAACATCATCTTCGGGACAAAAATTCACTGATTCGTAATATGCCCAGATGTTTACCAACTCATTCTTGGATTTCAAGTTATGGCTTGGTTTCTATAGATTTTCATTTATCTGATTTGCTTTTTGAACATCAGATAGATTTAAAGTCATCCAAAGATAACCCTTTTCGGTTAAGGAAATGACTTCGGAGACAGCCTACTCCGAGATAAAAATTCAGTCGTTTATAAAATACTCTGACTTTAGAAATCTAATTCCTGGTTGTTTAGATAGGATTTAGTTTCTATCGGTGGTCATTTATCCTATTTACTTTTTCACAACTTGACTACTATTTAACCGAAGTTGCATGTTCTTTAATCATCCATTCTTATCCAAATTTTTGGTCCAATACAGCTGGTTCCTTTTTTTTAAAAAAAATTAATTAATTAATTAATTAATATTATATAAAATAATTATTTAATAATTTTTTTATATAATTTTTTTTTTACAAAATTTCCCTATTGGTCCATACTTGTTTTTAGGCTTAAAATTACTTATTCCCATATATTTTTCTTCATATTTTCTAATTAATTAGCAAATATATTTTATGCTAATTTTAGCCATAAACCACTAATTATAGAGTTTTACATAATTACCTTTGGATTTTCCTTTGCTTAAGCTCAAATAATTAGCCAATAATTATTTAATTAATTACCCACTAATTGTTGATAATTTTCTTAATTAGAATAACTCATTACCTCACAACCAATGTACTGACATTAGTATTTTATGTCTCGTGCATTATATTAAAATTCACGGGGCATTTTGGTCATTATAATAATTTTTGATTTTTCCCTCTTTATTTTTCCAAGGTTATAATTTATTAAATTACCAAAATTAGAGACAATATACTCTCTAAATTTTAATAATTATTTTACTGCCTCTTAAGATTTTTCATAAATTTCTTTGGCCATTTTATGCACCACAAGGGCATTTTAGTAATTTTGGCACATTATTATTTTTTCCTAATTTCAAAAGATTTTTCCTTAGGACATATATTCACCTATTTAAAATATGTATTATTTTTTTCTAAAATATGTTACTTATCATAAGTGCAATTTTTAGGGTATTACACATATACACATACATATATGTTTATATAGTAAGACCATTATTTCAATTAAAAAGCGTGCGAAAAGGAAAATTGGTCGGAGAATATGTGGTGGGGTTGTAATTCACTTTTACTTATGTCATTTTAAATTTATATAAGGGCATTTTAGGAAAATGGGTAAAATTAACTAATTTAACTCCTCTCCATAATCCCTCCAAAATTGGTTAAATAGCTCTTATAATTAGGACCGGAGAGAGTATTTTATGATTAACTTGCACAAATGTATATACTACTAACTACCAAGTAGAACAGTACGTCTTCTCCCAAACTTGATTCTTTTGTCACTTTCAGAGTCCACATGCCATTTTTAACATGTTTCTCCAAATAAAAAACAATCAAGTCTTGACTTCTAGTCTGTGAACGTCTTGGCAATGTCTTGTGCTTCATATTTTCCTTCATTTGTTGCTGTGTTCTCGCACTATCAATTGCTCCTTATTTCAATTTCATTTGCAATTACTATTATACTTTCTAATTTACTTCACTTGTTTTTTTTTTTTTCTGTTATCAAATTTAATTGACCACTGATTATATGACTTACATAGCTCGGTTTCACATATTATACAATGAAAAAAGGATTGAGTTTTAGTTGTCACAATGCAAAAACAAAAAAGATTTATTATTTCTCAGATCTGCTTTTTCTTTCATAGTTTCACATTTCTGCTACTTTCTTCACTATTTTCCTCATTTCTCAGCTTCTGTTAACATTATCTCAGAAATTTCCTCTGTTTTTTTTTTTTTTTTTTTTTTTTTTTAATTTTCTGATTTCCATTTTATTGTTTCTTTTATGGATGCAGAAAAAAACTCTGAACTTATTCCTTTTCTTGGCACTGTTCATTAATTTCTGCTACATTTTTGTTTGTTCTTGTTGTTTTCTTTCATAATTTCACAGCATTCCTTACTTCTATGTTTCTTGATTTCTCAACTTGTACTTCAACATATTTTCTGCAATTTCATTTTTATTTTCTGACTTCTGTCTACCTTTCTCTGTTTCATATTAAAAAAACAAAAGATCCTAAATTTGCTCCTCTTGCACTTTTTGTTGTGACCATTTTCAACTATCTTTTTGGCTTTTTGATATTTCTTCAAGAAGAAAGAACCCTAAAAACACTGCACTTTGATGTGACTGCTCATATCTCTGAAAAATACGATCGAGTCATTCCTTCTGCTTCCATTTTCACTAAGTTCATCCTCACCTACATGCTGAAAATCCAAAACCATAAATTGTGTCCTAATTGTTCGGTAATAAGTTGCCTATGACCTTACTTCACCTAGATGGTGCTGTGTTCAAGAGTTGCAAATAAAATTTAAAACAAAAGAAAATAAAGAATAACCTTATTCTTTGAAAGGAACACATATTTGCAAAAAAAGAAGTAAAATGCAAAATATCAGGATCAAATTTTGATATTGTATAAATGAAATTTATACTTTGCATGACTACAAACGATTTATTATTGTGAATCCTGATCATTCAACGTTCTAACTCTTGCTTTGATTTTCACAGGGTGAAGAAAAGAAAGATAGCAAAAGGGAAAATAAATTTTCATTGCCATTAATTTTGGGGGAGGGAGGTGAGATTTTTGTTTTCAACGTTACCAATATTTCGGCATTAGCAACTCAAGTTTAACTGAGTATATATAACAGACTACAAATTAAATGGATCCTACTTGTGGTTTGGCTGACAAGATACGGGACCTAGTGTTGGACCTAATTTGGAAGCAGCTTCTTTATCTAGTTCACTATCACATAAACATTGAGCAGCTCAATGGACAACTTGATGATCTCAACCGTGAAAGAAGCTCTTTACAACATCGAATAGATGAGGCTAAAAACAATGTAGAACAAATTGAAGAGAAAGTTCTTCATTGGTTGGGTGAAGTTGATGATATATCAGAGCAAGTGAAAAAGTTTCATGAAGAAGAGAGTCAAGCAAAAACAGAGTGCAACATAACTTCATGTCCCAACCCGTGGCTACGCTATAAACTAAGCAAGAGAGCAGAGAAAATTGCACAAGAAGCTGTTAAAATTTATGGAAAGAGAAACTTCGATAGAGTTTCATATCGCGCTCCTCCTCAGTCTATGCTGGAGTTAACTAACAAAGAAAGCAATAAAGGGATTGATTCAAGAGTGGGAATTGAGAATCATATTATGGAGGCATTGCGGAATCCAAGATTTAATATGATAGGATTGTGTGGGCTTGGTGGTGTTGGCAAGACCACTCTAGCTAAAGATATAGAAAAGGAGGAGAAGAGTCAAAAGGTATTTGAAAAGGTGATCATGGCAACTGTTTCTCAGGAAATGAACATAGGGCAGATTCAAGACCAGATTATTGAGAAGCTAGGTATGCAACTCAATGAAAGAACTGAAGACGTAAAAGCTTCTCGTCTATATGAGAGGTTGGAGAATGAGAAAAATATGCTGCTAATATTAGATGATCTTTGGCAGGAACTTGATTTGGGCAAAGTTGGAATTCCCTTTTTTAGTGTTGAAAATTATACCAAAAAGAATGAAGGTTGCAAAATCCTACTCACTTCAAGGAATAAAACGTTGTTGTCAGATCTCATGAAATGTCAAATTATTATCAAAGTGGGTGTTTTGTCACAGGATGAAGCATTGGAGTTGTTCAAGAAAATTGCTCAACTTTCTACTGACTCAAGCAGTTCCGAGTTGATATCTATAGCCACTGATATTGTTCGAAAGTGTGGAGGCCTTCCACTAGCAATTACTACAGCTGCCAAGGCATTGAGGAACAAAGATATGAATGAGTGGAAAGATGCCCTTGCGCGATTGAATAATCCTCTCAGGAGAAGCAACACATTAACAAGAGAGGTGGATACCATTTTGAAATGGAGCTATGATCATCTAAGCTCATCAGAGTACAAAAATATTTTCTTGCTCGCTGCCTTGTTATCTCATGATCCCTTAATTGAAGACTTGCTCATGTACTCTGTGGGGTTAGATATTCTTGATGGCATAGAAACCATGGAGGATGCTCGTGTTTCAGTCTCTGCTATTGTGGGGAAGCTAAAATCATTAAACTTATTTCTTGATAGCATTTCTAGTCATCATGTTACAATACATGATGTCTTTCGAGATGTTGCATTACCGATTGCATCCAATGAATTACATGCGTTCATTCGTAGAAGGTTGAAAGAATGGCCAGACGAAAATATGCTACAAGATTGTCAGGGAATTTGCTTACAAGAGAGTGACATTAGTGACCTTCCCAAAGAGTTGTATTGTCCAAGATTACAATTCTTTTTGCTAAACAACACAGAACAGGATTTGAATATATCAAGCATGTTTTTCAAATATTCAAAGGAGTTGAAAGTGTTGGCATTTACCAATGTGCATTTTTCATCATTATCATCCCTCAGTTTCCTACATAAACTAAAAGCATTGTGTCTACACTCTTGTTTGTTGGAAGATATAGCTGAGGTCAGAAGCTTGAAGAATTTAAAAGTCTTAAATATTGCTTACTCTGAAATTCAACAGCTACCAATTGAATTAGTAGAGTTGACTTTGTTACAAATGTTGAATTTATCTCATTGCTCCAATCTCAAGGAAATTCCACAGAAACTCCTATCTAACTTGAAAAAATTGGAGGTTTTGTACATGGGAAACAGCTTTAACCAGTGGAAAGTTGAAGAATCTAGTAAAGCTGATGAAAATACAAGTCTTGACGAGTTAATGGATTTGCCAATCTCTTCTCTAGAAATTCATATTCCTAATCTCTCTATGTTGCCAGAGAACTTGTTCTTAAAGATGAAGTTGAGGAGATACAAAATATTCATTGGAAAGAAATGGGAATGGCAAGACAATTATGAAACTTCAAAGATATTGAAACTTGAGCTAGAGAGTAGCATCGATTTGACGGCTAGGCTTGGAAATTTATTGAAAGGAGTTGAAGATTTGCATTTATATGGATCCAATGGGCAAGAAAATGTTCTATACAATCTTGCTGTAAGTGGATTTCCGTGTTTAAGGCATCTTCAGATTGAAAATAATGGTGATATTAAATACATTGTTTTGAACTCAGCACATCATGAAGATGCTTTCCCTGTCCTTGAACGCTTGGAACTCAAAAATCTGAAAGCCCTTGAGAATTTATGTGAAGGACCGAATGACATCGTATTTGGTCAATTACACACTTTGAAGATGGAAAATCTGCCTGCTCTTACTGGAGATATCAGCATCAAGGATAGAGCAACAAAGAACGCATCCAATAAAATCTTCAAATCACTTTTCAACAAGGTATCTTCATATTATTTTATTCACATTTTTTCCTTATTTTATCTTCTTACATGACTTAAAACTTAATTAGCGGCAAAAATCACTCTCACTATAATTACTTGCTTTGTGATTTGGCTATCATGAAAGTTCACCGTTTTTATTTTCTTTAAATTACTTAAAATTAGCTAATAAAAGCAACAATCTAACTTCAATTATTGAAATTAGTAATTAAGCCTCAAATTATTGTTTTGCTACCTAAAAACATGTGATTTCGATATTTTTGAGTATTTCAATATATGAAATATTCGTATCACTAAAATATCTATGTGGATGTAGCTTATGGATTTGATGAGTGACGACTAATAAAATTTTTCAATCCATTTTCAACAATAAGATACTTTATTTTTTATTTATTCATATTTTTTTATTGTTTTAACTTCCTATAATATGTGCACCCTTCATTTTTCACCATAATTATTTGCGTTGCCATTAAGCTTTTGTGGAGTTTTGCAGATTTTTTTCTTTGCTATTTTTGTTTTAATGTATTTACATAAATTGCTCTCATTAGAATTACTTTAGTTTGACATTACGCAGTCTACTATAGTATATTACAGTTTCTTTTATTTTTTCAATTACATAATTTTTTTTTAATGAACGTGAGATTTGATATTAAACTTTTAGCAATCTCATAAAGAATATTGTGGCAGATGGGAGCTTTATCTAGGCATTCAAACAATCTTTCATGAAAAATAAGCCTAAGATCAAAAGTGACTTCTGTTTAATCATATTTTCTTTCTGTAGGTGTTATTACCAAAGTTAGAGATATTGGAATTATCCTATTTAAACAGTTTGATTCCTTTGATATGGGACGACCAACTTTTGCACAACTCTTTCAATAACTTGAAAACACTGAAGGTGGAAAGCTGTGGCTTTGTGAAATTGGTGCCCCTTCATGTGCTGAAATCTTTAAACAACTTGGAAAAAGTGGAAGTCCAAAACTGTGACATGTTGGAGATTGTGTTTGATTTTGAAGGTTTGAATGATTATTATAAAGAGATGGATTCATCATTAGTGGTTGTGCCGTTGAAAAAGCTACAGCTATGGAATTTGCCAAAATTGAAGAATGTGTGGAGCGAACATTACCAAGGAAATGTCTCCTTCCTAAGTCTAAGGAGCGTAGCTGTTGATAACTGTAAAAGCCTCACAAGTATATTTCCTGCGTCTATAGCCAAAGGCATGCTTTGTGATCTTGAATTGCTTCGAATATATAATTGTAGTGTAGATGTGATTGTTGCAAAGGATCAAGTTTCAGAATCTGTTGCTGTTACATTTAGGTTTCCTAGGCTAACTTCCCTTTGGATTTTTGGCCTTCCAAATTTGAGGAACTTCTATCCACAAAAACACACATTAGAATGGCCGCACCTTAACCAGTTATCTATTCAATGTTGTGATGAAGTAGAGATATTTGAAAAAGAAGTCTCAGGTTCATCAGAAATATATGAGGAAGAGAACATGCTACACTCAAAATATCCTCTCCTGCCCTATGACAAGGTACATTTCTAAACTAGCTAGCAAAAAATATATTTGAGCATTAAGAAAATAATGAGACATGCATCAAATTAAATATTTTGTTTTACAACCTAATAACGCTTGATTTGATGTTTTTAAGTATTTAAATATGTGAATAATTCCTCTCAAATATTTAATAGATTGCTATTATTGGTTGGATGATTAACTTAAAAAACTAAGGAAAGAATAATTCATAATAATTATTTAATCAGTAGATATTAAAAAATAATTAAATAATTTTCTATTCTTTCTTATGAAAAGAGGGACACCAATCCTCAGCTTTCCGTCCTCACGCATGAGGTGTGCAGATGAATGAAGGGAAGGGATAGGATTAAATTTATATTTTTCATTTTTAAAAGAAAGGAATAAATTTCGTATATTATAAACGAAAGATTGAAACACCGGACTTGAAATTCATATTCACTTTAATTTACAATAATTAATATTTGATATCAAAATTGTGGAAGTAACAAATTTTAATTTGAGGATGGCCTCATGATGAGAAAGCATATGCCGTATCTCAATAATCAGCTTTCCGTCTTCACGCATGAGGTGTGTGATGAATGAAGGGAAAGCATAGGGTTTTTTTTTTTAAAAAAAAAAAAAAAAATTGTTATAAAGGTTAAATTTATAATTTTCATTTTTAAATGAAAGGAATAAATTTTTGTATGTTATAACGGAAGATTGAAACAATTCATAAAGGTGTGCTGAGGAATGAAGGGAAGGGATAGGGTTTTTTTAATTAAATAATTAAAAGAAATGAATAAATTTCCTATATATAACGAAAGATTGAAACACAGGATTTCGAAATTCATATTCACTTTAATTTACAATAATTAATATTTGATATTAATGAGATACGGATATCAAGATTGTGGAAGTATCAAATTTTAATTTGAAGATGGCCTCATGATGAGAAAGCATATGCCTTATGATGTATTAATTAGTTGTTACATTTTTTTTAATACAAGATACTTATTGTTTATGCATTGTGCAGGTTATTGGTAATTTGGAGATGTTGACATGGCAGGGTAAAGAAGTTGAAAAGATTGGAAGTGGTCAGTTTCTAATGTACCACTTCCCCAAATTAAAGCGGCTTCATCTATCTCTTGAGAAAGAACCTTCTTTTTTGTTTTGGGAGTGGTCTCCAAATTCACGGGGGCTGAAGTTGAGTGGGGACTTTGAGAAGGCTCTTGGAGGTGATAATCTTGCTGCACTTATTGCTCGCTTTCCAATATTGACTATCGCAAAGATTTCCATTATGCAAAGCTTGTCACCATCCTTAGTTTCTTTACTGAATCTTACACATCTTAATATGGAAGAGTGCAAGGGGACCACTTTGATGACATCATCAATTGCTCGAAGCTTGGTCCTTCTCACGCATCTCTCAATTAGTCATTGCAGTCAAATTGAGGAAATTATAACGAAGCAGGAAGGAGAGAATGATGAGGACAGGGAAATCATTTTCAACCAGATGAAGTTTTTGAAACTTGGTGATTTAGCAAGATTGAAGAGATTTTGTGGCTACAATTATACTTTCAAGTTTTTATTGTTGGATCAACTAATCATAGAAGAATGTCCAAAATTGAAGATATTCTCTCCTGGAGTCATTGAAATGCCATCTCTTAAAAGTGTTCAACTATGGAAAGACAAGAAAAAACATCACGAAATTTGGGACACTGATCTTAAGAAAACATTCTACCGCCAGGTGCGTCAAGCATGCTCAATTCTTGTTATTTCCAGCTTTTTCAAAAATACTCATATTTAAATCTTCTATTGTTATGATATTTAATATAAATACCCATATGCATATTTCGGTTCAAAGTTTCTATTAAGCCTTTAATTATAATTTTCAAATTACCTAACTTTGATAACTGGGATACATAGCAAAATGTTTTAGTTTTATTGCTCTTTTTTGTTTAATTATTTATTTTCCAAGATTAATTATGAAAATCAAAATGTTTGACACTTGTTTGACGAGGAAGAAAGTGGGCAACAAAATCATTCCAACTTCCAACTTTTCTTTATTCTAGTGAGTACATTTGACTTTTGGACGCAATAAAAAAAATAAATTGATATTACTGAGCTTCTAATTTAAGAAGTTATGTTGTTATAATTGAATAATATCTTTTCCCCTAATTGTTTTACAGCGATATGTGACATCAAGAGAGGTGGTGTTAGATGAGGATGATGCTATCTTGATAAGGAATGGCCAGTTTCCAGCAGACTGTTTTCCTAAAGTGGAAATTCTTCAAATAGAAGGATTTGCTGAAGAGTGGGTAACATTTCCGTATACATTGCTCGAAAGATTTCCAAATTTGAAGGAACTTCACGTGAAGAATAGTTCCTTTGAAGAGATATTCCCATCACATACACCATCCTTCACTTCATTTCATAATTTGACAGTGCTAAAGGTGTCCAAATGTCATCAGCTTGTCTATTTAGTGACAACTTCAACTACCAAGAGTTTGGTGAATCTTGAAACATTGGAGATAGATGACTGTGCAAAATTGGAAGAAATTGTAAGGAATGATACTGACGAAGATGTGGAAGGGGGAATCACATTTAATGGGTTGAGAATATTAAAACTCACTCTTCTACCAAGATTGAACACACAAGAGGATCAAAGGGATTTTAACATTGAAGACCGACCAACAAATACCAGATGCAGAAACATGCCCATATCACTTTTCAGCCATAATAAGGTGTGTTAAAAATTAATTTATTCTTCTTTTGGTGGCCAAAAAATTGATTTATTGTTTTGTTTTTATCTTGCATTAACTTCTTAATTTCAAAATTATGTTGCGAAACTATGTTCTTTTCTTATCTTCTTATTTTGTTCTTACGTATCATCAAAAAATCCACTCACTAAAATTACTTAGATTCACTAGATGAGAAATTTACTTGGACATTTTAACAATATTTAACGAAAAATAAGCCTGCAGATCATAACTAATTTTTGTTTTAATGTATTTATTTAAATTACTTTCATTAGAATTACTTTAGTTTGTTATTACGCAGGCTACTATAGTATATTACAGTTTCTTTTTATTTTTTTTAATTACTTAATTTGCTCTTTTTATGAACGTGAGATTTTTTATTGAACTACTTTTAGCAATCTCTTAAAGAAAATTTTGGCAGATGAGAGCTTTATTTAGGCATTTAAACAATCTTGCATGAAATGTAAGCCTAAGATCAAAAGCGATTTCTGTTTAATCAAATTTTCTTTCTGCAGGTGCTAGTACCGAAGTTTAGGTTTCCTTGGCTAACTTCCTTTCGGCTCTCTAGCTTCCAAATTTGAGGAACTTCTATCCACAAAAACACACATCAGAATGGCCACACCTTAACCAGTTATCTATTCAATATTGTGATGAATTAGAGATATTTGAAAAAGAAATAGCTTATATAAGGGAAAAAAAAACTTGAGCATTAAGAAAAATAATAAAAATGCATCAAATTAAATATTTTGTTGTACAACCTAGTAGCGTTTTTTATTTGATATTTTTAAGTATTTAAATATGTGAATAATTCCTCTCAAATATTTAATAGATTGCTATTTTGGGTTGGATGATTAACTTCAAAAACTAAGAAAAGAATAGTTCATAATAATTATTTTAATCAATTGATATTAAAAAATAATTAAACAATTTTCTATTCTTTCTTATGAAAAAAGGGACACCAATCCTCAGCTTTCCGTCCTCATGCATGAGGTGTGCAGATCAATGAAGGGAAGGGATAGGGTTAAATTTATATTTTTCATTTTTAAAAGAAAGGAATAAAATTTGTATATTATAACGGAAGATTGAAACACCATACTAGAAATTCATATTCACTTTAATTTAGAATAATTAATAATTAATATTAATGAAACACGGATATCAAATTTGTGGAAGTATCAAATTTTAATTTGGAGATGGCCTCATGATGAGAAAGCATATGCCTTATGATGTATTAATTGGTTGTTACATTTTTTTTATACAAATTACTTATTGTTTACGCATTGTGCAGGTTATTGGTAATTTGGAGACATTGACATTGCAGGGTAAACAAGTTGAGAAGATTGGAAGTGGTCAGTTTCTAATGTACCACTTCCCCAAATTAAAGCGGCTTCATCTATCTCTTGAGAAAAAACCTTCTAATACATTTTGCGGGAGGTCTCCAAATTTAGGGGAGCTAAAGTTGAGTGGGGACTTTGAGAAGGCTCTTGGAGGTGATAATGTTGCTTCACTTACTGCTTGCTTTCCAAAACTAACTCTGGAGAATATTTCCATTATGGGAAGCTTGTCACCATCTTTAGTTTCTTCACCGAATCTTACACATCTTAATGTGGAAGGGTGCAAGGGGACCACTTTGATGACATCATCAATTGCTCGAAGCTTGGTCCATCTCACACATCTCTCAGTTAGTGATTGCAATCAAATTGAGGAAATTATAACAAAGCAGGAAGGAGAGGATGATGAGGACAAGGAAATCTTTTTCAGAAAGCTGGAGTTCTTGAAACTTTATTGTTTACAAAGATTGAAGAGATTTTGTGGCTACAATTATACTTTCAGATTTCCATTATTGGAACATGTCACTGTAACAGAGTGTCCTCAGCTCACAATGTTCTGTCTAGGAGCCATTCATGCCCCACAGCTTCAAAGTGTTGGAGTGAATCAATTTCATCCTCATAAAGAAATATGGATGACTGATCTTAACAACACTATTCAACATCTATTTACTTTTGAAGAGGTACGTTGAATGTATTGACATTCTTATTTTCCACTTTTAAAGAATTTCTCATCATCTAGAATTTAGCATGATATAAATATTTAACACAAATATTGAAGTTTGGACATTCTTTCATCTAACCATGAATGAATTATGAGCTTTAATGACTCTAATTGCACATGAAATTATACAAGCTAATGCGAATTTATGAATGTGGTAGACTTCAAATAATGTTATTATTGTTTGTTAAATCTCTGACTAGAAAGAAAGGGGCGGTAAAATGATTTAAAAGATTTCATTTTTATTTTGAAGTATGGATGTGATTTTATTAGGGAATAAGTAATAATTAAAATGTAAATAGTAGCTGAAGATGACGGATCAGTTAAGAAAGATTTTATCTACAATAAAATAAGAAATTATTCTATTAAAAAGTATCATAACATAAAATATAATTTGCCTTCTTCTAGTAATATTTTAATCAGTGATCAATTTACAGTAAATTTTCACTGTCAAAAGGCTAGCACAAAATGTGAATTCGAAGTTAGAAATGATTATCTTTTGTCTAATTCAATTTAGAGAAAAGAAAGTGGGCAATAAAATTAATTCAAAGATTTTTTTTCTTCTTCTAATTTTGACATCGGGATACAATTTTTGGGAATGATGAAAACTATAAATGTTAGCAAAAGAAGAGTGATCCATGAAGAAAGATTTAATTCTTTAAAGCAATATCTTGATTTAATTTACTTAATCACCTACTAATCATGGTAATTGATTATAGGTCATTTCTACAATCAATAGCATGACGATAAATGCGAAGAATATCACAAGGATAGTAGATGTCTTTCCAAAAGTGATGAGTCTTTACATAGAAAGCTTCACAAATGAAGGGGTAACCTTTCCCTATAGCTCCCTTGAAAAATTCCCTGAGTTGATATCTCTTTATGTGAAGCATTGTTTCTTTGAGGAGATATTCCCATCACAGGACCAGATTATTGATTTTATGGGGAAAATCCCACCATTTAAGAGATTATGCATTGCTTATATGGATAAGCTCAAGAGCATATGGAAGGATGATTCTCAGCTACCACCTATTCATCAAAATCTAGTAGCCCTCGGAGTCAAAAATTGTTGTAGCTTGGTCAAGTTTGCATCATCCTCTGCTTCATTTCAAAATTTGCTGGTGCTGTTTGTATCTGGATGTCATCAGCTCATCCATTTAGTGACAACTTCAACTGCCAAAAGTTTAGTGAGTCTTAGGTGGTTGGAGATAAATGATTGCAAAAGGATGGTGGAAATTGTAATGAATGAGACCAATGAAGATGTACAAGGTGGAGTCACATTCAACCAATTATGGAAGATCAAACTTACTGATATGCCAAGCCTAAAGATGTTTTCTTCACAAAGCCACACCTTCAAATTCCCAAAATTAAAAAAGATAAAAATAACTGGGTGCCCTGAAATGAAGATGTTTTGTCGAGGAGTGTTGGTAACACCAAGGTTGTCTAAAGTGAAAATTGAAGAGCATGACATGAAATGGAAGGATGAAGGAGACCTTAACAAAACAATAGAAACGCTATCCCTTGCAAAGGTATGATATTTCCAACCTAACAAATATTGTTTCAGAAAATGTATACCACGTGCTTATGCCTATGTCGTCTTTCTTCAAATTACATTTTTTGAGGCAAACTTATATTATGATTTGGTATTGCAGGGTAGCATTAATATATAAAAGGATAAGTTCAGCATCCATGTTAATTCTTCAGGTTTGCTAGTTTTATTATTTTGTTGTTGAAGAGTTTTCTCTATTCTTAATACTGTCTGTATGTATGCATGTTTCTGCTTATTCTCTATATTTTTTTCCAAGTAATAGTTACTATGACATTAAAAATAAAAGCTATTCTATAAGGAGGAAACAAACAAGCCCTATCTTTTCGCATGTTTTCTTTTTCTTTCTTTATGTTCATTCTCTCTCCATTGTGTCGGTTGTGTTAGTTGAAAAAGAGTGAACTTTATTGGAAAGAGATTAGCTGTGGTTAAGGAGACCCAAAAAACAACTTCATGTTAAATAAAATATTTTTCAACTAAATATGCTATATGTTTGCAAAGTAAAATCTTAGTAGTCCTTTTCTTTTCCTTGCAGGTGGCTGGTGATGATGTTGATAGACACTTGATGAAGAATGTTGACAGATGTTTGTGCAATGATGCTTCTGTTGAATATCAAATTAAATTATATATTTTAGTAATTATATATGTTTGTTTATTCGATAGATGAGACTTTGTTTTCATCATGAACGCTATTCCTACCAATAAATTGACATATCAAGGACTTGGCGCTGCTAAAAATCTACCCTTGATGTGCGGTTTGTTTTGTTGTGTATTGTGACTCTAATGTATAAAAGACTCAGAAATTGATTTGTCATGATTGTGAAGTTTTCATTTTAACAATTGTGTAGTTTGCTTGGTTACGTTATGAAGAGTTTAGATGTAGTCAACCTTTTACATGTAGCGACTTTGCAAAATGAGTGGCCCTCATGACCTTCTTTCCTTCTTTACAGTTGATCTTTTCTCCTCTGCCTCTCTACTTTTGTTGCCTGTCCAACATTACAACAATGGTCATAGCCCCAAACACATCTCATTTTGTTAGTCATGTCAATTGTAGTCATGTATAGTGTGGCTGATGTGTTAGCTAAACAAGGCATTAATCAGTCTGATATTGTTATGGAGTGTCCAGGGTTGATGCGTTCTTTAGTGACGCAGGAGAGTTTGGGAATTTATTCCCCTATTTCTTTAGTTTCTAGTTAATGTAATTCTTGGCTGTGTGCCATCTTTCTTTATTTAAAAAAAAAAAATTGTAGTAATGTATTCTCGACTAATTTGAAAATGAATACAAAATTAAACCCTTTTTTAAAAATAGAAAGTATACCAATAAGATCCTAGTTAGTCTTGGTCACAAAATCAACAAGGTATCATAACCTGATCAACAACACATTCTGCAGACACGCGATTCAAGCAACACATCAAACATGATCAACAATTGATATGGACTTCAATGGTTTCAGTGAAGCGCTCAATTACATTGTTTCATAAAGAACGTCAGTAGTGCTTAGACTTGAAGTAAGTTGTATATTCATATTTTAGAAAAATAACAACCAAGATGACAATACATTTATCAACCAATATCTTTATTCAAAAATCTCTAGAAGTAATACAAAACTTCGGGGGTCTAGTTGTCCTTTAAACACTTTTGTTGACATAGGCACCATGAGAAACAAATAACATACCTACATGTGAAACCAAAGTAAAAGCAAAGAAAATACATAAAGAAGCTCAAAGTTTTTCATAATCTTACGCAAAAAACATGTATCCACCATAGGCATTAGCAGCAGATGAAATTGCTGCATCAACCAGTAGATATAGAATCCTACCTTACAAAGGGCAAACGATTTTTCCAATCACCATCCACCTAAAGACAGTAGAATTTGAAGAGAGAAGAAAATTAGTAATAAGAAAGACCTTTTTCGGCCTCATATCGACCAGTGTTTGTGAGAGTTAAGGAACATGCAAATTAAAAGAGGAGTCATATTAGTAAAAACAAAACAACAGAAACAGTAAAAAAAAATTAATAGACGGACGAGGGAGAAAAAGCAACATCAGTCAGTGTCAAGTTCTTAAGAATATGAACAAATAACAAAATATGGAATGACCAATAAGTTGGTTAAATCGATTGTGGAAATCTAAACTGGGTCATGAAAAATCTATTCATAAAAAATACCGAAAGAACCCCAAAGCAAATAGAACTAGCCACACAACTGTATATATATGTTGGATGTCCATTTCAGCCTAAATAAAAGTATCAAAAGCATTTTTAAAGAGAAGAAACACAATCCAACAGTGAAAAATCATTTTAAACAATTTCTTTAATACCAGATATTAAGTCCATGCCAGTTTAGTGAAACAGCCCAAATCCACGCGATCAGCAACTCTAGGATAAAATACTAATGATGTGGGCAAGACTACACAAAAAGTATCATATAGTATGAGCATAAAACACACAAGTACAGGGAAGCACAAGATAGATGCAGATTGAAAGTGGAGCTCTAGAGGGGCACACAGCAAAAAAGAAAAAAAGCATGCAGAAGCTGTTTTTTCTTTTAGTGGGAGGGGAGCAGAGCACACCAATTCAATTCAATAAATTAGAACATCTCTAAAATTTATTAAGAATGATTTTATTGGTGATTGCAAAATTTTGCTAATGGAACTTACTTGAAGGTCTTCAGATCATTTGACTTTGGGTGGTGGTGGGAGAAATTTATCCAATGGACCTACAAATTTTTGCTCTTCCAGACCTGTTTCTCCATGTTTTGCACCATCTAAACCAGCCACAGTGTCAACTTGCATAGTCTGAGATGACTCAAAACTGATGACTATAAACTTGATTGCTTAGTGTCAAAACCTAAACAGATCCTGATGATGTTCCATCTAGCAAATCACTTGCAAAACCACATTCAAGAACGTTTTTTGGAAAAGTTGGACCAAGAATTAAAATGATAAACAGAAAGAAAAATAAAACAATAGAATCTTTCCCATGAATTGTTCTTCCACTAGCTCTTCACTTGGCCCTTTTATATGGAAAGGTGAAATGAAACTACCCCAATGTAGTGTTTGAGCTTCTTTTTCAATAATCATATTCTTAAAATTGGCACATTCTCAAATAAATAGTTACAGACAAATTCTCATGCACTTCAAATGCTAATCACTTAATTAGTAGGGTCCACAGGCACACAGAAGCTGGTCCTGGACGTGGAGTCCCCCCCCCCCCCTCTCTCTGTAATGTATGAAAGACTGTGGAACTGGCGTATTGTGAAGTTTCCATTCAACAGTCATTAACTAGTCCAATGAGATTGGTCACAATTGACCATGAAGTTCTTGATAAATGTATGAAGCGATATTCATTTTTATGATCTATATAGGTATTGAAGAACACCCAATGACATAAAATGTATGGTTTATGTCTAAGGTAAAATGTGTAATTAAGTGAGACTTAACTCTAAGATTGTTATATTACGTAGTTGTAGTCAAATATTGTCACGCCCCAAAAATCAAGATGTGACATGCGCGGAATTTGAGAGAAACCATATCCCCAAAGCCTTAAATATATAAAATTTTCCATACTTTATACGCACACATATTTGCAACACATAATATAATGACTATGAATACATTTCAAAATTACACAATTTACAGACTATACAAAAAAAACTTCTGTAGAATCTCACCTAAGAGTAACACCATAAGAAAATTCTACAATACCTAGTATAATCAAGAGGAGCTCCGCTCCATAGTAACAATTACACAATACCTAGATAAGGCGAGGATCCTAACTATAACATATGTGGAGCACCTAAATTACAAATAATAAATACAGAGATTTAAATTTTGCCTTCACTTGGAGTTTTCATCATGACGCTTTAACTTCAAAAAGTAGTATGGATCATCAGAACCCACCAAGAGGAACATAGCCAGCTGCACTATCGGAGACCAAAAATAATATTTCCGGTGAATAATGTCCCATTGATAGAATTTAATAAAATGCTTATGAAAATTAATTAAATAGATTTAACTTTGAAAGATGACAGCATGATACAAATTTCGACTTCTAGAGCATACAGTTATAATAAAAAATAAAACCATATGAAAGATCATTATACAAACAAAACCAAAACCAAATACGTAGTAAAATAGTTCGTCTAACAAAATCAGTTTGAAAAGGAGTAAATCTCATATCTCATCTTTCGTAGGACTTCAACAGAACAAATAATAAGCGTGGACACATAGTCCACGAGGGTAAATAACCAAACACAGCATGAAGCCACGAGAACAAGCGTGGACACACAGTCCACGAGGTAAGTAACCAAGTGCAACTCAAAGCCACGAAATAAGCGCAGGTACAAAACCTACGAATAACAAGCGTGAGAATGAATCCCACAAATATCAAGCATGAGTACTGTGCTCCAAATGTCAAGCGAGCTCAAGTTAACCATGGTGCGCCAAAGGACTAGCAGTATTGCTGTTAGTAACCATTGTTTTGTAATTTGTCCTCTCAACATTTTCAAGCATGCATGGAATTGGATTTCCAGCAACCAGCCAATAAAATCCCTCCTTAATTAATAGAAACTCACAAAACATTTCAAAATATCGGATCATCTCAACATGAGGGTTCTCAAATGGTATCTTTGAAAATTTCTAGCAATTCCATGCATGAGCATTCATTATAACCGAACGGCAAAAGAGCAAATGACTTTGACTAACATCCATATTTAATTTGCAGATTTAAAAATCAACAAGTACTAAATAAAAGTTGATCAAACTAGCCTTGATAAGGTTATTGTTAAGAAATTTTGTAATTTAAATAAAATCAGAATAATATAACCACAAGTAAAATGTTAATTTTAAAAGTTATAATGAAACGTTATTCACTCATCTGTAATGCTTATATTTATACCTCTTTCACCATCTTATCAGCTTCCAAATTATTCACTTCTCTCCTGCTAATACCCAAACAGATCCATCAGTACTTCAATTACAACTTTACATAAAATTTTTATATTATCACGTTCAGCCAAATCCATAATTTTTTTCATATTTAGCATATAAATAAAATGAACCCCATCATCTTGTAACCTTCAAGTTACATAAAAGTACAAGCTTGAATAAGCTTCCCTCCCAAATTCAACTCTAATAAGCCCCTCATGCCATACAACCAAATAGCACTATCTACTTTAGCCTAAATCTCTATTCTAAAAAAAATTTCTAACTAAACAAGCATCATGCTGGAGCAATTTATCATATTCTAATACTTTTTGAACATTTCTTTAATAGTTCAAAGTATCAAACCGTGGAGCAATACAACCTCACTACCAAGCTACATATCTGAAAAATTGTTTAACATGCATTGCCACATCACAGACTCTTCCTTAACAGTGTTTAAACTCTACTATTCCGGTTTAGCATAACAGATTCAAAACATCATCACTCATACCATCATTTTAATCATTAAAAAAAAATCATTCGAATAGTATCCCTATGACAACACTGATAATTCCAGCCCCAATCGTACCTTCATTTTAAAGTTGGTATATTTTATTTAAACATCTATACAGCCATATATCACCAATATCATAATCTGCCAAACAACTCTACTTTCTCTAGCATGATTTTTAGAGAATATGACACCTCATACCCACACAAAAATTAAACCCACAATCTACACACAATCAGAATTGAGAAGCTTTATGGAAATCAAAAAAAAGAAGGAGCTAACATACATACCCACACCACTAACACTCAAGAGCCGCAGAGAGGTTCAGATAATGTTCCCCTGGAACCAAACAGCAACAGAATGAAACAGAGGAAGACAGAGGAAAGAAGTGAAGCTTCGACACAACACCTCCACACATTCAGCAAAGAGGAAAGGAAGGATTTGAACGAACTACTCCCAAACCATTCCAAAGTCAGACCAAAACGAGCACAGAACGAAAATCAGAGAATGAGCGAAACTTTTCAGCGATTTGTGTGAGGAACGAAAATGCTGACGGTCGAACCGACGAACGGCAGTGAACGGACCTGCGGTGGCAAGGAAGGGCCAAAGGATAGAGATGAATGAAGGAGGCTGGGGTTTGGTTCAGAAATCGTGACGCTTCTGCACTCTCTCTGTTTCCCAATACCATTCGCGCCATTTAAAAAAAAAAAAAAATCTGATTTTCTGATTTTTTTTTTTTTTTTTTAGCCATTAGAGCTATATAGAGAATTTGATCGGGAATGTTCAAGAGAAACCCCTGATTTTTTTTATATTCCTCTTCATTTATTCCTATGAACAATGACGGGGAAAATAAAATTGAGGGCTAAAGGTTTGTTTGGGAAAAGACTAAAATCCCATGAGATATTTTAAGCTACATCATTAATTTGGGGTTTCTAATAATTTCATAAATTAAAACAAAATAAAATTGGTCCATTGTCTTAGAGGAATTTCAAACTTAGTAACTAAAGATAGATAACAAATACAAACTCAACGGAAGCACATAAGGTGCTTGTCCCTTATGTACTTCTTATGTGTTTGCCCCTTTAATTAGAAGGACAATCACATTTTATTTTATTTTATTTTTAATTTTATTTTTATATTTTATTTATTTAGATTAAAATTATATGTTGCTTTCTGATTTTTTTTTGTACCCAGTATCTCAAATTAATTAGTTTCCAGTTCTGCACACAGAAATATTTGTCATGTAACACCAGTATTCTGGAAATTAATTAATTTGAGATATTGGGTGCAAAAAAAAAAAAAATTCAGAAAGCAACATATAATTTTAATCTAAATAAATAAATCATATAAAAAATTTAATAAAATAAAATAAAATGTGCTTGTCCCTCTAATTAGAGGGACATGCACATAAAAAGCACATTAGGACAAACACCTAATGTGAACCCAAACTCAACTAGACAACTATTCATTTTTGTTGCACAACTATAAAAAATTAAAAAGAAATAATTCTCTATTTTAAATTTAAGGGATATTACATGCATAAGATTGATTTTCTAATGGTTCTTGACTTCTCTTTTATTGTCAACTTACAACTTCGAATACAGATATGAAAAAAAAAAACTTATTATCTTTTATTCTGATTATATATATTTTTATTATTGACTTAATAGGTCAATTATTTATTTAATTAATTTCATTATTACTATTATTTTAAATTCCAAAATTTTTTAGACTATTACAAATATACTCAAATATTTCAGAATAAATACAAAATCAAGCCTTTTAAAAAATTAGAAAGTACACCAATAACAGATAATACTTGGGGAAGTGCAACAATAGATCCTTGCCAGTCTATGTCACACACACGACCCAAGGTATCAAATTATCTGGTTCAATTAGAAAATAAGAACCTCATAAAATTACACCCATGCGTTTCATGGTGAAACTAGTGTTGATTTTCACAGCTCGAATGGTTTTATTGATGCATTCAATTGACAATGTTTGAACAATATGTGTCAATGCTATAATTTAAAATAAAGTGTATATTCATATATACTACTTTATACCTATATGTAAGTTACTTGTAAGAAAAAAAGTTTGGTTCTAAAACGAAATCACTTGTTGGGTAATTAATGACATTTTCTCAACTCTATCCTTATTTAATTTCTATTGAAGAAGGAGAGAGAGAGAGAAGAGAATGATTCATAAATATATAGGGAGAGTAGAAACTTTTAATAAAGATATCAATTTAATGCATTCTTTAATATGTGAGGATGTAATACAAGTGACTTATATAGGGAGAGGATATTCTCATAATCTTTTTTCTCCTTTTCTCTCATAGGCTCATCTGAGCCGTTGATTGAGAAGAGGAGAGAGAAATTAAAGTAGTATTGTGATTGATTGAATGGATATGATTTAAGGATAATTAGAGATAATGAGAAAAAGATAAGGAGAGAAACACAACCCGACTTACATATCCATATTAAGTGATAAGAAAAAAAAACATGCTTTTGTTGATCCAACAAAAGTTCTTTTTGGTGTGTGTGTGTTTCCTCACAATTGATGGCCTCAACGGTCTGAGGCATTAAAGTCAAACCATCAAATGCCTAAGTTTGTGACAGGTAGGAAAAATCATTGGGAAAATCCGTACTAGGATCCTTTTAAACTCTGAAATCCCACTGCAGGCCCTAAGAATCTGACACTTCCAGAAGAAGCCCTAGGGCCCTGATGGGGTTTAAGTTCAAACAGGAAATGACCATGTTGCCCCCTTTAATTTACTCATAACATCACATTCTTCATCCGACTCTCTCGTCTCATCCGACTCTCTCGTCTCTGCTTCTACCTCTGGACCTCGTCGTCCTTTTCTTCTCTTCCAGGCGCTTCTCCTCCTCTCCTCACTGGTGACTTCTTAGTCCGTCGACGGTGAACGCGAGTTTCAGGGTTGAGGTAAGTTTTGTTCCATTTCCTATTCGGTTTTCCTCGTTTCACCGTGAGTTTCGATTCTCTTTCTCTGCGTCTGCGGATGAATCGTTTTTCTTGCCTTTCTTTGCTTCGATTACACAACCAGGGAGTTCGAAAGAAGGGTTTGTTTCTTTGGTAGATAGTGCTCAAATCTCTTGCCCCAAATTTTTTTCTCTGGGAGTTTGAAAGAAATTAGGGAAAATGCGTACTAGGGCTTGTGAATTTGCTGGGAATCAGTAACAATTTGCTTCCATTAGACATAACTGTGATTTTTGAAAAATGTTACTTGTTTGATCATGTTTACTCGCCCGTGCATGTGAATTTTGTTACTGTCTGATCATGTCTGGGAGTTTGCTCTGCGTATGACTTCTTTTTTTTCGATAGACTGTTGGGAAGTCGTGCATTTGGAGTAACTAAGAAATATAAGAAAATCTAATCTACCACGCTTCTTGCTGCACTATGAGTTTTGGGGATTGAGTTCGCATGAGTCAATTAACCTAAGCACATTGAGGCATTTGCATTTATATATTTTAATAATGTTGCTATTGTTGATTATTGGGAGGTCTCAGTAAATCTTGTTAATAAGGCATTCCATTGAAGATTAACTTGCTTATTACATATGTGCATGCTTGTTTTTTTGGTCGGCGTTGAAGCGTGAATCAGTGGCGGAGCCACATAGGGGCATGTCTCACTTATCTTCCATGTATTTTTTTATTTGGTGGTCTTTGATACGGTTATTGCAATGTATATATAATTAAAAGCATGACAATAAACTGTGAAGTACAAACGAATGACCCTGATATTTGCATCCTTGGTCATTGACATTTTAGGTTGCTGTGTTTGCTAACTGTGTTGATACATCTGCTAGTGAAACTAAAGGAAATGTCCTAATTCATTAAGCTAAGAATGTATAAGTCTACTAATTTTTTTACCATCTTCCTTTATCTTTTCTGTACCTTACAATTCTATTATTCACTTGACAATTGAGTGTGGATACCTTTTGATTTATGTATAATGCACTAGTTGGAGTAGTTTATTCTTTGAATCCGGTTTCAATGTTGTTTAATGAGGAGGTACTGATAGTTATATTAGATGACATTGAAAGAGCAGTTGGTGATGGTTTGAATACTTATAAGGTAATTTCCAAGGCTATACACTTCCATAATAGTTCATTGTGATTTTGGGAATGAATTATCTGTCATGAAAATAAGACTCGCTTGGGGTATGTTTCCAGGATTAACTGTTTGAATTTTAATGATTTGTATGCCTACTATGAATAGTTGACAACTATTGATCAATATTGCAGCCGTCCATGAACTGAAATGCGAATATGAATTTTTGTGTCCTCTGGAATTTTTTCATTCTTTGGTATTTCACCACTGTTGATCAATTTTATCTTCTTGCTAAATGGACGTAAATGACTAAGCTATTAATGAGATTTTATGGTTTATGAATGGAGAAGAAATACTTTAGTTCCTATTTATAAGCTATAGAACTATATGAAGTATAGCTGCTGAAATGAGTATTTAATATGCTGCAAACTCTCTAATTTGACTGGAAAAGGCAAATTCCCCTGTATTCTCAACTTTGATGATGAAATTGAAGTTTTTATGTTGTTCTATTCCCTTCCCCATTTCTTGATAGGTGTTTTGCATGCTACCACTACTTTTTAGTTTGTAATGCCGATATTAACGCTGCTTTTGACCCCCCGCACATGAATTTTCATATTGCGCTTTTGAACACAACTATAACAATGAAACAATCTCAAAGGGACGTGAGGTTCTCGAGGTTACAACTTGTTCACGTAAGAATTCTTCCAAAGAACGTGAGCAAAAACAAAAGGCAAAGGGGAAGGGGAAGAAAGGTGTACGAGGTGACCAAAGAAAGCATAATGACTTCAGTCAACAAATGAGAGAAGCATGGAAAAGGTTGAGTTCAACCGAGAAAGGTGAATACACCAAGAGAGCTCAACAACTAAGAGGCCCTGGTAAAGTGGATAAGTATATTGTGCCATTCCTAACAAGGTGCGCACTTTCCACTTTCACTAAAGTATGCCATAACTTAAAGGAGCGACCGGAGGCCATGGCAAGGCTGAAAGCAATTGGGTTTCATAGGTTGGTGGAAATTAATTGCCAAAAAATAAACCGCTCCTTATGTGCACAATATATGGCATGTTTTGACCCCCCAACAAAGCAAGTGTCCATTAGAGGGAAGACCCGAGTCATAGGGGCTGAACATGTGCATCAACTTATGGGTCTACCTTTTGGGGGTAAGGGCATAGAAGTTAAACTTTACGAGCGTAACCCAACTTATAGGGACTTTAGGCGTGCCTACAAGAATATAAAGTATAATACACTCGGTGACACTTTTTCAGGAAAGTTAGATGAAAACTTTGAGTACCTTTTTGTGTTATTCACCCTAGGTACCCTGTTGGCTCCAAGTGCATCCATTTTTGTTAGTGACTGTATGTTGAAGGTTGTCACGCTCACTAAGGATGCACTTGGTGAGTTTGATTGGTCCTCCTTCATTCTTGAAGAACTCAGCCAACAAACCCATAAGTTCAACAAAGACTCTCACAAGTCCAAGGCTACCAAGAGGAAAACCGTTGGAGGATGTGTATACTTCCTCATGGTAAGTTGTGCTTAACTAAGTTTGTATGACAGATTTTATACATCAATTGCTGAGTGGTGTTATTAATGGTTTGAAATGTTTTTTTTTTTTCCAGCTCTTTTGTTTGTAAAATTTTGCTTTCGGTGATAAGGTAGCCTCTGAACACGAGTTGGCCATGGCTTATTGGACCGACGACAGGGTTAAGAGCAGAGCAGTGATGGAGAAAAAAAAGCAAAACAGGCCTGCTCGCTCGCCTATCTCGTTCTCAGCCATCAGACACTACGTCGGCATCGTTTGACCCTCACACCATGCTCACTCACCCGGTAACGTGTGACATTATGGAATTTGTCTAATGATAGTTGTTGTTGCTGTCATTCATGATTTAACAACTGATTTTTATTTTCCAGAAGTTCGCACCACATATTTCAAGGCTTGTGTCCATGTTGGGACAAGAGATGCTGGCCCTTCAAGATAGATTAACTGAGTCACCCAACAACCAGCCCTCAAGTTCCGGGGAGTGTGAGGAAGATGATGACGAGAGAGATGAGGAAGATGATGACAAAGAGATTGATGAGGAAGATGATGAGAAAGAGATAGAGGATGAAGATGATGACAATGACAAAGAGAAAGATGATGAAGATGATGATGAGAAAGAGATAGAGGATGAAGATGATGAGAAAGATAAAGAGGATGAAGATGATCATATTGTGGACATTGATGATGAGGACTCCCACCTTCACGACACACCTATTGTTCAACATGGTCTTCACGTGGAACCCACTGAAGAGTATGTTGTGGAAGAAGAAGTGGCCCAACCCCAACTACAAGAGGGAGAACGAAGCGAAGGAAAAATTAGAAGATCCAAGAGGGTGATAACCCGTAGCAGTGTGTTAAAATCTCCTTGGATCGATCCAAACCGCAAGACGAAGGGAAAGTGTAACACCCCAACTTTCAAAAGCAGTATAAAATTTTTTCCCATTTAAAATCATCAGAGTAGAGCAACGGAGCATTTGAGTAACTGATATGTATATATAAAATGCCGTAAGTCTGGCCAATTACAACAGCGGTATTGTAACCGTGTGGTTCAGCAGTAGATAACAATATCAAAAGGAAGGCTTCAAATGGAACAACAAAAAGAAAGCTTTCGCCAGAACAACGAAAGGAAGTCTTCAGCCAGAACTTCTACGCGGGCTGCTTGTCTCTCTCCTCGGTCCTTGGTCCTCGGGAACCTGACGCTATATTAAGGGCTGAGATCCGCACCGGATCTCAGGTAACGGTTAACCTCATGTTTATGTATACAGACAACAGACATCAACAATAATAACATCGCTCTATCACAATCACAACCCATGCATACGTATTGCACCCAGCATGTAGACCTATTGCCCCCAGCATACAGACAGATTGCCCCCAGCATACAGACATATTGCCCCCAGCATACAGACATATCTTCTAACCACTATATGCATTCAAACAGTACAACATCTATACAACACACCTACAACATACATGCATACCATAAACATCAGAGTTAGTGTTACAGTACGCGCACGTACATACACCAATAGTACATAAACGTACAACAGACATAAAGTCATCATCTATCACATATAATCATACCATACAATACACATATCACATATATGCATACAATAAACATCAGAGTTAGTGTTACAGTACGCGGACGTACATACCTACCTATACACATACAATACACATATCACTTATATGCATACAATAAACATCAGAGTTAGTGTTACAGTATGTGGACGTACCTTCGTTGACGGATTACGGTATTTCTAGCACGTTTTACGGAAAACAACGAAACGTCCAACAACGGCACGTTGGGCAGCGTAACGACAACAAATTAGGATTTTTGACGTCCTATAAGGTAATATCACTTCCATTAGTGATTCGACGTTATAACTGGCATTTTAGGTAAAAATTACCATTTTGCCCTTCTACCCCTAATTGGCGGAATTTTGCCAGCACTTCGTTACTCTGACTAATTTTCTTCCCAAAATGTCGCCAGAACTTCGACGCCATTTTGATTTTCGAAAATAAAGACTAAAATAGCCCTCCCATATGATATCCTATCATACTTGAAAAATTAAAGGCTATTCTAGCATTACAACCCCTACTTTTGAAAGTACTACAAAAGCTTCAACTTTTCGGAGACTCGATCCCTATTATGTTTTTACCTCTTCAGGCATATTTTTCAATGCAATGAGGCCTAAAACAAGCATAGGAATTTCATCCCCTACTTCCTAGATCTAACTAACAATTCTACTAACTACCGAACTAAAAAGCTAAAGACCGAAGAACTTACCCGTTGAAGACTTCTGCACAATTTTGCCCAGAGATTCTCTCTCTTCTTTCCCTCTCTAGATTCGGCCAAGGAGCTCAAGAGGATGGTGTGAAGAATTCAAGAGAGTTGGCCTCCTATTTATAGAAAATTCTAGGGACCTAAATGTCATTTTCCAAATTGATCATAACCATGGAAAATCAATGTTAAATGGTGTTTAATTCTTGTCCATGGAGCATTGTTTGGCCGAAATCTAGGGTGATGTGGCTGCCAAAGATTGGTCCAAAAATGGTGACTTGGGTTGCTTTAAACCCGGTCTAATAGAATTTCCCCGATCGGTACCCGATTCGCGTGATTTCGGAGAAATCTCAAACTTCTGAATTCATAACTCTGAAGATCTTCTCTTCCTTATCAATAATATCTAATTTAACTTGGATTTTGGTCTCTTACGGGGTTCCAACGGTCGAGTTGAAGTTTTCGAAAAACGTGTCCGAACGCGTCCGGTTTCAGAACGTATTTCTGGAATCATCAACTTCTTCAGAAAAATTCACTGATTCCAAATATGTCCATGAAAATTCCCAATTCTTTTCCAAATGTCACAACATAACCTTTTCGTCCTCTTGGCTATCTGGCCTTTTCTCAGAATTTCCCTATTTCGTCTTATTAGGAAAAGCACAAACGGCTTCAGAATTAACTTCCGTAAGAGTCTAACGGAAGATAAAATTCCACTGATCAATATTCTATCCTGACTTTAGAAATCCCATTCCTAGATCTCTAGATAGGATCCGTTTCCTAATTTCTAAATTACTATTCACAGTTTTTTGCTTTAATTAATTATATTAATATAATAATGTCAACTTGCACATATATTTTTTTCCTTTTCATTTTCATTTTCATTTTTTTTTCTGCCTATTTTTTTTATTTCGTTTTTTTTTTCAATTAATTATTTAATTAATTAAATAATTATTTTTACATAATTTTTTACAAAATTCTCCTATTGGTCCATTCTTGCATTTAGGCTTAAAAATACCTAAACTCAACTATTTTTCACAATATTCTCCAATTAATTAGTAAATATATTTTTACTAATTTTCAATCATTTTCCACTAATTTTGGAGCTTCCCCTAATTATCTCTGAATTTCCTTTGCTTAAGCTTAAGTAATTAGCCAGTAATTACCTAATTACTTAATTATCACTTGTTGATAATTTTCTTAATTAGAATATCTTATTACCTCATAACTTTTGCATTAACACTTGTGTTTTCATGCCTCTTTCATTATACTAGAATTTGTGAGGGTATTTTGGTCATTTACCACTTTTTGAGCATTCTTCTACAATTTCTTCAAGTTTGTAACTTAATAAATTACCTAAATTAGGGACAATATCCTTCCCTATTTCAAATAGATTTTTACTTGCTTCTTTTATAGCTTTCACAGGGTATTTATAACCCATAATGTGTTTAGGGACCTATTTGCAAATCTTCAAACGTTTTAGGGACCTAATTGCAAATTATCTAATTTCAAGGGAAATTACCCTAACAACAAGGTAAACTCAATACAAGGTGTTTGAGACCTCATATTCACCTATTTTCAATAGGTATATTTCCCAATTTTTGATATTTACCCTAAGTGTGATTTTTAGGGTATTACAGAAAGAGGCAGTATGATGAGAAGGAGCAGCTGTATGAGTTGTGTACTACTAAATCTATCCCTAAAGATGAGGCGGAGGAGTAAGTATATGTAACTTGTGCACATGAAATTCCACATATTAAAAAAAATGTATATAATGCTTAACATTGTCATTTGTTGTCATTTAGGGAATTTGTTGATATGAACGGCTAGCACCTCCAGAGGGAAGAGCTACTTTGTCTGAGACCACGTACGTGGATAAACAATACGGTATGTCCTGTGCACTTCTGTCATGAATTAGTACAATTTGATAAATGTGGCTTTAGTTGTTGCTAGGTTTGTGTTATACAATAATAATGTACTAGGATTTTGTGCATATTCAGGTAATGACTATGATTGCCAAGACATTGGTTGCCGATCAATCGGATAATGGAGGGATGGTCACCCGACACATTTTCATCCGCATTTCATGGAAAAATGATAGAGGATCCGATGACTTGGCCATTGGAAGCCAATAAAGCCGAGATCTTGCCGCACCGTATAGGATATAACATCGGGGGACTGTCGTTTCATTTTTGGACCATCACTGAGGTGGGATCACTGGTTCTGTTATGTTCTAGACACGACAACGATGACCTTCTACGCCCTAGATTCGTTAGTCAACTCATGGACATATTCACGCATACAGCGCCAAATGGAAGAAGAAATAAAGTTGGGAACTAAGATAAAAAAGAAGGCAAAAAAACCTCATTCCTTTAAGGAAAAGGAAAGGATGGCAAGTCTTGTGGTAAGCTGATCTGAATTTCAATGTGTGTTAAAGTTAGAAAATGGTCAACATAATTGTGATCTTTTTGTGTGAACTGTAATTTCAGCGAAAATGCTTCATGGACATACTCCGGATGGTAAAGCCACAATTGTTTGAGCACGAGGATAGAATTCCCAAGGGGGTGACATGGTCTAAAGTCCATGTCCAAACGGATGTGTAAGTGTCTATTAAGTTGTTCAACATCCATATATATAATGTCCATGTTAAATGAATCAGGTTGTTAACACCTCTGTAAATTTCTTTGTTTTCAGGGACTCATGTGGTGTTCATGTCATTTCGTGGTTGCAAATGTGGGATGCCACTGAGCAAGAGGATGGATACACGATGCCTTTCTACTCCATGGATGACATTCGGAGGCGAAGATTGGCATGTTGTGGTGGTTGGTCGGTCATCGAAACAACCGACATCGAGACAAAGTGTTGTCAATGATCGAGGACTCCCACAAGCGGAAGATGAGAAGTTAGGAAGCAATCGTTTAATTTAGTTAGGCTGACTTGGTTTTAAGTGTGTATACATCTCATCGGTTGTATGACAGATTTTATTATAGCAATTGTGTAGAACACTTGAGTTGATATTCATAACAAAGTGTAGTAACTTTTATCATGTATGTGACATGACATTTTAATATGAATGACAAAGATTTTTGTTTCCTTCATTTCTGTCATTGTTAGTTTGTGCGTGCAGATGCTAGAAAATGGTATATAATAAGGTACCATTTACCAATATGATCAGGAAAAACTAACAACATGATCAGCCCCCACTAACAACATGATCAGCCCAAAGTAACAACATGATCAGCCCAAAGTAACAACATCATCAGCCCCCACTAACAACATGATCAGCCCAGACTAACAACATTATCAGCCCCCTTTAACATCATGATCAGGCCCCATTAACAACATGATCAGCCCCCTTTAACAACATCATCAGCAAAAACTGATAACCACATCAGACCCCTTTAACATCAACATCAGAAAAAAAAAATAACAACCATATGAGAAAAAAAATGCACAACTATATCAACACCAATTAACAACCATATCAGCAAAAACTGATAACCACATCAGACCCCACTGACAACATCATCAACCCCCACTGACAACATCATCAGCAACCATTAACAACATCATCAGCCCCCTTTAACAACATCATCAGCCCCCACTGACAACATCATCAGCCCCCGCTGACAACATCATCAGCCCCCGCTGACAACATCATCAGCAACCACTGACAACATCATCAGGCCCCACTAACAACATATCAGCCCAAAGTAACAACATGATCAGCCCAAACTAACAACATCACTGACAACATCATCAACAACCATTAACAACATCATCAGGCCCCACTAACAACATGATCAGCCCAAAGTAACAACATGATCAGCCCAAACTAACAACATCATCAGCCACCACTAACAACATGATCAGCCCAGACTAACAACATCATCAGCCCCCTTTAACATCATGATCAGGCCCCATTAACAACATGATCAGCCCCCTTTAACAACATCATCAGCAAAAACTGATAACCACATCAGACCCCTTTAACATCAACATCAGAAAAACAAAACAACCATATCAGAAAAAAATGCAAAACTATATCAACACCAATTAACAACCATATCAGCAAAAACTGATAACCACATCAGCCCCCGCTGACAACATCATCAGCAACCATTAACAACATCATCAGCCCCCTTTAACAACATCATCAGCCCCCGCTGACAACATCATCAGTAACCATTAACAACATCATCAGGCCCCACTAACAACATGATCAGCCCAAAGTAACAACATGATCAGCCCAAACAAACAACATCATCAGCCCCCACTAACAACATGATCAGCCCAGACTAACAACATCATCAGCCCCCTTTAACATCATGATCAGGCCCCATTAACAACATGATCAGCCCCCTTTAACAACATCATCAGCAAAAACTGATAACCACATGAGACCCCTTTAACATCAACATCAGGAAAAAAAATAACAACCATATCAGAAAAAAAATGCAAAACTATATCAACACCAATTAACAACCATATCAGCAAAAATTGATAACCACATCAGACCCCACTGACAACATCATCAGCCCCCGCTGACAACATCATCAGCAACCATGAACAACATCATCAGCCCCCACTGACAACATCATCAACCCCCGCTGACAACATCATCAGCAACCATTAACAACATCATCAGGCCCCATTAACAACATGATCAGCCCAAAGTAACAACATGATCAGCCCAAACTAACAACATCATCAGGCCCCACTAACAACATCATCACCCCAAAGTAACAACATGATCAGCCCAAACTAACAACATCATCATCCCCCACTAACAACATGATCAACCCAGACTAACAACATCATCAGCCCCCTTTAGTATCAACATCAGAAAAAAAATAACAATCATATCAGAAAAAAATGCACAACTATATCAACACCAATTAACAACCATATCAGCAAAAACCGATAACCACATCAGACCCCACTGACAACATCATCAGCCCTCGCTGACAACATCATCAGCCCTCGCTGACAACATCATCAGCAACCATTAACAACATCATCAGCCCCCACTGACAACATCATCAGCCCTCGCTGACAACATCATCAGCAACCATTAACAACATCATCGGGGCCCTCGCTAACAACATGATCGGCCCAAAGTAATAACATGATCAGCCTAAACTAACAACATCATCAGGCCCCACTAACAACATGATCAGCCCAAACTAACAACATCATCAGCCCCCACTAACAACATCATCAGCCCAGACTAACAACATCATCAGCCCCCTTTAGTATCAACATCAGAAAAAAAAAATAACAATCAGATCAGAAAAAAATGCACAACTATATCAACACCAATTAACAACCATATCAGCAAAAACTGATAACCACATCAGACTCCACTGACAACATCATCAGCCCCCACTAACAACATTATCAGCCCCCATTTACAACATGATCAGCCCCCACTGACAACATGATCAGCCCCCACTAACAACATCATCAGTACTCACTGACAACATCATCAGCCCCGACTGACAACATGATCAGCAACAATTAACAAGAACATCAGCCCCCTTTAACAACATGATCGACCCTTTAACAACCAAATCATATACCCTTAACATATATTTTTCAACGTCATTTATAATATGAAAATGTGTACATAAATGACACTTGGATACAATTGTGACAACAATATCCAACGTTCATTTACAACACCAAATGCATCTACAAATTCATAATAACAACATCACACACATTCTCCAAAAATAATATGGGTGTGGATTTCTCTATAAAAACATATACAACAAAAGAGTGTGAGAGGCAATGCACAAAAAGAAGCCGCCAAGACACCATGAATGATCAACTTGGATTTGGATTCTTGCAAGTCCTGATTGAGTGTCCCGCCTCACGGAATCTACCACAACGATAAACCAACTTGTCTTGGAACTGAGATTCCCGCCTTTTTTTTGGCGGTCTACCTAGCGGCCTTGTAGTAATTGGAGGATCCAAAAAAGTCTCAGTTAGCATGTGTGTGACCGTCGGCTTCTCAACACATGGACAATCATGTGTTGCAACTGGCCGCATGCTATGTGCATATATTTTCTCCTGTGTTGAAAGTGTGAAGCAATCATCTACAAATGCATACACACTACCATTAAGTAACTTAATTGCTGCACATGCATGTGGGCAAGGTAGTGCACTCATTTGCCATACTAAACAAGAGCATTCTTTTGCAACCAAATCAACAACAACATAACTTGAGGCATCGCGCGTCTAATTTCAACCACACACTGGTTCTCCCATAATGTTGAGCATGCATATTTTCAGCAAAGTTCACATGTTGCAACAATTTTTTTTCTATGTTAGGTCCTACACCATTTTTCCAATTCACCAAAGACATCTTGCTTGCAAGCAACTTCACAGCCAACTTCTCCCTATGCTCATTTATTAACATTGACATGGTGTGTTTCCTCTCTTTCACAATCCATGCATTAAAAGATTCAGCAATATTAGTGGTTATGTTATCCCACCTTTTGAAAGGAAACTTGCTTAGAGCCCATCGATCAACATCCCCATGAGTCTCAACCCATTGTGCCAATGGCGGATTGAACATTTTTAATTTTCCCATCGCAACGGTGAATTCTTGCACTTGCCTTGCGTACGCAATTCCATCCAGGAGGTGCAATGCAATATCCTTGCTATTCCCAGCGGTACGTGGCATCCCTTTCATGATTTTGAGGAACTGTGCACTATAATTTTCCTTAACATGCCCGTAACAAAATGCATGTCTCTCGGTGCCAAATATGTCATTTACAAAGACCAATAATTGAATTATTTCGATCAGACACAATTGTTATCATCATTGATCCTGTAATCTGTTTTACATTATTTAGAAACCAAGCCCAATCATCATAGGTCTCACCACTAACAATGCCATATGCTAACTGAAACATTTGGTTGTCTGCATCATACGCACAAGCTGACACCATTGTTCCCAAATAAGGGCCACTCAGATGACATCCATCTATGTAAAGTATAGGCCGACAAGCATCTATAAAACCTTTGATAGAGCAACCATATACAATAAAGAGCCTCTGAAATTTGTTATCGGGTGAACCTTTCCATTTTGCCACTGTGTCCGGATCACTCTCTATGAGCCTGCCACACATCCAAGGAATAACCTTGTAAGAGTCCTGTACTCGTCCGTGTAATTGTGTCACCGCTCTTTCTTTCGTCCGTGTAATTCAGCCGTACCCCATACTCGCTATACAAGTCAATTCGAATTTCATTCGGTGTCTTGTCAATATTATATCTCACACCATCAATTACAAGCGATGATGTCAAGCTACATTTGGGTGGATGAGATACAATAAGGGTATCATGTGCATGGTGTATGTGTGCTCCTCTGTATGTTTTGATCGTTAGGAACTCAGTATCTTGACGTTCTCCTTTGAATATGCACCCATGTACCAGGGACAACCATCGACCTTGCACTTCAATATTATTTTCTCATTCGCAAAAATCTGACCTTCTCCAAATATCAAATCCTTCCATTTCGAATGATTCATTGTAGGCATGCTTGATGGTACACTTTGCGAAGAACACGGCAATGATAGCAAGTCTTGAGTTTCAGTGAACATTTCAGGAGGAGACATAGACAACACAACTGCACCTCCAAAGACTTCATCCCTCCTGCAACAAACAACAATTATTAGTGCAAGTAATGAGAACCAAGTAATGACAATTTATATAGGAACAAATTACATTTCTTAACACAACAACACTTACACTTCTTGTTCTTCCATTTGCCCATTAATTCGTTGTGGTCTATTGTCATTATTCCCATTTTCTTCAACGTACACATGACAATATGATTCATTATACCTAATTAAATGATCAACCCCTTCATCATCTACAATATCAACAAATGTAGAAGTATCCAAGCTAAGTTTGCACTTCACGCAAATTTCAGTATTTTCTTCCCCAATTACAGACGCTATGTAAGTTAGCAACTCCTTGTATGTTGTTCCTTCCTTGATGTTTCTTGTTCTTACCATTCCACCAATATACACACTTTCTTGTCCTCCCCCATATACAATGTTACCTCCCACATGGATGAAACATAATAGGTTCTTCCTGGAAGTACTAGCCATCCTTAATTATGATCGCAACATAAAGTTCGTATTAACAACTTGATCACCATAATAACAACTAAAAGCGTAGGTATTAACAACAATATCATTTCAATGTTTTCAAATTCATTCATTCCCCTAACAAACAGACCTCCCTTTGTTTCCATGCCCAAAAAAAGAGCAACCTACGGCGTTTTAACATTCACTCGTTTTAACAACTATATCAGTCATTTTAACAACTATATCAGTCATATTAACAACTAAAACAGTGTGTATTAACAACTATCCCATTTCAGCGTTTTTTAACCAAATGTAGCTTCATCCCATTAACTCATTACACCTTTCCCTCTGTTTTCATGCCAAAAAACAGAGCAACATATTTTTCATTAAAAAATTTACATATTAAATTGTCCGAAAAAATGCTGCAAAAAATGGTTATCTTTTTCTTTTTACACATTAAACTGTCTGAAAAATAAAATAGTTTAGCTTTTTCTTTTTACACATTAAAAAATTTACACATTAAATTGTCCGAAAAATAAAATAGTAAAATTGATACATTAAACACACACACATTATATAAAATCATTTGAATCTCTTAATTTCTTTGCAATTTCCAGAGTTGTTTAAAACACATTATTTTTAACTCAGTAATTTGGTGGATTGGATTCACATATCCATATATTTCTTTGCAATTTCCAGAGTTGTTTAAAACACATTATTTTTAACTCAGTAATTTAGTGGATTGGATTCACATATCCATATTTTTCTTATTGATTTTTAATTATGTCCTTATATATTTTTTTTTACTATTTTATTAAGTTTTGTAGTTTTATTTGATTTTTAATCATGCCTTATATTTTATGACTAACTATTATAAAAGACTATAGAGATTATTAATTTTTGGAAAAATTGGGAAAAAAAGCATCCCATTAAAAATGTTATTGGTGAGAAGTATCTCATAAATATTTATACAGATAAATTAGTATACTTTACAAATCTTGTGCTCACAAAGTACCAGTACTCTATTTTAAATCCTTCGCTCAAATCAAATTTTTAAGAAGAGACTTTTAGTTGTCCTGAATTTTTCCTATCAATTTTTCTTTTTAAAACTTTTTTTGAGTAAATTATAATCAACTTCTATAGCCCTACTCCTTGAGCTCATTATTAATGTGACATGGAATATATTCTTGTTCCTTGTTCATTAAATCAAAGTGGGTCTCTTTTCCTTTAATTAACCTTCAATAGGTGGTCGATAAGAGTGTCTTGTGAAAGTAAGAAATTGGAGTTTATTAATCCCTTGGTATCATTTGAAACATTGAACTATGAGAGAGTGGACGGATGAAATGTAAAGAAAAAGTTGTTGAGAGGAATCTTATCACATCCCATTACTTCATTTGGTGTCCTTCCGTAGGTGTTCTTGCAAAAGCTGCATGGCTATATTTGCAAATAGATAAAATATATATTTGTATCAATTTTAATAATTTTAAATTCAGTGAAATAAAATATTCTTTTAATTTCGATTCTCATAATTTATTAATTTATAATAGAAACGATATTAGTAACTGATAACAACATCCAAATTAAATTGGTCACGTTGATCTAATTAAAATCAAACTTACCTGATTACAGATTATATATAGATGCAAGGAGAGAGGTTTATCAACGGATATTTTTATTTGTATGTTAATAAAAATAATTACTTAATTTTATTTTTGAGGAAAAATTTTAGGGAGGAATTTAGTGTGATTGATAAGGGTTTTATTAGAAATCACTTAAATCATATCTTAGGACCGGAGGTAACATCAAATAAACTTACTTGATATGTATTTAGAAAATGTTGTTTCCTTCAGGTAAATATCCTATTAGGGAGCAAGGGAAGACACCTATGGAGTGAGCTTTGAAGGCTCTTTTGTACTCTTATAGCTTATGATATGTTATTTTTATTTCCCATGACCTTAAAACTTCCGCATTGTGTTAAACTCTGAAATATTTTGAAAACTTATTTTGGCTTTGTACTATTAATTTTATTTGAAATGGTTATGCAATTTAATGATTTGGATGTTGATTATCCTTGTTGAAGACATTTCAAATATTTTGGCCAAGTTTTCGGGAGTTGAATTTGGGGTGTTACAGTACTCTCTCCTGCTCTAGATATAGAAGCTATTTGGGAAATTTATTTTGTCTAAATGTAAAAGTGCAATCCACTTTTTTTTTTTTTTTACTAAAATTATAATTCCCCCAAACTATCTTAAATATGTGTCAATTTGATTATATTAAAATCAAATTTAGTTTTTAGTACCAAATATTGAATAATTATATAAAATCATTTCAATCTCTTAATTTCTTTGCAATTTCCAGAGTTGTTTAAAATCATTATTTCTTTGCCATTTTTTTAAAATCATGTCCTTATATTTTGTTTACTCTTTTATTAAGTCTTTATAGTTTTATTTGATTTTTAATCATGCCTCTATATTTAATGACTAATTATTATAAAAGACTGTAGAGATTATTAATTTGGAAAAATTGGAGAGAAAAAAAGCATCCCATTAAAAAATTTATTGGTGAGAAGTATCTCATAAATATTTATAGAGAGAAATTATTGTACATGGAATATATTCTTGTTCCTTGTTCATTAAATCAAAGTGGGTCTCTTTTCCTTTTATTAATCTTCTATACGTGGTCGATAAGAGTGTCTTGTGAAAATAAGAAATTGTATTTTAATAATCCCTTGGTATCATTTGACACAATGAACTATGAGGGAGTAGATGGATGAAATGTAAAGAAAAGGCTGTTGAGAGGAATCTTATCATCACATCCCGTTACTTCATTTGGTGTCCTTCCATAGGTGTTCTTGCAAAAGCTGCATGGCTTTATTTGCAAATAGCTAAAATATATATTTGCATCAGTTTTAATAATTTAAAATACAGTGAAATAAAATGTTCTTTTAATTTTGATTCTCATAATTTATTAATTTATAAGAGAAACGATATCAGTAACTGATGACTACATCCAAATTAAATTTGTCACATTGATCTAAATAAAATCAAACTCAACCTGATTATAGATTATATATATATGCAAGGAGAGGTTTATCAACGGATTTTTTTTTTTTTCCTTTGTATGTTAATAAAAAATAATTACTTAATTTTATTTTTGAAGAAAATTTGTTAGGGAGGAATTTGAGGTAACTTTTATTGCAATGCTTTCATTTAAGGCTGCTATTCTATTCTATGCCACAAGTGTGATGGGAGTCGCATTGAAAGTTGCCAAGTTAAGTCACCTACTTTAATTAATCTCAGTCATCCCTGAAATGATTTATAAAGAAAAGCACACAAGAAATATGGTACTACTCTCCGGTCCAAAATATATGATATAGTTTATAGTATAAATTAACTATAAATTATATTTTATATTTAGGACGAGAGATAATATTAAATAAACTTACTTGATATGTATTTTAGAAAATTTTGTTTCCTTCATGAACACAGTCACGCCCTCGCCATAAAACTTGAACTATTTCCATTTCAAAGTCACTTTTAAATATATTTTTTTGGCTAAACCTGGTATTTTTCCCAGGCTCGCTCCAACAAAAATTTAAGCTTCGGTTTGTCATGTTAGACTGGTTTTTTCTGATAGACTCAATCTCCATTTGTTATAATAATTTTGCATTTGAAAGCTATTTATACCGGTAATTTAAATTATTCTCTCTATATGGTCAGTTAATGAATAATCTTAGAGGCTGATAGCTAGTAATACTACTAAGAATCTAAGATTAGTGGGGGATATGTGAGTATGTGACGTAATAAAGTGTAGGACCCTCAAGCCAAATCGTGTCCGTACTAGTCAAGAGCCTGCTTTAGCGAAGAGAGAAGGGAATCCCTTTTCTAGTGAGAGGCTTCGTCCTCATTCATTCCCTTGGTTACATGATAAGATTAATACTGCCTCCGATCATAATTATAAGAATATTTTTATAGTGTAATTTACACTACCAAAGTGCTCCTATAATTAGGACCGGAGGGGGTATATATTACTATTTACTATCTCCGTTTTTAAATATAGGATCAGTTAATTTTTTTTTTTAAAAATAAAAAATCTAAATAAGTTCATTTAAAGTGTTTATACTCAAAGTTTTTTTCCCAAAATAATTAGCTTGACTTGTAAATTGATATATAATATAATAATATAATATAATATAATTAATATTATATACTCAAAGTGTTTACCACTCTGGTCCTATTTATAAGTCTTTTTTGACCAAATCACACATACCAAGGAGAGGTAGTTAGCTCAATGATTATGGGGTAAATTTTCAACTTTACCCTTATTTATAAATGGGTACCTTTTAATTCTTTCTTCTCTTTCTATTTTCATTGGTACAATTATATGGGCAAAATTGTCACAATCTCATTTATTTGGTCAAAATGAACTTTTAAATAAGACCAAATTTTTTAGTCAAAAGGACTTATAAATAGGATCAGAGTGGTATATAATATAATTGATATAATAATTAGCTTGACCCTTTTTGATGCGAGTCCCAATCAGCTTTCCTTCTTTGTTGAGCCATAATCAAATAATCTCACGCGTCTTTCTCTGCATAGTATGGTTTGCAAAGACCAGCCATTTTCTTTTACCAATGAGGGATCTTTGGAATACTTTTATGAGATAACGTGTGTAAACTCAATTGACCTTCATTCATTGCTAAGCTTTGTTTGACTAAAGCGTACAATCTTTCTTGAAAGACTCTACAGAATCTGATCATTTTGATGAAAGGGGGGAAAAATAAAAATGAATCAAGTAGCCATAAAACATATCAACTACCGTTCTGGTCCTATTTATAAGTCCACTTTGGCTAAAAAAATTTGGTCCTATTTATAAGTCCATTTTGACCAAATAAATGAGATTGTGACAATTTTACCTATATTAATTGTACCAATAAAAATAAAGAGAGAATAAAGAGTTGAAAGATACTCATTCATAAATAAGGGTAAAGTTGAAAATTTACCCCATAATCATTGAGCCAACTACCTCTCCTTTGTATATGTGATTTGGTCAAAGTGGACTTATAAATAGGACACCTCACATTATTAGGCCTATAAATATTCAATATATGCTAGGCCTATAATTGTATAACTTCAGAGATCTCATGTTTGCCCTATAACAATCTATTATTAAAAAATTAAAGTAACAATAAAGATGCTTCATTATATGACTACATATTAAAACTTTGCTATGCATAGTCTTTATTGACAAACTCGGGAGGAATAGAGAAACACAATTGAAAATGTGTCACTTTGATGCTTATTATAAGTACAGTCATACAAATTTTTTATCTTAAATATAAGTTTACTTAGAGGTTATTAATTTACCCTTATTTAATTATTGTTTCGAATAGAGAAAGAGGGGAGAGAAGTGAAAATGATTTCTAAATATATAGAGAGAGAATTTTAATAAGGGTAAATTTGAAAAAATTTATCAAATTAAGAAATATTTAATGATTTAACAACTATTACTCCTATTTTTTAGAATGTGAGACTTAGTCAAAATTGACTTAAAATAAGGACCTGAGTGGTATTACATCGTCCAAAAGAGTATTTCAAAAACTGAAATTTGATGAAACAAGTGGAGTTAGTTGAGGGGATAGCTTTGGTTCTAAATGCAAGATTTTAATTAGTTTGTCTCCCAAATTTATAGTTTTTGTGTAAACTTGTTATCTTTATTGATTAACATATTAAGAGGGTTTTGTGTCAATAAGTTGGTTTCTAAAGTAAATGGTTAAAGATTGTATTTTGCAGAAATCAATACACATTTTTTTTACAAATAGTTAATTTAAACAATTTATTTAACTTTTATAAATTAATTATGTAACACCCACATTTAGGAATGAAGGAGTATAAAGTGTGGACAAAAGTATTCTTTTTTAAGGGGCTGTTTGGTATGTATGAGGGCAGGGGAGGGAAAAGGAAGGGAGGAAAAAAAATTAGATTTGAAATTTTTTTTTTTAAAAAAAAAAAAAAATTAGTGTCTTCCCGAGTCTTAGCTCACAGCTAGGTAGGTAGCTGTGCACTTTTCGCTCAAGGTTCAATAAAGCTTTAAGGTCATGTCTCGAAGTTGGATTGGCAGAAAGCTAGAAACTAAACAATAAAGGTGAGCCATTCTTGAAGTACCCCATTCTCTACAAAGTTCATTATTTTTTGCCCAAACCAGCCACAGTTTTTGCCAAACCACCCACGGTAGCCTCCCTCCCCATCGATCTCTGGCGGTTTCTGAGGGGAAAGAAGTAGCGGTCACTCTGATCTCCCCCCTCGTGGATCTCACCAGTGGTTTCTTGATATCCGGTGGCCTTTCTTTGGTTTCCTCCTAGTCAATCTCACTGACGGTTTCTCGATATTTGATGGCCTTTCTTTGGTCTCTCTTTGTTCATCTCTCTCTCTTTCCATGTCGATTTAAAACACAAAACAAAAAACTGACCTTGGTTTCTATGGCAGATCAGATCAGTTTCATGGCTGGTTCACCTGTTTTCAATCTGAACCGGCTGGTCTGGGTTAAATAACATTGCATAAAAGACAACACTTACATTAATTCATCAGTGTCAAAGCACTATACAGTACTACCATAGTCTGTGATGGGGACTGACAATCATGGCACATTCAACTCTTGATCATTCTCAACATGATACGTGTCTATACTTCATTGGTTGTACTTATACATCATTCTTATAATATTAGAAATCTCCATTAATAAGTAAAAGAGCTATCATTCATTGACAAATTATGAAATTTGTCAATGGATTATTTTCCTTATTTGAGACTTAAATAATATTCTCCCTTCTTTTTTTTGATAAATTGAAAATTGGAAATAAACCAAGTAAATCAAACTAGACTACAAATGATTACCTACAATTCTTAATATAAGATCTACATAATTATCTTAGCCAGCTTCCATTTTAACTCATTTTTATAAAGAAGTCTTTTTACTGGCCAAAAAAAGATAATTAAGAATGTCATAATCTACGCTAGATTATCATTTGCACGATATTTTTTTCAGCAACAATTTTCAAAACCACTAATAAAGTTTAGTTTTGGTTCAAACCGCCTTTAAAGCAAGAATAAGAAGAAAAAAATGTAGCTAAAACCCATTATTTTTGTATTGTATAGGGTTTTGTAGTTATGCAAAGTCTAAAGTAAGCTAAACTATCTTAAATTTAAATTAAGTAAATAAACAACTTTTTTTTTTTTGGGTGTGTGTGTAAGGCAATGCATGGAGGTTGCTTTCATGAGTTCATAATGTCGCGTTTTATGATGCTTGGAAAGGAGGTTGCTTTCATTGGTCTCTTTTTTTCCCCTCTCAGGAAGTTTCTCTTTTACTGACGGGAAAAGAATGAGCAACTTAAAGTTTTATCTGATTGACAAAAAGTTGATTATGAATTTATAATTAATAAGAACATGATGTCTATTGGATCCACGATCTTCTAGCTTGCAAACTTTTATTAGTAATAAGTGGTTTTAAAAACATTAGTACTAAAGTATCAATTTATAATGTTTTGTTGAGTAATTCAAAATTCAAATGACACCAACATTTATCTTTAATTTTTCTTTTCGACTACATAGAACCAAGAGTTAAATCTTAAAAGTATACGCCAAGCTTGATCAAAAAAAAGTATACGCCAAGAATTGAAATTTGATATTTCCTCTGGACTTAATTATAGGGTTTGATTTCTTGGCATGTATGAAGAATATTTTATAGAATTATGGTCAGACTTTACGTGACTATCTAAATGGGAGGTTGTTATCACAATAATGCACATTAATTGCTTCATGTGCTTCAGTATCTTCAATTTTGTGTGTTGAGCGTGTTCTCATTATGATAATGGAAAATTCTATATTAAATTGAAGGTTTATCTTATCTTATAAGAGCAAATTAAACACGGGATTTTCCTCATTAATTCCTCGGAAAAATTATCTGTTTTGGTTCCAATTAGTGCAAAGATAAAGTTGATTAAAACTCATAATTTGTTTCTATTTACACCAATTTTACTAATTAAATCCATTTTATAATGACAAGTGACAACTATTAATTGGAACTTACTGTTATTAGGACGACATTTCCAAAGGAGCACATATATATTTAAAAGGAAAAAGGGTCACCCTAAATAAAAAGCATATGTAAGAGCACATGCAAATTATTCATTATAAATCATGTTTCATTGTCATATATCTGATTTTCTAAAATGTTTGAGTGGCAATTTAATCAAAATTAAGAGTTTTATAACAAGTATTTTTACATTCTTGGATATGTCCAACTATCCATATATAAAAAAGCTTCCATTAATTAAGTTTACATAAAAACATATATATACTACTACTATATAGATAAAAGAAAAAGCTCCCATTCATTAACCTTAGAAATAAGAACACACTTTTTACTCAAACCTCCCACTTTTCGTTATTACATCACTGCAGATAAATGAGAGAATTTAATATTTTTACATCTTATTGTGTCATATATAATTTAATATTTTTACATCTTATTGTGTTATCTAAATTATTCATCGTGGGAATCCAAAAATATAGAATTGTTTTACCAGAAAAAACATAGAATTGAACACCTGGTAAGGAAAATCTCCAATCTTAGTGTTTATTATTGCATGGGCGAAAATGTCAAATGTTAATTTTGTATTAATAAAGATATAAATTAAACCCTAGACCATCCATATATGTCATACCTTAATTATCTAAAGATAACCGAGTCACAAATTTCATAGATATATACATATGAATTACCGTCAATCTTTTCTCATCCTTTTCATCGGCAACAGCTAGTGTAGTAGCTAGGCGGAATCAAACTGACCTACCATTAATTAAAGGTCTATAAATAGAAAAAAAAATGTTATTCATAATAAAAGATCAGAGAAGAGGCTGATAAAAATGCATTAGAGGAATATATTTTATTGGTAATACGCGGAAACTTTATATATAAATGATTAAGTCTCTTGATCTAATTACTTCAACTAATGACACTTGTATCTATAATTAGTGTTTACAGTTGTAACCCAACTTCAAAGGTTACTATATAAGCCTAATGATTCTCTTTGTTATGCATAGTAATGTTTCTAAACATGTAAACAAGTACACCAATTATTTTCTTACTTGTTATCATAATGATGAAGAATTCTAAGAAATTTGACACACACACATGTACGTACGTGTTCTGGTGTAGAACACAGATTGTCTAGCCCTGAGGGGCTAGGATGTTGGTGTTGATTGGGACTTGACCTAGGAGCGATTCCTAGGGCCTACGTACCCTGAAGAGGGATCAAAGTCCACGTAGTTCGAGGATACTGGATGGCTATTAGCCAAAGGGCGTGGGGTGTGTGCTCGTGTGCGGTATATGCAATTGAGAGAGAGCGTAGAGATAGAAGATGTGTACCTTTAGGGTTTAACTCGTATGTATAGAGTGTACAGTGGTCTTGGGCTCATGGGCCCTCTATTTGTGATAGAGATTTCCCTTGATTCTCTCCTTGATTGTAGGTTGGTTATGATCTTATCGATCCGTTGGCGATCATGATAGATCCCCTTATTATTGGGCCGCATCGCTAATGGGCCTTATATAAATCCGTGTGATTGCCCCCCACCCGGTAGTTCAAAGTTTTGGACTGCAGGGGTGTATGATGTCTGGATAAGTCATCCGAGGTGTTAACCATCTCGATGTCTGCGTCGGGCTAGAATTTCTTGAGCCCATTTCCCTGTATACGTGGTAACGTTGCAAGGTCCAGATGAGCCGGGGTGGCATCCTGCGTCTCGTGAAGTGCCATGTTGGCGTCCTATGGCTTGAGGGTGGTGGTGAATACCGATGTCCAAAAGGGCGGCAGAGGTAATAACCTCCGGTCCTAAGAGTGTTGCGGTAAGAACCGACGACCTAAGGGTCCGAGGTGGTAACCTCCGGCCTTAGGGATGCCGTGGTGAAGACCAACGTCCTAAAGGTCCGAGGTGGTAACCTCCGGCCCTAGGAATGCCGTGGTGAGGACCGACGACATAAGGGTTCGAGGTGGTAGACATGGGGCCAAGAGTGATCTCGGATGAATCACGGTGCCGGGTTAGTGTCCCGCCCTTCGAGGATCCGGGGTAGCGGTAGCCGCCGCGTGAGACTCTTGGGAACACCCTCTAGTTACGCCATGATTGTGCTGTGACACTGGCTCCCACGAACGGGGATGGATTTCGTCCATCCATCTTAATTTGCTTTCGTAGCAATTTTAGGGCTAATTATGCGGTTTATATTCCTGCATTTAATAACATGTAAGCAAATCATAATAAATGGAAAATACTTACTTGTTTGTGCAAGCAAATTCTTCAACGTGTTCATTTCGGATATTTGTCCGAGCTTGCATTAAACTTTCTAGTAACACGCTTTTCCGCTTAACAAATCGTTGTCCACTCGTTGCCCCCGGCTGGTAGTTCATATTTACGGTGACGGGATGTGTTACTTTCCAAATTCGGACGAGGTGCTCGCGACTTGTTGGGATTCCGTGGCCTTGCTTAGGGGTTGGCTCCGAGGGTGGCGGGGCACCTGTGGATGAGGCAACCCCTTCAAGCTAGAAGTTCTTTTCTTTTATTCTTCCTTTTCCTTTTGTTTCGGCGTAGGATGCCGGTTTTGTGTGTACTTTTGAACAATTAACCTTATGAATGAAAATTCAAGTAATTGGTCCATTGTGTACTTTTAACTTTATGCATAAGCTGCACATAGTCAAGTTCTAGACCGGGCCGGGGTCTTTAAGTAATTAGAGTCCGCTTAGTACTCTTACGGTGTCGAAACCAGGTGCATGAGTAGGGGTGTCTAAGTATACCACGCTACGAGGTTCGGAGTCGTTATCCTGGATTTTAACCAGGGTAAGGGCAAATTGTCACATGCTCATCCGTGGTCGTCGTCAGGACACACTTTGACCAAGTGGACCTGATCAGGGTCCAGTATGACTATTCGCCTTCTTACTTAGGTGTCAATTTCGATGCATCAAAATATATACCGGGTGCATGGGCCTCGGTGTCGGTTACCGGGCGTATGGACCTCGGTGTCGGTCTGCTTATTCAACGAATCATTTAAGCATTCTTAGAATTGAACATTCGGTTAATAAACCCTTTATTAATTCTAGAGATGATTAGCTTTACAAAGCTGACAATTCGGACATGAGGTGTCCGTTGCGGCATTTCGGCTACGACTAGGCCTAGCTATAATAGATCCTTAGCCTGTCGTCGTTCCTTGTCCTCTTGATTTATTTCCTAGCCAGGTTCTCTGGAACGTAGGCTCCTCTGTTGAGTTTTTCCTTAATCCGGTAGGGGCCGTCCCAATTTGCGGCCAATTTGCCATCTTTGGCTTTTTTGTTACTGACGTCGGCCCTTCGTAGGACTAGGTCTCCCGGTCGAATGCCACGGGCCTGACCTTTCTGTTGTACTTGGCCACAATGAGTTGTTTGGCTGCCATGTCTCGACAGAGGCCTCACGTAGTTTAAGGACCCGGACTCGTCGGTCCCGGTGTTAATACAAGGACTGATGACAGCGGCCTCGTGTAGTTTGAAAACCCGGGCTCATTGGCCCCGGTGTTAGCTTTGTGCCCCAGGGTTGAAGTGTGACTTGGGTTGAGTAACCTGAGTCTTTATCCATTCCCTTGTCGGTACGTAGCATGTCGTTAACTGTCCAAAATATTTGCAAGGGCTGATAACAGCGACCTTGCGTAATTTGGAAGCGACCGAGTTGCGAAAGCTTACGGTGACGGCTTCGCTTGACTGAAAAGCCGGGTTGGATGGCCCGCGGCGTGCTCTTTCCATGTATCCGGGTTCCAACTAGGGAACATGACCGGTTTATCCGAGTTCGAACCGACCATGGAAAGGCGGATTTAATCATTCTTTCAGTGTAGTTCCGCATTGGTTATGGAAGCGTGGATTTAACCGTATAACTTTATCTGGAAAAACTCTACGCGAGTCGGATTTTAACCAGATTTGGTGTAACAGGGTCCGCCTTCAAAATTTTTCACGGAAGGGATGTTAACCAGGTTTGGTGTAACCGTGGTCCGTTCGGGTGTTGTAACCGGAATTCGTTTCTACGGTTGTGGGTGTCGTAACCCTTAACCCGTTCAGGTGTCGTGACCCGGACTTCGTTTCTCCGTTGTGGGTGTTGTAACCCCTGGATTTGTTTATCCATTATGGGTGTCGTAACCCTTGATTCCTTTTACGATCCGAGGTCCACTTAAGGAGCACGGATTTAATCGCATGAAATAGATTTGGCGGCATTGCCGTCTCAACACGGAGCCCGAGTGCGGGTGCGTCTTCATCCCTTTCAGAGGGACAAAACTCCACGGTTTATCCGGGTCCAAATGGAAACAGATTTAATTGTGGTTCAACACCATGGAGAGAAGAATATTTAAAGGTTTGACGTTTCTGACTTCAAGCTTAATGGCATCATTCTTTTCTTCTTGTCGTGAAAGAAAAACATGCCTCAGCTTCTTTTGGCACTTCTTTTAAATGCTTTTGAAGACATCTTTCTTGGTTTGCTTGCCCCCAGTAATAGAGTCAGAATCCTAGCTGGAAGTTTAATATGCTGCCGAGATTTGTCTGACAAGACCACGCCTTGACATGGCAGATAAACAATACTCCATGCTTTCATCAATGTCCTTCTGATTGAGCATCAAAGGCTCCACCCTTTCAACCAGATAAAAACTAGCAAGCCCAGCGCGGTGCTGATTCAAAAACGCACTTCTCATTGTGTGCTTGATCTCGGCTTCTTCATTTTTGATAGGTAAGAGATCCTTGTGAGTCACCTCGGTCGCGCAAGTCAATCCTTCCGACCCAATGCTGGGTGTTTTCTCATAAGCACTTGGAGGTGGTTCTGGTTGTGGAAGGATGAGATCAATGATGCTCCTCAGCATCTTTTTGCCGACTTCAACGTCGGCTAACACGTTGGTGTTTATCATCTCGGCATATAACCCGGAATAACCCTGTGCTTCTGGAATTTTTGAGAATAGAGACTCTTGGAGGTCTCTCTTTTTCTCTTCCAGAGGTTTTCTAACAGCATCGCACTGGCTCAAACTTCAACAAGGAAGTCTGTTTAGATTTGAGTCATTCCTTAAGCTGGTCGGTAGAAGTCAACAGAATGTTGGTCATTCAATACTATTTCAACTGCTACAGTTGTCAGATCCAATTCTTGTTCAAGATGCTCTAGCTCTGACGTTATTGCAATAAGATCATCTATCACTGCTTTGTCTTGATTTTCCACTTTCTCGGATTCAATTCTTGTTTCTGGATTTATAAGCGGCCTACTATGGCCGATATGAGTATCCGTTTCTTCATTTCCAAGTGAATGACTTATCGGATTAACTAGTCCATTGCTCCAATCCTTTTCATTTGATGTACAAGTCAGTTCATCCTTGCTTAAATCTTCCATGATAGAGCTGGACGAATTCGCAGCAGTAGATGCATTGATTTCTTCTGAGTCATGAGAAGTTTCACTATCCAGGTGGATATAGATGTTAGCCTCAGTGCTCTGAGTTTCAGGTGGATGTGTCTCCAATCTAAAATCATTTAATTTGGTTACAGTATTAGAAGGACGGCAAGCTGCCTCTTTGTCATCTGGCCTTTTAGTTGAGCCTTAGAAGAACTTCCTAAGTTATATTCTCCTTGTTTGTTGATATTTTTAGTGTCAACCATTCTTCCTGTGTCAGAAGACTCAGAAATCCTCTTTGCCAGGAATTCTATCAAATTATATAGGTCCTCTTCAGAAGGGTACAGGAACTGCCGCAAGCAACATATACTCTTGCGGAATCTAATACCTCCTTCATAACCAGATTCCTAACCGCCGATGATATATCCGTACATATTCGACGCGCTTTGATTACGGCTCCAAAAGCAGAGAACAGGAAATGAAGTCAAATCATCAACCGAGTTCACTACTAGGACTGAGTTCTCCAACGGACGATGCATTCGATGGGATCACAATCCCATTTTTCTTCATCGATATCAATAGGATCTCGTGCGACTAGAAAGGTATTATATATTCGGCTTTCCGATTACTTTGAAAATCGACCTCAGGTCTGCATGCCGTCTTCCAGTATCTCGGCTCCCAAGAGGATTTCTGCACCCATTTGACCGAGCAATTTCCGCAGTAGCCAATTTTTTCTAACTTTGAATGTCAAAGCATTGCAGGGTCAATTCAAGAGAGCAAACCAAATCCCCTCAGTAGCAAAGAGGAAAACCCAGACTATGAGGATTTCCATCTACCACCATCAGGAGACGCTGAACTGTTGGAATCAAAATCGATTTAACTGCCATTGAATTGATATAGCTTCTAAAACACTTTAAATTGTCACGGGTTTGCTCTGAATCGGGAAGAAGTACTATGCAATTGACTTGCTCCGTGCGACCCCATGATTTGCAGAAGTTTCATTTTAGTCCCTCCGAAACCTTTTGAGAGTCTTTTGAGAGTTTCACTTAGGTCCCTGTACGAAACCTTTCAAAAATTTCACTTAGGTCCCTTTATGAAACCTTTTGAGGCTTTCCGTTTAGGTCCCAGTATGAAACCTTCTGAGATTTCGTTTAGGTCCCTGTACGAAACCTTCTGAGATTTCGTTTAGGTCCCTGGGTTTTTATGTCTGGCTTCTTCATTGCTTCTTCATGCCGCCGTGAAACCCCATCTTCACACATGTCTGAGCAGAAACATCTGAGCAGGAAGTTCAAGTGCGCTACGAGATTCCATAGGCTCTTGAAGAACAATGTCACGGGGATGTTCTGGTAATAGATCCCGAATGCGAGACCATTTTCGTCGAAAGAATCGAAGATTGTTCGCGAGAAAAGCCATGGATCAAATCCTTACAAACATTACTCATAGCACCGTGGGATGTCGCCGAGTGAACGTGGAACTGATTCGGTTGAGTAGACGCGTGCGGCGAACCATTTGTCGAACACGCAGAACTCGTTCGCCAACTCAGTGTAGACCGGCAAGACCTCTGGTTTGAACCCCCTCATGACGGTTTTTGACATTCCCTCAACCATCTTCTCGGCCTACTGAGCGAACTCGTTCATCTGAGCCGCGTTCGGGGTGCTATCATTTGATCCGAATATCTGTTCCCTTATAGCCTGGAACGAGTGCCCCGGATCAGAATCAACGAACACAGCGTCATTAAAGACGAAAACCTTCGGCGAGTTCGGGTCAGAGACTAAGAGTCGATTTGACTCCTTGCTGTCAACCCATCAATTTCGGGACGGGTCGATTTCAGCCAGCCCAGAACGTGATCGAAGGATCGGTTTTCCATAACCAAGACGACCACAGTTTTGATAGGTCCATTGATTTTGTGCTTCTTGCGTATGCCATTGAAGTTAGTAGCTTGAGAGGAGACCAGAAGGTAGAGGACATGTACATCAAGAACGTTCCGATAAAATCAGATTCGACAAACCAGAAACCATAACATTTGAATTTCTCTGTGAATCAGGACGCACTTGTAAAATAAGAATAAAATTCTCCATTGGTGTGCTCCTTTATACTAGCATGGACATGTATCAGCTTCCACAAAACATGAAGGATAAAACCAAATGACTAATTAATTTTGATGTCCACCTTCTGACATCATACAGAAATCATTGTCCAGTTTCATCATCACCCAAGTTGAGAGATATATGCCAATCAGTTTAGTAACCAATTGGATGAGATCCCCCTTGCTCGGCAATAAAGGTAAATAATGCATCTGGATGATTATCACCCGTGCTCTTTATTTACTTGCATTATTTCAGATTTAGCCATGTAGGTGCCAAAGCTAATAGTTTCTCTATCATTACTTTTTCAAACTTAGCCATATATTTTCAACGCAAGCCGCTATTGTCAAATATCTTGGCTACTTTTTGAATATGACTTCCCCACAGACGGCGCCACTGTTCTGGTGTAGAACACAGATTGTCTAGCCCTGAGGGGCTAGGATGTTGGTGTTGATTGGGACTTGACCTAGGAGCGATTCCTAGGGCCTACGTACCCTGAAGAGGATCAAAGTCCACGTAGTTCGAGGATACTTGGATGGCTGTTAGCCAAAGGGCGTGGGGTGTGTGCTCTGTGTGCAGTATATGCAATTGAGAGAGCGTAGAGATCGAAGATGTGTACCTTTAGGGTTTAACTCGTATTTATAGAGTGTACCTGGTGGTCTTGGGCTCATGGGCCCTCTATTTGTGATAGAGATTTCCCTTGATTCTCTCCTTGATTGTAGGTTGGTTATGATCTTATCTGATCTGTTGGCGATCATGATAGATCCCCTTATTATTGGGCCGCATCGCTAATGGGCCTTATATAAATCCGTAACAGTACGTATGTATGCATGTATGAAACGTAAAATTGTAAAGTTTTTATTTAGTCAACTAACAGTCAAATTTAACTAAGATAAATGTCATAGACAAAATTACTCTAGATTTGATACTTCCAAGATAAAATTGCCTCTTTGTGCGACTTCTAGGAGAAAATATTGAAAATAGCCCTTTAACCCTTTTTTCAATAGCAACTTGCATAGCTCTTCGCCTCTTGCCTTCTGCTTACTCTCGCCGGCGGCTTGTTCTCACAAGTCGCCGGCGAGCACCTCGTTCTTGTGGCACAGATGAGTCAGAGAGGTAGTTTAGAGTCCAGATCTTGGATCTGTGGTCTTCTCTCTTTGAGTTTCGTCGGATGTGGCCATCTCCCGTCCTTGTGGCGAGCCTTCTCTTCTCCTTCTCCAGATCTGATCTGTGGAGGTGAGTTGTATCTGTTTTTTGTTGTTTTTTTTTTTGTAGTTCTTGGGTTTATGGAGGTGTTCTTGTCTCAAGAAATAAATAGATCTGTTAGATCTACGTCCAAATCCTCTTGGTTGGCTGGCTGTTTGAACGTTATTAGATCCGATTATCACTTATTAGCTCGGATCTACGTTCTTGGGGGAAGATCTAAAGAGGCGTTGCTGGGTGTGTGGTCAAAGTCACCAGATCTGATTCAACAATGGAGTAGAAGTGTTCTTCGAGGATATTATGGGTCTTCTTTCATCTGAGGTTGGGTTTTCCGGGTTCTTTTCCCCAATATGGGGTAACTGTACAGCTGCTCTAATTGCAGCTCATGCTTATAAGGAGGTGTGCCCGTTTGGGTGGGTTTTCCAACCAACACTTTCTTTCTTGTCGCTTCTAACCTTGGATATTGAAGAGGCTACTTTTATCCATGATTCTTCTTCTATTCTTCAATATTTTATGTACGGTGATTTGACTGTTTCTTTGTATTTTTTTTTTTTGTTGTATTGGATTTGGCTTAGTTGCCCTCGCGTGGTTGTAAGAGTTTTTTTTCTATCAGTAATCAAGTATTCTAGATTTTTTCAAAAAAAAAAAAAATAGCAACTTGCATAATGTATATAATAACTTATGAATTCTTTTATCAGAAAATGTAACTAATTAATTAATACATTTCAAATATATACATTTCTCTAAATGTAGTATACTCTTTTTCCTTTTTATTCATAAAAATATCGACACCCAAGATTGTAAACTTGTCATAAATTTCTTAAGTTTTCTTTATTAAATTTCCACCCAAAATATTTCAGAAAATTTAGGAGCCATGGCAATAAAACATGATTGGCATGATCTTTTGTATCGATGACAACTCTGGATGAATACACACAAATTAATTCTTTCAGCTATATGATTATTAACTATTATATCAATTTAAGAGTCATAGGGACTTGATAAGAGTCAATAATATTCAATGACAAAAACGATCAAAAAAATAATACGGAGTATAATATTTCATTGACAAAAATATTTTTTCATAAAATTGAAATTGAATGGAGATAATGATTTTAACAATTTGATATATTTAGTAACAAATTTAAAACGTTTTAAATCTTTGAAATCACTATTTTGGAAGGTACAGCCATAAGTTACATTATTCGGGATAATAGAGCTCATTAGTTCCCAATATATGGTCCTATTTGTTTTTCCCCCAACCTATGTATAGTCCTATTCTATCTAATACTCCCTCCGATCCTAATTATAGGATAATATTTGAGAGTTGGACTTGGTCATAATTATAGGATAAAGAACTAATTTTTATCAATTTCTTTCCAAAATTCCCCTATTGATATTTTCTCAATGATAATTAAACACAATAATAATTTATCAATGCACCTATATATTTTATAAAGTGAATAATGTTTACAAGTTATTAATGTCACATACACATCAATTCTATTGATTTTTCTTTTTTTAATGAAATAATTTTGAACTTGAACACATCGTTTCACTTGGTAAGTAGAACACGCCTTACTTCACCCGTAAACCTCAACCTCAACAACCCCAGAGGAAATCAGACTATCAGAGTACTGTACTTTTATATGTGTGTGTTATGATGATGATATCCCAAAATGGAGATTGCGTGTGTAATGATGATATCCCAAAATGGAAGTTTCTTTTGGATTTATTATTGTGTGAACTCCAAGAAACATGTGTCTGTCAAAGGCTCTTCAATTTTAAAGCTACCCGCCTTCAATTTGTGCCTGGCTCTCGATTTTAAAAGAAGAAAAAAACAAAAAATCCTTTGGCTTCACCTCCTCCTTCATCTCCTCCATAAATAACCCTACGTGCTCTCTCTCTCTCTCTACCTCTGAGCTTTCTTTCATTCTCATCCTCACTCTCTCTCTCACTCCTCCATAAATCGCATGAACAGTAGCGACGCGTTTCCTCGTCGGTGCTGTTGAAACTTCGCTGCGCCGTTTACGCTGTCTGTGTTCCATTGACGGCGGCGCAGTTTCGTTTAATCTCGAAAATCGGTCATGCGCTCGCTGGACCATTGACGGAAATCACTCGAGCTCGCCTCTGCATTTCATCTTTTCCGTCGCTCACGCCACCATGTTCAGACACGATTTGCTTTCTCATTTTCGGTCTTAGACGCCATGGCTGGTTGCAAGATCTGAGCTTTGGGTCACAAAGATTTCGATTTTGCTCCTTCATTGTGGTGCCCGATTCAGTTTTTGCAGATTGGGTTTCGGTGAGACTATTTTGGTGACCGATTCAGATTTTCCATCAGCTTTCATCTGCATCAGCTTCGATCCGAATAACCATCGAGGAGGCAAGCCATATAATCAGGTTAGTAGGTTTTCTCTCTATTTTAAAGTTGTGCCAACTTAGTTCTTGATGGAAGAGGGCAATGTTCAAAAAGTGCCAACAACGAACTAAAGCAAACTGTCATTCATTGTCCGTTGCAAAAGTAAACTGTCATTCTTCGCGCTGCCTCATACAATATATACAGTGAAGTTCGATCGGGAGTTTTGGAGGACATATTTCGTTCTTATTGGGTCAGTCTGTGATTCATCATTTCATTGCTGATTTCCAGTGTTTAATCTGTTTCCTGAAGGTGAAGAGAAATTAATGAACTGGCAGTTTGGGAGAGTAGGTCATTCGTCATGGTTTCACTGAGCAGATCTTTCATGTCCGTGGTTCTATGTCTACTGATGAGGATTTTACCCTTTCAGGTTTAAACCCAAATGCACATGTGGAAGGATCTTTTCCTTTCATTCTATGTTTAACATCACCTACTTCCAGCAATTTTTTACAAAGATAGGTCTTTATCTTCAATGAGAGTGATGTCTTTCTTTCATAACCTTTGTTCTGCAAATATATGTGTGTCTTGCTCTTCATGCTTCCAAATTTAATAACCCAGCATGGCAGCATTGGTAGGTGTAGTTTGTCTCACCACTGAAAGATTGCTCTTCATGCTTCCAAATTTAGCATTTGTATATAAGTTTAAGGTTTAAGGAATGTGAGTCCACTCATATTCCTTGCCAATCACCCCTTTAGGTTATTGTGATGGATGTTAAATATACATTTTTAATAGGGTCATTGTTTGCAAAATCTAGATGTACAGTATATGGGTGGCAATCTCCATCTTTTCAACCGAAAGTACACATCAGATTTATTGGTTATGTAGTCACAATAGGTGATGCAGCCATTTCTTTATCTAATGCTATTACTAAGTTGAGGTTTGGAAGTTTGGGTTAACTACTATCTGTCTTTTAATATTTGGGGCATTGGTTAAATACTAATGCCATGTTTTTAAATGTACAGTGATTTATCCTTATTCATTAGATGCAGGGTGATCTTTGTTTATTGGAGGAGTGCAATTCTCATTAAAGTTATGAGTGGTGACAAAGTTTTTGGAGAAGTCCACTGAGGTTAGTCTAGGTCTCTCTGAAGTTATTGATTCTACGGTAGTATAGGGTAGATGATTCAAATCTTTTCATCTTACAGTATGGAAAGCTTTCTTGGTTAGTTAGTCAGACTACATGATGCAACCAATTTTGTGGATCTAAGGATAATGATGTATGTAGCACTCATCTCTACTCTTACGGAAGTTTTGCTCCCTACAAAACATTAAGCGTGTTTTAATTTCTTCTCATTCCTTCTTGACAAGGTGAGTTCTAATCTTGTAGAAACTGAGTTCTATATGCAACTAAACAACTTTTTTATTTGACAAGGGAAGGGACATGTGTGTGACTATTGTTGATTTATTTATTTATTTTTTTGCCTATGTTATAAATTAGATAGGTTCTCTGTAATAGGTATACCTCGGAGTAATGTTAACACTCTTTTCAGCATGTACTATCTAGGGTAAATCTACTTCCTGCCAAAATCTTTTTGTTATCAAGACACATTGTGTTGTATGAAAGATTTCACTTGGTCATGTTGCCTCACTTATACTACTTGGTACAGTTTTGATAGACATAATGCTGCTAAGAAAGTCAACTAAAATCTTACTGTATATGAGTTCAACAAGAAGCTTGATTTCTGGTAGCAAAATCTTTTGACTGTCCTCCATTGGATAGTGTTGTAGTTTTAACGTACAATATGAACTTAGGAAATCGGTAGCTAGGCTAACAATCAGACCAAGTTAATGTAATTTTCAAAATTATAGGTCTGCACTTTGTCTGCAATTAATATATATATTAGTAGGAGGACAGTTCTGTATATATGGTTTAAGAAATATAATAATAGCTCATATCTGACTTTTGGAACATTCAAAAGATGATAACGTTGAATTGTCGTCAAACAGGAGTCATGTTGAAGCATCTTAAACTGAGAAGATAAAATGTTCTTATATATTCCCACCATTGGGATCCCTCCATATTTTGCATCTCCATGTAGTATGTAAGTAAATTTATTCTTACATTGTGCATGTTTGAGCGTACCTATTGTCAAATGTATCAGTCAATGGCATAATCGAACTGTAAAATGAAGAAGCCATGAATGGGGTACTGAAGTGTTCTTGAGTATAATCTACCAATTTCTTCTGTTTCAACTGGGTGGTACTTAAGTGCATGTTTGAAAGGGTATGCTTCTGCTTTAGTACAATAATTTTGTTTCAAGTGTAAACTACCACTCCGTTGCTTCACTGGTGGGAGCTGGGGAGGGCTTCGTGTCTTTATTGAAATACTGATTCCCCCTATTGTGTTCTCATCTGAGGCATAGCGTGTGGTGCCCACTTACATATGTTCCTTTCTAAGAGAGTGGCAGTCAGGCTTTAAATCCAACGTTTTGCAGAAAGTGGACTTTGATATTTTGTCTATCAGTTGGGCAATTTTTACTTTTCTTCCCTGTAGTAATTTTTAAGATCAACATTGGCTTCAAATTGTTTGATAAGATTATATGTCACATGTACTTTCCTGTTCTTGAATACCAGGGTGTTATTGAAAATGTTGAAGAGCCCATACGGGCAGCAATTCTGAAACTGCATAAAAAAACCGGAATAGTTACTGCTTCAATAATTTATGAGCCTTCTGCAAACTTCGATCAAGGGTTTGTTTTAGTTTGTATGGTTCATGTCATAAACAGTTTTCAATGTCCATGTTTTCATCTATAGTCCATAAATAAATGCTATCTAACAGAAAATCTTAAGAGCACCAAAAACCTATACTGCTTCACTTGGATAAGTGAGAAGTATTTTGACATCTTCCTCATTTAGATACATTTTATTAATAAATCCCTTCCAGTATGATTTCATGATAGAGTGGAGCTTTATCTTTTCGCAATTTTGACAGGCACCATTATGGGCCAGCGTGGCAGACACAGCCATTCAGTGTGGTCGACGATATTAAGGTATCATCATATATTGAGATTGAGGGTATATCCTAGGCTCTATAAAGAGTGTGGGAATGAGATTTTCAATTTTTAATAATTAATGATTATTTCGATTGTTAGTAATTTATGAACTCATCTTCCTGTGGTTTCTAGATGATGTTGAATGAATGGATGAATATGCTGGAAGAACACGTCTCTACTAAGTAAGTGGAAAGAGTATTTTGAATCTGGGAAAAGAAAGAAATTAAATTTGAGATAAGAAATTAATTAAATCTATATTATCAAAGTAGCTATAACATGTTGGTTATGTTCAGATTCTTCTGGTACTGGATCCACTTCTGAAGCTAATGCTCAGGTGTGTCTATTCTATCTTCGACACAAATTACAATATATATATATATATATATATATATATATATATATATATATATATATATATATATATATATATATATATATTAATTTTGTGTGTCCATCTATGAGTGCGTTTCTGAAATTATTACTAGTTTTTGTTTTGGCACAAAATCTGAAACGTAGAGGTATACTTATTTAATTTCATCTCTCAATTCTACACACACATATAATTTTAATTCTACTTTGAACTTTAATTTTATAAGTCAGTTCCTATAATTTTTACAATTAAAAATAAATGTTTCATTCCCATTTTGCTAAAATAATTGAATTCTTTGTTTTTATGACAAAATAAATGATTTTTTTTTTGCACTGAAAAAAAATTAATGATTTGGTTCCTATGATTTTGCTTTAAATTGATTCTAAGTTACTCAATCTTTAATTCTATACAACGTAATACCTATAATTTTGATTTGTTTAAAACTCAGTTACTTAACTTTCATTTGCTACAACTTAAAATTTTTTATCGGAACAGCTATTTATGTCATTAGTACTTGAATTTTAAACAAATAAGTTTAGTTTTTATAATTTTATTTTTAGAAATTTAGAGATCAATATTTTTTAAAAAACTATAAAAAAAAAACTAAGTTGCATCAAATTAAAATTAATGAATTGAATTATACCCTCGTCAAAATTATAAAGACAATAAATATTGACACCAAACAATTATTATTTTTTTTTTTAAAAAAAAACTCTTAACATTTTAGTTCAATTACTAGCATCATCAAAAATATTTCTATAAGAAATCTAAATACCACATTTTGTTAATTGTTAGGAGTATCGGGAACAAATAAGTTTTGAAGGGAGCAAAAATACAAATGAACAATTCAAAATGAGAAAAAAATACCAATAAGAATTTAAAAATGAGGCAAATATCACCATCCCATTTTCTTCATTGATATTTTTGCCCATTTTCAATTATTCATTGGTATTTTTCTCCCTTCAAAATTTATTTGTGTCAGGTGCTCCTAACGTAAAACTTCGTTGGCCAATCTATACATTAACCCTTAAGAAAAATTAATACTCTCTTCATATCTGGGTTACTGTATATCCAAAAAAATATTGTCAATCTCAATTAGTCAACGATCTCATCCTTGCTTTGATTTTCACAAGGTGTAGAAAAGAGAGAAAGAAAAGGGTAAATCAAATTTTTATCGTCATAAATCTGGGAAAAAAGGTAAGACGTTTGTGTTCAAACTTGCAGATATTTATGTATTAAAAAGGCAAGTTAAATTGAGTGTTGCCTATATCTTTTTAACAGGGTACAAATTAAATGGATCCTACTTGTGGTTTGGGTGACAAGTTTCACAATGTAGTGCTCAACCTAATTTAGGAGCAGCTTCTTTATTTGATTTACTATCATAGAAACATTTACCAGCTCAAGGGACAACTTAAGGAACTCACCCTTGAAAGGAGCTCCTTACAACATCGAATAGATGAGGCTAAAAACAATGCAGAACAAATTAAAGAGAAAGTTCTCCATTGGTTGCGTGAGAACTCGATGAGACGATGAGCATGATAACAAGTACAAAAGTTTCATGAAGAAGAGAGTCAAACAAAAGTATAGTGCAACATAATTTCATATCACAACCCCTAGTTATGCTATAAACCAAGCAAAAGAGCAAAGGCAATGATAAAAGAAGTTGCTAAAATTTATTCAAAGAGAAACTTTGATAGAATTTCATACCCCGTTCTGTTCCCTTCAACGGTAGAATTAACCAACAAAGAAGACAATGAAGGGATTGATTCAAGAGCTCCAATTATGAATCAAATTTTGGACGAATTGAGGAACCTTGGGGTTAACATGATTAGATTGTGTGGGCTTGGTGGTGTTGGCAAGACCACTATAGCTAAAGAGGTAGCAAAGAATCAAAAGATATTTGAAAAGGTGATCATGGCAACTGTTTCTCAAGAATTGAACATTGAGAAGATTAAAGGTCAGATTGCTCAAAAGCTGAGTATGCAACTCGGTGAAAACGATAAAGACGTCAGAGCTTTCCTTCTATGTGAGAGGTTGACGCAAGAGAAGAATATGCTCCTGATATTGGATGATCTGTGGGAGAACTTGACTTGGGCAAAGTTGGAATCCCCCTTTTTGTAACATCCCATTTTGAAACGCGGAATTTTTTTTTTTTTTCAATCAGAGTAGAGCATTAGAGCGAAAGAGTAACTGATCATAACAAAACATGAACCATAGTGTAACATAGTATTGACATTACAGTGATCCTACTGTTCAAAAGTAAACTACTGTTCAAAGGTAAGTACAAAAAGCGATAAGATAACTTCGTCCGCAAGTCTACTCCTGCTGCTTGCCCCGATCTCCGATCCGAGGTCCTCCGGACCCTAAAGCTATAGCTGAGATTCAATTTACCACATTGAATCTCAGGTAACGGTTAACCTCATACCCAAACAATACAGTATACAGACAACAGATATTCTAGACAAATACAACAGTATATCACTACATAAGCATACAGCAGATGCATGATCATTATGCCGACAAAACATAAGCACAAAGCAATATGTAACGCCCCATAAGGTAAATAATAACAACAACAACAGCCTGCACTATTCACCAGTGCCACGATACCACTCGTGTCCTCAGCGCTAGGAAAACATAACGGCATTATTATGACATAACCCGTATAAAACTGTCTGTATAACGGTCTACGAACGTATCCTTGACATATATGCATTTAAGCAGCACAAGATTAGTGTTACAGTACGCGTCCGTACATTCGTTGACAGCGTTAGGTACTTCTGGCGGAAAACGTACTTTTACGGAAAAACGAGAAACAACAGCACGTCGGGCAGCGTAACGGCAGCAGATCAGAGTTTCTGAAGTCCTATAAGAGTAATATCACTTTCATTAGTGATTTGGTATTATAACTGACATTTTAGGTAAAAATTATCATTTTGCCCCTATACCCCTAATTGGCGGAATTTCGCCAGCACTTCGTTACTCTGGCTCCGTTTTTTTCCCAAAATTTCACCAGAACTTCGACCCAATGATAGTTTTCGAAATTCTAGACTAAAATAGCCCTATCATATGATATCTAATCATACTTGAAAAATAAAGGCTACTCTAGCATTACTACTCTAACTACTGAAAGAACTACGGAAACTAAAAGCTCGGTACCGGAAAACTTACCCAGAGCTTCGCTGCAGAATTTCCCAGAGCACCTCTCTCTTCTTTCTCTCTCTAGATTTCGAATTCCTCTCTTCAAAATGGTGTGAAGAATGCATGGAGGGGGGTATTTATAGAAACGGTGGTAGGATTTCGGCCGTCGCACTACAAAAAAAGTGCCACTTTGTGGCGGTTAATTTGTAGCGGTCAAAATAAACCGCTACAAATATGCGAATTTGTAGCGGTTTATACTGAAACCGCTACAAATTTGTAGCGGTATGACTCGCGCCAAGTGGCGCGCTGGTTCGTAACGACATTTGTAGCGGTTATCATAAACTAACCGCTACAAAATATGGCGCGAAGTTGGCGCCAAATTTGTAACGGTTATTTTGTAACGGTTTATTTATAAAAACCGTCACAAATATGGCGCCAGTTTTGAAACCGTTACAAAATGCAAAAAAAACCGCTACAAATGTGAACCGCTACAAAAACTGTTACATCAACCGCTACAAAGTGTGTAATATTGAAATTTGAATATTTCGAATCCCGCCAAGTTTATTTTTTTAAAAAACTATGTTCATATTTGTAGCGGTTGTTAGTATAACCGTTACAAAATGTGATATTTTGATTTTTTTTTTTTAAAAAAATACCAATGAATTTTTGTAGAGGTTTTGAAACCGTTACAAAACGCAAAAAAAACCGCTACAAATGTGAACCGCTACAAAAACTGTTACATCAACCGCTACAAAGTGTGTAATATTGAAATTTGAATATTTCGAATCCCGCCAAGTTTATTTTTTTAAAAAAACTATGTTCATATTTGTAGCGGTTGTTAGTATAACCGTTACAAAATGTGATATTTTGATTTTTTTTTTTTAAATACCAATGAATTTTTGTAGAGGTTTTGAAACCGTTACAAAACGCAAAAAAAACCGCTACAAAAACTGTTACATCAACCGCTACAAAGTGTGTAACATTGAAATTTGAATATTTCAAATCCCGCCAACGTTCATTCATTTGTAGCGGTTGTTAATGTAACCGCTACAAAATTTGAAAATTATATATATTTTTTAAAATACTAATGAATTTTTGTAGCGGTTTTTAACCGCTACAAAACATTAAACCGCTACAGAATCCGTCACATCAACCGCTACAAATGTTACGTATATCCCTATAAATATCCCCACCACACCTCATCTCACACACTCATTCATTTCTTCCCACTCACTTCTCTCTCGTTCTCTCATTTCTTCCCACTCCTTCTAAAATCTTTGATTTCAATGTTTTATTTTTACTTCTTATAATACGATACTATTTTTTTTTCCTTATCCAGAACTTTAAGTATATTTCCTCAATATTCCTTCTATCATCATCAACTTTCTTTATATAATCAAATATCATCTAATGCACAACATAATTTTTTTGCTCGAGAGGTGGACAACACAATAAATCCTTATTATCTACATATTCTCAATATTATACCTACATAATATTTATACTTATCTAACTTAAGTTAATCAGTTTTTAAATATTAACTATTATCATTTAATTTGTCACTTAAATAATAAAAATATTCAATATAATATTGTAACAATGGACACAAATTACGATTTTTTACAATTTTTCAATATTTTGTAGCGGTTGTAAAACCGCTACAACAACCGCTACAAATTTTAATTTAAATTCGGATTAAATATTTGTAGCGGTTTTACAACCGTTACAAAATTTGGGCGCCATTTTTTTCAATATTTTGTAGCGGTTTATCATAACCGCAATGATATAGTAGCGGTTTATATGTATGTAGTATCGGTTTTTTTTTACCGTTACAAATCGGCTTGCCACAGGCGTTTTTGTCGCGCTTCCTCTAACCGCTACAAATGTCGTTTGTCACGTCAAAAACCGTTACAAATAGGTCATTTTAACCGCTACTAATTGTCGTTTTTTTTGTAGTGGTCGGATCAACTTTGTGAGAAACGATCTGGACCGTCCAATTGAAAACTTTTGAAACAAGTTTCCTTGCTTCTTATCCCTTCTTGGCCGACCTGCCCCCTTGCTTAGATGGCATCCATTGGCCAATGGGAGGTGGCCATGTGTCACCTTCCAGAAGCCTTTCGGATGAATTTCTCCGATCGGTACCCGATTCGCGTAATTTCGGAAAAATCTCAAAATTCTGGATTTACAACTTTGAAGACATTTTCTCACTTACTAGAAATGTCCAAGTTAACCTAAATTTTGATTCCATATAGGGCTCCAACAGTCAGTCTGAAGTTCCTCGTAAAGCGTGCCCGGTTACGGAACGCATTTCTGGAATCATCAACTTCTGGACAAAAATTCACTGATCAATATTTTACCTTGACTTTGGAAATCCCATTCCTAGTACTCTAGATAGGATCCGTTTCCTATTTATTTTGTTACTATTTACTTTAATTAATTATATATTATTATATTGCAACTTGATTTTAATATCTAGATATTTTATTGTTGCTCTTATCTTCATATTTTTGGGCACAAATTCGGCTGCCCCTATTTATTTTACAATAAATATTTATTTTTTTATTTAATTAATTATTTAATTTTTCCTAAAAATTCTACAAAATTACCTAATTGGCTCATTCTTGCATTTAGGCTTAAAAATACCTAAACTCAACTATTTTTCTCCAAAATTTACAATTAATTAACAAATATATTTTTACTAATTTTAAGCCAAAAACCACTAATTTTAGGGTTTTATATAATTATTCATGAATTTCCTTAGCTTATGCTTAAGTAATTAGCCAATAGTTACCTAATTACTTTATTATCACTTGTTGATAATTTTCTTAATTAGAATGCCTCATTTCCTCATAACTTTTACACTGACATTTCTGTTTCCATGTCCTCTGCATTATCTTAGGATTTACAAGGGTATTTTAGTCCTTTCAATACTTTTTGAGCATTCTTATTCAATTTCTCCAAGCTTATAATTTATTAAATTACCATAATTAGAGATAATATACTCTCATAATTCACTTGGTCATTTTACTACTTTTTAGGATTTTTCATAATTTTTCTAAGTCCTTTATGTCCCTTAGGGGCATTTTCGTCATTTTGGCACTTTGGCCCTTAAATTCTTTAATTTCCTACAGAATCCAACTTAGAAAAATAGACTATTTTTACACGAGTCTAGAGATCAAAACTTCACTTATCAGAAATATCCAATTTATTTATAATATTCCAGATAATAAAATCCGGGTATTACACTTTTTAGTGTTGAAGGTTGTAAAATCTTACGAACTTCAAGGGATAAAGCATTACTATCAAATCTCACGAAATGTCAAAAAATTGTCGAAGTGGTGTTTTGTTAGAGGATGAAGCATTGGAGTTGTTCAAGAAAATTGCTGAACTTTTTACTGACTCAAGTTGTCCTGAGTTGATATCTATAGCCACTGATATTGTTCGTGTAACATCCTCTTTTCACAAGCAGTATAATTTTTTTTTTCATCAAACATCATTTGTAAACATCAGAGTAGTGCATCGGAGCGATTGAGTAACTGATATATATATTAAAATACCCACGGTAGCATGTCTTGTTGTTTAAACAGCGGTACAAGAGTGTTTCAAAAGTATAACAGAAAGAAGTCTTCAGCTGGGACTCCTAGGCGTGCTGCTTGTCCTTCTCCTCGATTCTCGGTCCACCCGACCCTGAAGCTAAGTTAAGAGCTGAGGTCCATGCATCGAACCCCAGGTAACGGTTAACCTCATGATTACATACATCATATATGTACAACAGACATTCTTAGACTTTCGGCAACACTTACTATGGTCAGACATAAGGTATACATATTAGATATGTATAGCAATAACAATACAGTCGGATGACAGACAATCATACAGTCGGATGACAAACAATAGTACAGTCGGAGTACAGACAATAGTACAATCGGAGTACAAACAATAGTACAATCAGAGTACAGACAATAGTACAATCGGAGTACAGACAATAGTACAATCGGTGTACAGACAATAGTACAGTCAGAGTACAGGCAGTAGTACAATCAGAGTACCGGCAGTAGTACAATCAGAGTACAGGCATGACAAACAACAGTCATGACCAATCAGAGTACCGGCAGTAGTACAATCAGAGTACAGGCATGACAGACAATAGGCATGACAGAACAACCGTACAGTCAGAGTACAGGCATGACAGACAATAGTACGGTCAGAGTACAGACAATATACACATATGCATACAATAAACATCAAAGTTAAGGTTACCAGTACGCGAACGTACCTTCGTTGACGGAATTTCGGTACGGCGATTGGTCAGAACGTAATCAGGGATATCCTATTAATATAACAATGTACTTGCTAAGGATCTATCATTACGACGGACATTTTTAGTCAAAATGACCATTTTACCCCTGACCCCCTAATAGGCGGAATTTAGCCAGCACTTCGTTACTTTGACCCTAATCTTCCAAAATTTTCGCCAGAACTTCGACCCCACCATGATTTTCGAAATAATGACTAAAATACCCCTATCATATGATATCTAATAATACTTGGAAGATTAAAGACTAACCTAGCATTTCTACCCTATCTATCGAAAGAACTACGAAAGCTTAGGTACCGAAAAACTTACCCAGAGCTTCGCTGCAAATCACGTAAAATCTCAGAAATTCGAAATCAAAATCCTGAAGACTTTTTCTTTCTCATTAGAAATGTCTATTTTAACCAAGTTTTTGACTCCATACAGGGTCTCAACGGTCAGTCTGAAGTTCCTCGAAAAGCATGCACGGTTACGGAATTGAATTCCGGAATCAACAACTTCTGGACAAAAATTCACTGATTCCAAATATGTCCAGATAATTTCAAACTCATCTCCAGATGTTGAATTAGAATTTATTTCCTTCAATCCTAAAAATGTGCCTATCTGCATTTTTCCCTATTTCGTCTTATTAGGAAAATGCTTTATCGGCTTCAGAATGAACTTCCGGAAAAGTCTAACGGAAGATAAAAATCCACTGATCAATATTTTATCTTGACTTTGGAAAACCTATTCCTGGTTCTCTAGATAGGATCCGTTTCCTATTTATTTTTTACTATTCACTTTAATTAATTATATATTAAAATAATACAACTTGTTTAATACTTTCGAAATACTTTCTCCAATACTTTCGCACAAAACCCACTCACACACTCAACCATGTCGGTCATTCCTTCAAAATATCATGATATTTGTTCACCTATACTTTCTAAATACTTTCCACATACTTTCCAATACTTTCTCACACCAATACTTTCGGAATACTTTTGGGAATACTTTCAATACTTTCTGAAATTAATACTTTCTTTAATTGCCCATAGTATTTTCTTTAGAAAATAAGATAATTATAACTTAATATTTGAAACCTCATATTCACCTATTTTCAATAGGTATATTTACTCATTTATGATATTTTCCCTAAGTCAGATTTTAGGGTATTACAGTTCGAAAGTGTGGAGGCCTTCCCATAGCAATTGCTATAGCTGCCAAGGCATTAAGGAACAAATATGTTAATATCTGGAAAGATGCCCTTGCGCAATTGAATATTTCTCTTAGGAGAAACAACACATTAACAAGAGAGGTGGATACCATTTTGAAATTGAGCATTGATCGTCTAAGCTCATTAGATTACAAAAATATTTTCTTGCTTGCTGCCATGTTATCTCATGATCCCTCTATTGAAGATTTGCTCATGTACTCTGTGGGGTTAGATATTCTTGATGGCATAGAAACCATGGAGGATGCTCGTGTTTTAGTCTCTGCTGTTGCAAGGAAGCTAAAATCATTAAACTTATTTCTTGGTAGCATTTCTAGTCATCATGTTACAATACATGACGTCTTCTGACATGTTGCATTACCAATTGCATCCAATGAAATATGTGTTCATACGTAGAAGGTTAAAAGAATGGCCAGACGAAAATATGCTATAAGGTTGTAAGGGAATTTGCTTACAAGAGAGTGACATTAGTGACCTTTCAGAAGAGTTGCATTGTTTTTGCTAAATAGCACAATACGAGATTTGAACATACCCAACACCTTTTTTAAATCTTCAAAGGATCTGAAAGTGTTAGCATTTACTAATGTGCATTTTTCGTCATTTTCATCCCTCATTTTCCTACATATATAAACTAAAAGCATTGTGTCTACACTCTTGTTTGCTGGAAGACATAGTTGAGGTCAGAAGCTTGAAGAATTTAAAAGTCCTAAGTCTTGCTTACTCTGAAATTCAACAGATACCAATTGAATTAGCAGAGTTGACTTTTTTACAAATGTTGAATTTGTCTCATTGCTCCAATGTCAAAGTGATTCCACATAAACTCCGATCTAGCTTAAAGAAATTGGAAGTTTTGTACCTTAGAAATAGCTTTCACCAGTGGAAAGTTGAAGGATATACTGAAGATAATGAAAATGCAAGTCTTGATGAGTTCACAGATTTGCCAATCTCTTATGTTGATATTCATATTCCTAATATCTCTATGTTTCCAGAGAACTTGTTCTTAGATATGAATTTGAAGAGATAAAAAATATCCAAAGGACAACATTGGGAATGGCAAGTGCAATAATGAAACTTCAAATATATTGAAACTTCAGTTACAGAGTAGCATCCAATTGAAGGGTGGGTTTCTAAAGTTACTAGAAGGAGCTGAAGATTGTGAAGAACATTTTCATGGGCATTACATCCATATAAACACTAATATTCAACTCCTTCTAATAACTTTTGAACCCCACCCTTCAAATGGATGCTACTTTGTAGCTGAAGTTTGAGTATCTTTAAAGTTTCATAGTCTTCCTATTCCCAATGTTCTCCTATGAATATTTTGCATCTCTTCAAATTCATATCAAAGTACAAGTTCTCTGGCAACATCTAGATATAAGGAATATGAATATCTAGAGAAGAGATTGGAAAATCTGTTAACTCATCGAGACATGCATTTTCATTAGCTTCACAATATCCTTCAACTTTCCATTGGTGAAAGCTATTTCCCATATGCAAAACCTTCAATTTCTTTAAGCTAGATAGGAGTTTATGTGGAATTTCTTTGAGGTTGAAGCAATGAGATAAATTCAACATTTGTAAAAAAAAGTCAACTCTACTAATTCAATTGGTAGCCGTTGAATTTCAAAGTAAGCAACACTCAGGACTTTTAAATTCCTCAAGCTTCTGACCTCAGCTATGTCTTCCAGCAAACAAGAGTACAAACACAATGATTTTAGTTTATGTAGAAAAATAAGGAATAATAATGACGAAAAAATGCACATTAGTAAATGCCAATAGTTTCAGCTCCTTTGAAAATTTTAAAAACATGCTAGGTATATTCAAATCCCGTATTGTGTTGTTTAACAAAAACAATGCAACTCTTTTGAAAGGTCACTAATGTCACTCTCTTGTAAGCAAATTCCCTTATAACCTTGTAGCATATTTTCGTTTGGCCATTCTTTCAACCTTCTACGTATGAACACATGTATTTCATTGGATGCAATTGGTAATGCAACATCTCGGAAAACGTCATGTATTGTAACATGATGACTAGAAATGCTATCAAGAAATAAGTTTAATGATTTTAGCTTCTCTGCAATAGTAGAGACTGAAACACTAGCATCCTCCATGTTTTTTGTGGCAACAAGAATATCTAATCCCACATAGTACATGAGCAAGTCTTCAACTGAGGGATCATGAGATAACATGGCAGCGAGGAAGAAAATATTTTTGTGATTTGATGAGCTTAGACAATCAGTGCTCAATTTCAAAATGGTATCCACCTCTCTTGTTAATGTGTTGTTTCTCCTAAGAGGAATATTCAATCGCACAAGAGCATCTTTCCAGACATTAACATCTTTGTTCCTTAATGCCTTGGCAGTTGTAGCAATTGCTAGTGGAAGGCCTCCACACTTTCGAAGAAAATCAGTGGCTATAGATATCAACTCAGGACTGCTTGAGTCAGTAGAAAGTTCATCAATTTTCTTGAACAACTCCAATGCTCCATCCCTGATAAAACACCCACTTGACAATTTTTTGACATTTCGTGAGATCTGACAGTAATATTTTATCCCTTGAAGTTCGTAAGATCTTACAACCTTCAACACTAAAAAGGGGAATTCCAACTTTTCCCAAGTCAAGTTCCTACCAAAGATCATCCAATATCAGGAGCATATTCTTCTCTTAGCTTCAACCTCTCACATAGACGAAAAGCTCTGACGTCTTTATTGCTTTCACTGAGTTGCATACTCAGCTTTTCAACAATCTGACCTTGAATCTTCTCAAAGTTCAATTCTTGAGAAACAGTTGACATGATCACCTTTTCAAATATCTTTTGATTCTTTGCTACCTTTTTAGCTATAGTGGTCTTGCCAACACCACCAATCCCACACAATCTGATCATGTTAACAACAGGGTTCAATTCCTCCAAAATTTGATTCATAATTGGAACTTTTGAATCAATCCATTCATTGCCTTCTCTGTTGGTTAATTCTACCATTGAAGGGAAAGGAATAGGGTATGAAATTCTATCAAAGTTTATCTTTGCATAAATTTTAGCAACTTCTTCTGTCATTGCCTTTCTCTCTTTTGGTTGTTTTATAGTGTAGCTAGGGGTTGGGACATGAAGTTATGTTGCACTCTGCTTTTGCTTGACTCTCTTGATCTTCATGAAACTTTTGTACTTTCCCTCATCGCTCATCTACTTCACGCACCAATGAAGAACTTTCTCTTCAATTTGTTCTGCATTGTTTTTAGCCTCATCTATTCAATATTATATGGAGCTCCTTTCAAGGGTGAGTTCCTTAAGTTGTCCCTTGAGCTGGTCAATGTTTCTATGATAGTAAATCAAATAAAGAAGCTACTCCCAGATTAGGTTGAGCACTAGGTCGCGAAACTTGTCAACCAAACCACAAGTAGGATCCATTTATTTTTAATTTATTTTGAAACAAAACAATGGAAGGGCTATCCTGTGCAAAGGTATGATATTTCAACACCAACAAATATTGTTTCGAAAAATGTATAGTTAATGATGAAAGAAATAAAAAAGTTGATTATTATGCCGTCCTTTTTTTTCTTTCAAAATTAGATTATTATTTTTAGGCAAACTATATTATGATTTGGTGTTGCCGGATCGCATTAATATATAGAATTACAACTTCATCGTCCATGTTATCATGTTTAGGTTAATTTTCTACTTTCTCGATTTCTTTTGCTAAAGAGTAGCTTTCTCTTTTCTTAAACTGTTTGTATCTTTCTACTTATTGTCGATGTTTTATTTTCTGGTAGCAGTTACTGTGGTATCAATAAAACTTCATGCGTGAAGGGACAAAGCATAAAAGAAGCTTGAATTGGTTTTTCCCCCTCTATACAATAATTTCTCTTTTCTTAAATTATCTTTTTGTCATGTTTATTTGTGTTTTCCTATCACTCAAGAATAGAGTTGATTGTTGAAATTTGTTTCAATTATTCTTTCTTTCAGCACATTCTCTCCATTGTACTGGTTGAGTTGGCTGAAAAAAAGAAAAAAAAAATTGTTTCTTGCTTTATTTCTTTCTTTCTGCACAAAGATGAAAGATGCAAACCACCCACACACAGTTTTCCACTCCAAAGACCTAAGCCACACTTCTCCAAATTCTTCTCCGCTTTTGAATGCGGCCTTAATTTTCATTTCACCATGACTCTATTTTGACTTCCCTACTATTTTTTGTCTCGTTCTGTGAGTTTTGACAACCATAGGTGATGAAGTCTTATCTGATTCTTCCAACTATTTGTTATGAGTCCCACATCGGGGAGCCAAACTCTTGTGGTGAGGTTTATAAGTCCATTGGGTTCTCCCTCCTCATAGACTAGCTTTTGGGGATTAGGCTCTCCCTTTGGGCTTGTGTTCATTACATTGGTGCTTTCATTGAGAGTCGATGTTCAGGAAAGGGCTACCCACGGAGGGTTCTGACCGGATAGGCCGAGTGAAGTGCCGTGCGTGGAGGGTTCTGACCGGATAGGCCGAGTGAAGTGCCGTGGAGTGAAGCCGCCGGGGACGTCGGCTACTCTTGAGGGGGTGACTATGTTATGAGTCCCACATCGGGAAGCCAAACTACTCTTTTAGTGAGGTTTATAAGTTCATTGGGTTCTCCCTCCTCATAGGCTAGCTTTTGGGGATTAGGCTCTCCCTTTGGGCTTGTGTTCATTACACTATTTAAACAAACTTTGTTCACTAAAATATGATACACACACACAAAGTAGAATAATAAAGACATTATTTTTTTGACACACTTGCTGCAAAATGGTTATGCTACTAGTAACATGCATGGATAGGCGTGGATGTTATCATCTTCAGGTTTGTTTGTTTAATTTTATGATTTTGTTGCCAAAATATCTTTCTGCTTATTGTCTATACATTCTTCTAGTAGCAATTACTGTGATATCAGTAAAAGCCTCATATATGAAGGGGCAAAGCATAAAAGAGACCTGCATCTCTTCTTTTTGCCCTTTGTATTTTATTTTTTTTTGCTACGATTGTTTGTGGTCTTCTATCACTAAAAAATAGAGTTGCTTCGTTGAAATTTATTTCAATATTTCTTTTTTCATCAATAGTTATTACAATATGATCAACAGCAGCGGATTAAAACAGAGAAACTATGGCTTTGACTCTATTTTGTGTTTATATGTTCCCAAAACAGTCCAATAAAATAATTTCTAAAACAAATTTGAAAAAAAAAACTACGTTTCCTTGATTATTTTTAAAATCATATTTAAAATGGTGAGGTGAAAGGTGAAAACACAGTTTATTTTGTTGGCAACAATGCTATTAAAGAAAATACAATGTCAACAGCTTCTTCTTTAATTTTTGTAGGATAAAATATAACAAAACATAAAAAAGACGTTATGCCCTTTCTCTTTTTTTTTTTCCTCCAAAATTTAACTTTTTTTTCTTTTCAGAACACATAATAAAAAGGGGAAAAGATAAGAAAATACCACTTGAACTTCAAACTTTCAAATCAGTCTTGTTATGCGTACAATAGTATATATATTGACTACAAGAGTATCGCAATTAATAATTCATTTTAGTATGAAATCATTAATTTGGAATTTAGAAGTTCAAGTAGTACTTTCTTGTCTTTTTTTAGTTTTTCCCTAATAAAAAAAATGTTCAAATAAGTTTTTTTCTTCAAAATAAAAGACCGAAAAATTGTTATGCTACTATATCTAACAACATGGATTATAATATAAATATAATCTTAATCGTCCTTTTCTTTTACTTCCTTGATTAATGCAGGTGTTGGTGATGATGCTGACACTTGATGAAGAATGTGGATAGATGTTTGTGCGATGATGCTTCTATTAAATATCAAATTATATGTTTTCCTAGTTATATATATGTTCGATTATTTGAAAAATGAGACTCTGTTTTCATCTTGAACACTATTCCTACCAAGAAATTTAGGGATCAATGACTTGGCCCTACTCAAAACTCTACCCTTAATGCGTGGGTTGATGTGCCATATCACCAATGATTTATTTTTTATTTTTTTATAAAAACTATATTGCCCTTAAATTAAACTATTTGCTTCATTTATCATGTTTTATTGAGTTAATATAACATTTGACCTTTATAGTTTGCTCTCATTTTAGTTTTGCACGGGTGGAAAAAAGGTTTTTAAGACCAGACAAAATAGGTATATTAGGACCGGACCCAAGACCGGTCTTGTTCCAGGCGGTATTAAAAGTCTCCCTATTAAGACCGGACTTGAAACCGGTATTAAAGAGTTTCTTTTAGACCAGACATTTTAAACATTCGGTCTTAAAATTCGTACTAAATAGATCTGAAATATTTTTTGTCCGGTCCTAAAACTCAAACTTTAAGACCGGACAAAAACTCGACCGCTCTTAAAAGATCCGAATATTAAGACTGGACAAATATAAATCCGATCCAAAAAATTGTAGATTCTAAGACCAGACGACTAATTACCCGGCCTTAAGAATGAATTTCAAGAGCGGATGATATATACATCCGGTCTTAAAAATTGAACTTTTAGACCGGACTTACAAATGGACCGGTCTTAAAAGACCAACTTTTAAGACCGGCTTAATACCTTTGAGACCGGTCATAGAAATACATCCGGTCTTAACATTTGAACATTTAAGACCGGCTTATTTATTTGCGGTCTAAATTTTCCTGAATTTTTCCCTGTTCTGTTCTTCCCGATCATATATATATACACAAATCCACCACCCAAAACAGCACATAAAAGTCAATACTTTAAGCTACAAGCTATGAACAATCATGAATAAATTGAATTGGGAAAAAGAATACAAATATTATCCACCATGAGTTATGTGGCCTCTTAAGACTACAACAGCTAAAGTAATTTATACAATAAGCTAAGATAACTAACTACAATCAGAATGAGTTACAAATTAATACAGCACGTAAATCAACATACATGTCCAATATATTATTCACCATGCCTTCATCTGATTCCCACCCTACAATGTAACATGCATCCTCTTTTATAACATGCCCCTTTGAATCGAATCCTGCCACAAAAACAAAACAAGAACAAATTCTTAGTCAGCGTGACATTGTTTAATTAAGAACTTAGAAGGAATATAATATAGTTAAAACCTTAAAGTTTTCTAAGAATTCTGCATATGAATATTACCTTATGAATTGACTATTTTATAAAGTGATATCCTCCCATATCCCTTCTTGATGATCATTTCTTATGCCGGGTTCATTATCCGCTTCTTCTTCTTCGTTCATGTCCTAGACCCCTTGAAAAGGAGTACTCTCAGGAAGACCATAATTTGAATGACTTTTCTCATCAATATCAATGACCCTCTTTCCTTGGAGAGCTACAGACCACATTTTATTTTCTTGATCGGTGATATAGAACACTTGTTTCGCATGGTCTGCCATAATAAAAGGTTCATCTCCAAAACTTCTACTATTGACATCGACTAAAGTAAATCCTAGCCGATCGATCTGAACACCGTTATTGACATTAACCCACTTGCATTTGAAGATGAGAAATCTAATTTTGACATAATCCACCTCCCAGATCTCTTCAATAACCCCATAATATGGCAAGACTGCCAATTTAGGCCTCTTGTCTTTCGAACTGGAGAAGTGCATAGATTCAGCCTCTAACATAACACAACTGTTTTGGACTGTGCTCCTATCATCTAGGGACTTCGTGTAAAATGTATAACCATTGATCACATACGAATTCCAACTTATGACATCAACCTTAAGACCACGTGCTAACCATTTCATTGTATCAGAAACACATTCAGATCCCTCGACCTTTTGTTTGAACCAGTTTGCAAAAGTTCTGTTATGCTCCCTAATCAACCTTTGTTCGGTCATTCGATGGTTTTCTTTCCTTACAGCTTCTTTATGTGCAGATGTGCTGGCTTGAACTTCATCAACATTATTCAAGATGTATAAGTGGACTTGTGACAATTCATCAGGATCCACACTCTTTACCGAAGCCCTCGTCTACCCCTTCAAAGATGCTGACGTTTTGGAAGCCCAATATATCTTACTTTGGCCAAATAATTTTGACAGAATTCCATTGCCTCTTCAGAAACATATTTCTGAACAATTGATGCTTTTGGCCGGTACGCATTCTTCACATACCCTTTTAGGAATTTCATAGATCTTTCAATTGGGTACATCCACCGTAAATAGATAGGGCTGCACAACTTTATCTCCCTCACTAGATGAACAATTAGATGAACCATGATGTCAAAAAATGTAGGAACAAAAAGCTTCTCAAGATGGCACAATATAAGATATCCTTCATTCTCCAAGGCATCCAACTTTTCAATCTCGAAAACTTTACTACAAACCGCATTGAAGAAGAAACAAAGTCTAGTCAAAACGACCCGAAGATCATATTCAGAGATCCCTCGAATAGCTACTGGGAGTAGTTGTTGCATCAAGACATGACAATCATGAGACTTTTGGCCTACTAATTTCAAGTCCTTCATCGAGACAAGCCTCTTAAAATTTGAAGAATACCCTGAGGGAACTTTTGTTCCATGTAAACACTCACGAAATCTTCGTTTCTCATCCTTAGACAAAGTATGAGAAGCCGGGGGACAATAAGTTCTCTTCCCATATGGCCTTGGATGCAAGTCTTCGCGTAATCTCATTGCTTGCAAATCCAATCTTGCCTTCACACCATCCTTCAAACTACCTTGTATGTTGAGAAGTGTGCCAACAATACTATCACATACGTTCTTCTCCACATGCATGACATCAATACAGTGTCTCACATCGAGATTGCGCCAATATGGAAGATCGAAGAATACAGATCTCTTCTTCCATATATTTGTTTCTTTTCTACTCTTTCCAGTCTTACCGAAGATGACATTGATATTTTTAACCTTTTCATACACTTGCTCCCCAGTCAATGCCATCGGAGCTTCTTCATACTCTTAGCCACCAAAAAATGCCTTCTTTAATCGACGATATGGGTGGCCCCATCTAAGAAATCTCCTATGTCCAAGATACACCGTCTTTCTTCCATGTTGAAGTTGATGGTAGCATGTGCGTTCTTCACAAACCGGACATGCTTTATGGCCTTTTACACTGCACCCTGACAAGTTCCCATATGCTGGGAAGTCGTTTATAGTACAAAATATCATGGCTCTCATTTTAAAGACCTCCTTCTTGAAAGAGTCAAAAACATCGACACCTTCTTCCCACTACTCCTTCAAGTCTTCGATCAAGGGCTCAAGGTAAAAATCTATGTCATTTCCGGGTTGCTTTGGTCCCGAAATCAACATAGACAGCATGATGTACTTTCGTTTCATGCATAACATAGGAGATAAGTTGTAAACAATCAGGAGTACAGGCCATGAGCTATGTATGCTGCTAAGGCTTCCATAGGGATTCATGCCATCTGTGCTAAGGGCAAGCCTGAGGTTCCTAAGTTCTTCGCCAAAGTTCAGAAATAATTGATTGATTTTCTTCCATTGAGAAGAATCGGCCAGATGTCGAAGCTGTTCATCCGAAATCCTCTCATCTGCATGCCACCTCAGATTTTTTGCATCATTTTCATTCGCAAACAACCGCTTGAACCTTGGTATGATTGGAAGATACCACAACACTTTTGCAGGCCCCTTATTTGTCTTGTACCGTGGAGTTTCACATATCGGACAACTCTGCTTCTCTTCAAACTCTTTTCTATACAATACGCAATCATTCGGGCATGCATGGATCTTTTTGTACTCCATCCCCAGTGGATAAAGTATTTTCTTAGCATCATAGTAGCGATGCGGCAACACATTATCATCCAGAAGCATGTCCTTAAAAGCCTCAACCAATTCTGAAAAACTCTTGTCGCTCTATCCATGACGTGCCTTCAAGCTTACCAATTTCAATACAGCGTTCAACAATTTGTATTTTTTACACTCACGGTATAGCGGTGTCTCTACATCACTGCACATATTACCATATGCATGTGATCGCTCAAAAGCCTCTTCTCCTACATCACGGATAATGTCCTCTATGCGATCATCCATATCCGTGTCATTATCATCAAATGCCACTTCCCCATGTTTTTTTTCCACTTGGCACTTTTTCACCATGCCATACCCATACTGTATAAGTCTTACAAAATCCGTGACAAATTAAATGTGTGTGTATAACTTCAGGACTTAGTCGACTCTCATTCAAACATTTTACACAAGGGCAATAAAAATTCCCCTATCATCATGGGCATTTTGTTTAGCAAATTCTATAAATTCCCTCACCCCATTCTGATATTCAATACTCGTTCGTAAAATATTTATCCAACTGTGATCCATAGTAGAATTCCTATATATAGACGGAAATCATTGATCATACATAATCCGAAAAAAATTTAAACTTGCATATAAAATAAGCCAACTCCAAATGCAAATATATGCTCAAAGAATCACTTTTACGGAGGAACTTGCCCATTAAGTGCATAACAAAGAATCACTTTTGGTCATAAATGCATCACAGTGAGGAACTGAACCAAAATAAATGCATGATCGACGAGGAAGATAAATGCACGGGATGAAGGTCTTGTGGACTCACTTGTAGCATATAAATTCAAATGCGTTTGTTGAGTCTTACTTCTCCGGCCACGAACGTTGATGTTGCAGACAAGACAACAAGAGTAACCTAAAAATACTTGTTGGTCAGTTGGGTAGGTCTAAAGTGCAAATATAATATTCAAAAGAAAATATTCATTAACAACATAGAATACCCACAAGAACACTTCATCGATAAGTTAAACCCATGAAAAACCCAGAACGATAAGCTGGAAAATAATTAAGTTATATAACCGAAACACTTCTTATAGCTTCGTCTATAGACGTTTAGCTAAGGAACCAGAGAGTGATTGTCGAGAGAGGTACGCGAAGCAGCGACGAAGCAACATACAGACACTGGGGTCGGAATCTGAGTAATCACTTTCAGCGCGACAAGAGATATTCAGAGAGGAAAATTTAATTTTCCGCGCAACAAAGACACCTTATTTAGCTTTTTGGATTTTATTAATACCAGTCAAATATTAAATGTCCGGTCCTAAAGATACAACTAACTTTTTAAGACTGGAGTTTTAAAAGTATACAGTCCTAAATTTTATTAGTCATTTAAGATTAAGACCGGAGGTTTATAAAACATCCGGTCCTAAAATTCAAATACTTTTTAGTCCCGTTACTTATAAAATGTCCGGTCTTAATGGTCTTGGTGATTGCAGTAGTAACTGAATCAATAAAATAAATGATTTTTTTTGGACAAAAGTTAAAGGAAAATTGGAGAATAAACTTCTTTACTTAATTACTGGAGAACAAAAAAACAAATACAGAGTTCTTAATGTGTCTTACATTACTTCAGAATATGCATACATAAGGAAAAAAAACAAAAGAAAAACAAGCTGAATATTATCATCCACAAGAATCTGACTGAACAACCTCGGCGATATCGACGTGAAGAGCATTAATTTCCCGCTGGAGATCAGCAAGTTATTGTCTTATTTGCTCCACCCGCAATATTAATGGATCATTACAGGAAAGTGGAGAGGTGTCAGAGGTAGGCGCGCTGGGGCCAACAGGTTGGAGGGGGGAGCACGAACCTCTGCATGGTCTGAAGGCTGGAGGGGGCTGGCAATCTCTTCACCTTGAAGAAGACGAATGAACTCAGCAAGGACAGGGTCGGCAGAAGGATCGACGGGGGGTGCGGCAATCTCTTTATCATTCGAAGAAATAACAATGGGTCCAACGACCCGAGAGTCTTCGGAAACAATAGGACGCACTCTCGCTGGAGGAGGTGCACCGTATAACGATCTAACCATGGATCGAGCTTGAGTTGTAAGAGTACCCCTATGAGGAGTTTGCTTGTATCTAACCATAGTTTGAGGCTTTGAGCAGTTGGGGCAGAGAGCTAAGTAGGAGTTAATAAGGACAAAGAGGTAGTGTGTGGAGTTAATAAGGACAGAGAGCAAGAGAGATACGCATCTGATCGATGATGATAAAGTCAATTGGTACAAATGAATTTAATGTTTATACCTTAAGAGCGTATTTGTTTAAATATCCGGTCCTAAAACTCATTTTTTAATTCAATTACTTTTGAGACCGACTTTTTATCATGTATCTGGTCCTAAAACTCAATTTTTTTAATTAAATTACTTTTAAGTCTGACTTTTTATCATGTATCCGGTCCTAAAACTCATTTTTTTAATTCAATTACTTTTAAGACCGATATTTTATCTTGTATCCGGTCCTAAAAATCATTTATTTTTATATTTCAATTTATTTTTTTCAAGTAAGAATTTTTTGTTAAAAATATTAATTTTAAGAACGGATCTTTTACAGTATCCGGTATTAAAAGTTCATTCTTTTCAAAATACTCAGATAGCAGAGTCTCTTCCCTATGTTGAAATGAATGATTGAGTCTCTTCGGCTTCCACATAAACTTCCCAACTAGGCGTCTCCTCATATTCTGAGGAACTATGCGTCTCCTCGTTAATGTTTCCGACGTTTCACATTGTTCAGGATGGGTTCTCTATTTAAACCTGTTGTTACTTTACTTTCTTCACATTCATCTCCATCTCCTCCTACAACCTCCACCGTAATAGCTGCTCCACCACCATGAGGTCCCCCTGGTTGGCGAAATCCTCAGGCACCTCCATATCCTCCTCCGTTGCCTCCGAACCCGAACTTGTACAGATGTTGCAGCACTTGATAGCCCGCGTCGATCATATAGACCGACGCTTGGGCCAACTATTTCAGGTCTATCATGCTGTCAACAACAAGCTGAACGTGGTACTCGACGCCAATGACGTTGAGTACCATACCTTTGATGACGACGTCTCCGACCCTTCCCTCCCCTCCGACAATGATGGGGAGGATTAGAAATTTGTATGTTTTTTTTGTACTACTGCTGCCTCACAAGGCAGCAAAAAAAATATAAATAAAATAAAATTTGTAGTTCCCAATCGCCTTCCTTGTACTTGTCTTTATCTTTATGTTCTTTTTTTTTCCGACAAAAAGGAAGCAAACAAAAATTTGTCCTCTTCGTGGTGATCAACATTAAAAATTTGCAGAATACAGTTAAAAGTTAGGACCATACAAAACAAAATAAAAACATTGTTTACCTTATTCGAATAAAAACAAACAGAGTGATGATTCTTCTCAAGTTTGGACCATCGTTGTCGTCGATTTGACCTCCCCTAGTTTGAACTTTTTCAGTGTCCTTTTCGTTATCTTCTTTCTTTTTCCGAAAAAAAGAAAAAGGACAAAGAAAAGGGACACCGATGATGATCTTCAAAACCAGGAGAGGTAAAAATGAGGACAACGAAGCACAAAGCTTGAGAAGAACGCCAGAAACTCGGTTGTCTTGAACCCTAATGATTTGTCTAAAAACCGAGTCACCAATTCTATTTAAAGGAAGACTATTAGGACCAGACATATAACAAATCCACGGTCCTAAAAGTTAAGCCATATTTTAAAAATAAACGAAAATTTGAAGTTAGGAGCGGACAATTAACAAATATACGGTCCTAAAAGTCTCGGCAAACTATTAAAATAAACGAAGACTTTTAAGACCTGACTCCTAACAAATATACGGTCCTACTACTTCATTGACATGCCACGATTTATCTTTAAACCATCTGTTGGCTACCAAATCGGATATTTTTTCCTTGGCCGTCAAGTTAGCAGTAGGGGATGGAACTTGAGGAGGGGATGGAGATTGAGGAGGGGGTGGAGCTTGAGGAGGGGATGGAGCTTGAGGAGGGGATGGAGCTTGAGGAGGAGTAGAGACATCTACAAGCTTCACTGACCAAGAGATGAAGGTTCCCTTGACATCACTCACAAGCTTCAGCTCATCAGTTGGGAGAGGGACATGTGCATCAATGATCACCTCTTCAACTGACACTCTGACTTCATCATCATCCATTTGTTGGTGGTGTACAGCTTGATCCCAAGTTGTGGATAGTCCCTTTAGCAACCAATTGTCTATGACTATCACGATCCTCCACATACGATGACAAGGTTGCTCGATCGTCCAACAATGCAGCTCCTCTAGTGCTCTGCTGCATAGGTGCAACTGAAGGTGTCAAGGGATCCACACTGGTCTCTGGCCGAGAGCTCATGAGAAACTTCATTTTCTCCATCTCCTCCTTCATCTTGCTCATCTCAGATTGAAACATTGCCCTCAATGTAGCTTCTTTGGCCGTTGATTCCTCATTTAATTTGGTAACCGTCTGATCCATCTCCTCCCGGGTAACCACACTTTGTCTGTGTCGTTTGGATTTACCAAAGTATTGCTTTAGGCCTACCCGTCCTCCAATCCCCCTTACACGCCCCCGTAAGATACGATAACGAGAAGCTTAGTAATGAAACATGTTTAGTAAGTAAAAATAACAATATCGATACTTACAATTCGTTCAAGAACTACACGATTTTGTTCACTCGTGTAGGCGCCGCTTGGCTTTTGTCGAATATACAACCACAACTCCTCGCGACGTATTGGAGATGGCTGGTCAACTACCGCAGAAGGATTGGATTCAGCTTCATCTTCCAATCTCTTCCGCTTGGCTGCCATCAAATCTTTTCGGCCTTTTCATATCCGCCGCGAGAAGCCCTGTGTGGGCAATCATGCTTTCTCCCGATCTCCTGTGCTTTTTCCCTTCTTTTCTGTGAATCAGGATTGAAAACAACTATCAATTATGAATTCCAGCCATGTCACTAACAGAAATTAAAGAACTTTTGCTTGATATGAACGTCAAACATTAGTCAAATTCACTTCATCAAGTTTCAACATTTTACTTAAGGAAGATGTAGCATTGTAGGAGAAATTGGGAGAACCAAAGGAAAGGGAGTTGCAGAATTACTGCCAACTCAATCAGTTCATTCATTCATCATAACTAGTTCCTACACATATTAGAATAACTAACTAACTACTTGCATCAAAACCATTATACAGTTAACATACTAACTAACTAACAGCAACGTCTAACCATGACCCTTACACAGTTTACATATCAGACTTGCATGGAACTAGGACATGCTCCTCTGATGCAGGACAAAGGCAGGAAATGTATACTTCTATTCATACACCAAACCATTTAACTAACAGGATTAGATGAACACAATAACATTCACATATCCACACAGGTTAATAAGCAAACAAAAGTGCAAACAAAACTAAATATAAACTCACCAGAGCTTCAGGAGTGGTCCGCAGCTGAACAAAATGTTGCCAAGTTTATTCATCAATAAATTTGTACTTGTCCCAGGGTTTATGGCCAGGCTTCACCTCGACAAAAATATACGTGTTAGCTAGGAAAGTATTAAAATTCCTCCACCGCTCAGCACAATAAGACAATGTTGAGTCTTTCAACTTCTCAGAGTCAAGGACGGTGTATGTAAGCCGAATAGTGTCCCAAATAGGATCCTTTATTGTGCTTTGGTCCACATTTTTCCACTCAGCTGTCAAGATGCTAACCTTGTTGCGTACTAGAGCACCGACAAAACTAGTATATGTGCTTTTATTAGGACCGACAGGTTGCAAATTTTCATCAAACTGAATCTCGAGCTTCGTCCCAGAATTCTGACTAAGGAATACATCCATCATTCGTGTGCTGCATCTACCACGGCGTGCACAGCACTGAGGAGGCTCATTGTGAGATGAAGAGGGTTCGTTCTGACCCACACCAGTCAAACCAGTATCTGGCGTTCTAGGAACACGAGTGGAATCGTTTTCACCGTTCATTTTCAAGACAGTAAGAGAGGAATGTCTGAGCAAATGAGGGAGTAACAGAGGCTAATGGTACGTGGGGCGAGGATGAGAGGTAATGCAACAGGAAGGGTTTCGCAATGTGAACAGGGGTTCTTCAGTGAGAGTGACAAAAGCTTCCACCGAAGAAACATATATTTGGCGCCTCATTTTTAAGACCGGACAAATTAGTATACACGGTCTTAAAAGGTAACCTTTAAGACCGGTCTTCCTATAACTCTGGTCTTAAAATTAATTAATTTTTTATTTAAAATTTAGTACTGGCCTCATTTTATGTCCGGTCTTAAAAGTCTAACTTTTAAGACTGATCTTTCTATAACTCCGGTCTTAAAATTTATTAATTTTTTATTTAAACTTTAGTACCGGCCTCCTTTTATGTCCGGTCTTAAAAGTCTAACTTTTAAGACCGGCTATTATATATGTTCGGTCTTAAAACTTTAATACCTTTATATTTAAATTTTTCCGTATTATTTTGGAGTGTACAAAATATAAGTCTGGCTGTATGAGATTTCTCTATAAAGTAATTGATATTTCAATTTTTTTAATAACATTTTTAAGACCGGTTGTTTATTTAACAGGTCTATGAAAAAATGATCCGATATAAGAAGTTCTTTATATTTACAAAACTGTCACCGATCATTGATTTAGGACCGGGTCGTCGATGGTCCGGTCTAAATGAGGCGATCTTAAAGCCCTTTATTGTATAATAAGTTCTTTTTATTTACAAAACTGCCACCGGTCACACCTTTAAGACCGGAGTGTCGATGATCCGGTCTAAATGAGGCGGTCTTAAATCCCTTTTTTGCACTAGTGACCACTAAAGTCCTTATTTTAAGTCAATTTTGACTAAGTCTCACATCCTAAGAAATAGGAGCAATAGTTGTTAAATCATTAAATATTTCTTAAATTGATAAACTTTTTTAAATTTACCCTTATTAAAATATCCTCTCTAAATATTTACAAATCATTCACTTATCTCCCCTCTTTTCTCTATTCGAAACAAGAATTAAATAAGGGTAAATTAATAACCTCTAAGTAGACTTATAATTAAAATAAAATAAAATTATGACTGAACTTATAGTAAGGATCAAATTGACACAATTTCAATTGTGTTTCTCTATTCCTCCATATTTTTTCAATAAACATTATGCATAGCAAAGTTTTAATATATAGTCATATAATGAGGCATCTTTATTTTTACTTTAATTTTTTAATAATAAATTGTTATAGAGCAAACATGAGATCCCCGCAGTTATACAATTAAAGGCGTAGCATATTGAATATTTATAGGCCTAATAATGTGAGGTAGCTGACTCTATGGCCACTTTAATCCTTTTTGCTTTTTTCCCCTCTCATCCTAAGCTTCAAATTATTATTATTATTATTAAAAAAAAAAAAGAATATAACCTTCAAATTCTTCCACATGGGTGGTCCCGATTCGAATGACAAGGAAAGGAACTGGCCCGGACAATAAAGAGAATTGTTCTCAATATAAGAAGCAAGCCCTACAAAAGGAAACACACTACATATGGTTCTTGATAGGAAAAAAATCCAAATATGGAAAGCTCTCAAATAAATGTTACTCATCTTCTTTCCATTAGCCTTTTGATACTTTGACCAAAAAAAAAAAAAAAAAAAGCCTTTTGATGTGTGTGTGGGTGGGGAGGCCAAGGATGTTTTCTTGGAGAAAACGTACCCACCCTAGAAATAATAATAATAATAATAATAATAATAATAATAATAATAATAATAATAATAATAGACTTGTTAAGTCAATAATAGAAAAATATATAATGGGAATTAAAGATACTAAGATTTTTCTTCTTCTTTTTCATATCTTTATTTAAAGTTGTAAGTTGATAGTAAAAGAGAAGTTGAGAACTATTAGAGAGAATCAATCTTATGTGTATGTAATAGCCCTTAAAATTAAAATAAAGAATTATTTCTTTTTAATGATTAATTATAGTTTTGCAACAAAAATGAATGGTTGTCTAGTTGAGTTTGTGTTTGTTATCTATCTTTGGTCACCGAGTATAAAAGTTATCTATCTTTAGTCACTGAGTATAAAATTCCTCTAAGCCAATGGGGCAATTTTATTTTGTTCTAATTTAACATTATGAAATTACTAGAACGCCCAAATTATTGATGTAGCTTAAAATATTTCATATGGGATTTTAGTATTTTTCCCAAACAAACCCTTAGCTCTCAATTTTATTTTCTCCGTAGTTGTTCATAGGAAAAATGGAGAGGAATAAAACAAAAAAAATTCTGAACTTCTCTTGAACATTCTCGTCCTTCTTCTCCACTCAGCATTGTTGAGGTGTGTGTGCGTGAGAAAAGCATCATCCTCTTTGCTGGTTCATTCGTCACTTTCCTCAACCAAACTTAGCTGTTACTCCTCTGTTTTTAAGGAGTTGTCGTGTGTTGTTCTGGGCACAAAGCTTCGACTCTTCTCTTCTGGGGCATCCATGTGCAGTGAATATTTATTTATTTTGAATTCAAGCATGTTACTCAATCATTTATTTATTTTTCTTGCTGCATCAAATTTTAAATTTGTTATAGTTATCATTTTTTTTTTATTCCTTGAACATTAACTATTTTAAATAATTAAAATATGGTTTGAATTACAAAAAGGACCAGACGTGTTTATTAAACGCCAATAAAGTCTCTTAAAAAAAACTTAACGAGATGTGGCTCTTTTCAAAATTAAAGACTCTCAATTTGTATCAGTAATTAGTATTTAGTAGTTTGCTTGGCATTAATATTAAGTACCCGTACTCATCCATGTAATAACCAATATTCGTATCCCTTCCAATATCACCTTGTAAGTACTCACTCATATTTCCAAGCCTTGTACTACGATCTTCCCTTCTTATAGTATCTTCCAGCTAGCCTAGCACCACCATAGCATACTATATTTTGTTCTCACAGCAATGTTTGGCGTTACTTTTTTTTGGCCCTGGGAAGTTGCTTGGCATTGTGGTGATGTTTGGACCATTTGCGATATAAATCATAAATGAAGGGCTTCAACTTCAATTAAAGCAACCCTCGTGTCACGCTCTGTTCTTTTCTCACTGTCACCCACTCACATGCACTCTGCCAAGGTAGTGGCTAGGTCAGATCCAGTATGAGCTTCAGACCCGAGACTGGAGACTCGACATGGCAGACCCGAGAGATGCATAACGAACTGGAGAACGGATATATAAAGAGAGCATCGCGCCGCGAAAGACCATCGCCTCCTCCGCTCGACCTTCACCCTTCATCGTCTCTCCGGCAACTTTCTCTTCCACTACGGTCGCGGGTGACCTTGCTCCTTCCTTAACCACCATCACTTTCACCGGCGGTGAGAACCAGAGGAACTGACAGCACCACGGAGACGACAACAGAGAGCACGATCGGACTTCCGTCACAACCTCCAGCTCTTCACCGTCGACCTCCGTCGCTCACCACACCACCGTGCTCTGTTTTGCGTCTCACAGTTGTCGCTGGAGACCTTCTTCTTCTCTGTTCTCTAACACCTCCCTCCTTCAGCAATCTCACGCTCCACCATCGGCCATTTTCTGTCTCACACTCCGCCACCTCCAACTTCAAATTTCATGGCACCTGTACTCTTCCATCAGTTTTGTTAAAAACAGCTTTTCACCCTGATGGACAATGCTCTCCTTGCATCTCACTTTCTCTCTCCCTTCGTCTTCCCTACTCCATATTTTGGAAAATATCTCCTCTCCTTCTCTTTGCAAATCACATTTCTTCTTGAGGATAAAAATGGAGGAAGGAAACCCACAGCATGACAACAATGCTCGGCTCTCCCTCTCCGCGTCTCCCTTCTTTGGCTTCTCATCAATATGATCTCTGTGTCTCGCGTTTTTTTTTTTCCTCTCTCCTTTGCTTACCGTTTCTGCTCGTCCGGCTATCCATAACCCGCTCTGGTTACCGGATTTATTCCAGCTTCCAGCCTCAAGTCCGTTTCTGCTTTGCTCTACTCTCTCTGTCTTCTGCCCCTTTCGTTTTTAAACCCCCACGTTCCAACGTCACTCTCACATCTCACTTCAAACATAGTACACATCTCTCTCCTGCTTTAGCTTCAACTTCAGCTTCATCCATGGAGGTAACCAAATTAATTAAAGCCCTGTTTTCATCTTCCTCTTGCTCTTGTTTTAATTTCTTGGCTGTTAATAACAGAATTATGTGGTTATATGTACGTATATGTAGGTGTACTACTACAGGAGGAGCCATGTGCCGGCGTTTGGAAGCTGGGACTGGAAACGATAACCATCCCTTCACGCAGTGCTTTGAGTCTGCAACGCAAGCTGGTTTCTTCCGCTGCACCTTGTCCGATTACTCGTCTGATCAGGACCACCGTGATCTCTAAGTCGCCGGTGACTTGTACCAGAAAGACGTCGTTACTCACCGCCATGATCGTCGTTCTTCGCAAAAGAAAGGTCCCTCCTCTCTCTCTCTCTCTCTCTCTCTCTCTCTCTCTCTCTCTCTCTCTCTCTCTCTCCCCGCCATGATCATGTTATAAGGAAATGGAAGGGGTTGGGGGCATAAATGATTGTAGGGACGGAGTAAGCGTAGAGCACCAATAGTAGAAAGGAACAGCTCGGCTTTGTCCCTTTTTATTTTTTAGTACTATTTCAATAATATTTTTTGGTACGCGTTGATTCCAACTCCATCATATGAGTGAGAGAGAGAGAGACGTGAACTATATGAAAATAGAAAAGCAGGGCAGTTTCGCATTCTTTGATTAGGAAAACACATCCATAATGAGAAAATAGATACTAAAAGCTGTATACATCTCTTGCCCCTTTTTTTTAGTAAAATATACTATTTCTAGCCTTCAATTTAAGATCAATTTTAATAAAAAAAGTGAACTATAAAATAAATATTATATTAAATGCCGTATATTTGAAATACTTTGATGAGGGCACTTCCACCCGAAAAACAACTCCATTATAATTACAATACCATGCCCAAGCTTGTGATATATAGTAGAGGAAAACTTTCCCCCATCTGCCACCTTCAGAAATTCTATAATTATCTCCGGTTATAAATATAAGACCCAACTAATTTTTTTGGAAAATTAAGAAAACTAATTAAATTACTACCTCCGATCTTAATAAAGTATTTATATTTACTTTTTTTTTTAAACTAATTTGTTTGACTTATGAATTGATATACAGTTTAATGATACACAACATATAATATGATTATGTAACTTATTTGGTTTATTTAATCTCTAAAAAAAAAAAAAAGCAACTAGATCTCATATTTAGGATCAGTAGTAAACATCTAACACAACCTTCTATCACGTTATCCAAAAAATGTTGGAAAAAAAAATCAGAAATAACAAACAAAGCTTCTCCTTTACGAGAGAAAATGATATTGAGACACTCACCTTAAGTGTTTCATCGGATTGTGGAGATATTGAAATGTCAATGAGCGACTCAATTATGAGTGTTTCATTTACACCTATTATATAGTTTTCTTAAAAAATATATTTTAATGTGTACAAAATCTAAAATAAAAATGATCCCTTATTTGCTATGTTTTGAAAAACAAAACAAAAAAACAGTTAGTTAATTAGAAATCATTAGCTAAAAATTTTAAATATGGAGAGTCAAAAATATATTTGGACCTTGTAGATATAACCGCAGCTATAAGTACCATAGTGCTAATCACTAAGGTGAGCACCAAAACTAGTTCCCCAATATTCATTAGAATGCACCCATAAATTTTCAGATCTTTTGTAATCACCAAAACTTAGAAAAACGATATTTCATAACATACACACGCAATTGTCATTATCTTGGACTCACTTTAAAGATTAAGCTTTGTTCTTTCAATATTCCAAATGTATGTGTCAGTTGTCCTTTTTCATCTCTATTGTGCCAACTTAACTTGGCAAACTACTTCCCTTATGAAAATAGTACTTCAAAACTGTCATAATATCAAGCAGCAAGTTGAGACTTGTACGAGTTACATAAACTAAGTAACCATTTCTAGTAGAGTTATATATACAGCACCATCATGATTCATTTACATCATCAAATTCTTCAGAATAATTTATACAACTTCATGTTAAATCTATCCTTTTTATTTTGCAGTTTGTTCTTGATACCATATTGTCTTTCTTCAAGTTAAAGAGAAAAAAAGACAAAAAAGGTTTCTCTGTCCAAGGGATCATCAAACGGCTTAAGTGGGGGAAAAGGAGGTAAGCACATGCTCTGATTGTGTCTATTTTATTGTTAGTGTCCCTGTTATGGAATAAAATACTAGGGTCACCCAAGGTGTGGCCCAACAGGAGACATCCAGTACATTTGGGCTTGGAGGCACAAGAGGCCCAACAAGTCCAAACCCTAACCCTAAGGTAGCCTCTATATATAGTTGGTTAACCTAAAGAGGTACACATCTTCTAAGCTCTCTCTCAATTGCATATACCGCACAGAGCACACACACCACCCCCTTGGCTAAACGCCTCCCGTGTAATCGAACTACGTGGACTTTGATCCCTCTTCAGGGTACGTAGGCCCTAGGAATTGCTCCTAGGTCAAGTCCTGGTACTTTGTGATCGCAGATCCTCTTAGGTATTCAATCCATGGATGCTTGGGGGAGAGCTATTTGATCCTATATCCACATCCTAGCCCACCTAGGGTTAGGGTTTATGTTCTATGACAGAACATTGGCGCCGTCCGTGGGGAACGTTAAATTTCGATTCCCGTGACCTAAGATGGTCAATACAAATACAAGAAGAAGCAGCAATCAAATCCCTTCATGCAAGGGGAAAGAAAATAAAGTTGCTCGAAAATACGCGCAAAACAAAGAAAAAGAACCATGGCAATCTGAGGAACAAGGATCACGGCGATGCTTGTGCTCCCTTCCCAATCTGAGGAAAATTTCGACGCTCCACTTCGTTGGTGATTGAATTCCGATTGAGGTCCGAACAGTAACAAAAGCAGAGACTAGGAAAACTGTTCACGAAGAAGGCCAAAATTTTCAGAGTTATATCTACAGGCCCATGATGATTCTGGGATCTGAGGTTATTCGCCGAAGAAGATTTATGTTAGGGAAATAGCACAAGAAGCAGATCTGGAAATCCTACTAGCCGATTCGCGAGAAACGAGATTGATTATGCCAAAATATATTGTTTCGCCGATCTCGTTTCCTTGGACTTTCATCACTAGTGAGGCAAATTTCGAATGAAATTATAAAGCACGCTTTTGAAGGCTTTGTGGAGGCGGCTTTTGACTTTTGAAGTTATTCATGCACCGGTTTTGAAGCTTTGTCCAGGCCTTTCTTATCCCCGTATCTCTTTTATACCAGAATTCTGGGATTGAGATAAAGATTCAGGCGAACCCGCGTTGTTGGACGAAGCCTGAGGTTTGTATATTCTCAGAAACCAAGGCTCTCGTCCCTAATGCTCCCAACCGAAGTTCTAAAAATGACCCGCGTTGTTGGACGAAGCCTGAGGTTTGTATATTCTCAGAAACTGTTATGGAATAAAATACTAGGCCACCCAAGGTGTGGCCCATCAGGAGACATCTAGTACACTTGGGCTTGGAGGCACCAAAGGCCCAACAAGTCCAAACCCTAACCCTAAGGTAGCCTCTATATATAGTTGGTTAACCTAAAGAGGTACAGATCTTCTAAGCTCTCTCTCAATTGCATATACTGCACACAGAGCACACACACCACCCCCTTGGCTAAACGCCTCCCGTGTAATCGAACTACGTGGACTTTGATCCCTCTTCAGGGTACGTAGGCCCTAGGAATTGCTCCTAGGTCAAGTCCTGGTGCTTTGTGATCGTAGATCCTCTTAGGTATTCAATCCATGGATGCTTGGGGGAGAGCTCTTTGATCCTATATCCACATCCTAGCCCGCCTAGGGCTAGGGTTTATGTTCTATGACCGAACATTGGCGCCGTCTGTGGGGATAAAATGTCCAATTGTCAAGATGATTTATTGCATCCAAATCCAAATTTATATTTGGGGCCGAGATAGCTAAGGCACGTTAACTGTTCGATGAAATGCCCAAGTGGCAGTTTTGGTCCATGACTATGGCTAATTATGATTTCAGCCTCTCATGATTGTGTTAGAGCTCGGGCAAATTAGGCATTTTCAGGGATCACCCATTGCAACTGATTTGCATTTTGGCACTCTTGTTTTGGCGGCAAACCTCAGGGCCCGAGTTTGAATCAGGCAGGGGTACCTATGCCGAGACTCCTCAAAGTTGTGGGTTTGAATGATGACGGGATATTTGATTTGTGAAACAGCAACGTCGGGGTGCCTTAGGATCAAATGCATGGATTTCAGGATATGAGAACCGGGGTACAATGTCGGACTTCCTCAGGATCCAATGTCGGAATGCAATGCCTTCATTTATTCATGAACAACCAAGGTTATTGGATGATGAGTATTAAAACCTTCGATAGTGCTATCTCCTGCAACCAACGCCATTGTGCCGTCAAGTCTCCTAAGATGAATTTCTACTGCATCTTGAGGAATTCAATCCGTCAGAACCTAGATTCTTCATTCTACAATATGTCAGCATCTTGAGTTCTTTTTGCTTCTTCCGATATCATAATCAGATAGTTGGAGGGTACCAATGTGACCCACCCAAGGTTCTAGAATTATTTCTGGATGTTTCCGACCTCAAGATTGTTCATTGTCTTTCGATTCCAACACATCGCAAAATCAGGGAAAGCCCTCTCGGCTCCGACGTCGATCTCGGATAAGCGTGAAGTTTGATGCTCCAATGTTAGCTCGGCTTCTTGGACTCTGCTCGGATGGAAAGCTCTGGAACCCAGCCTTGTGTGATGAACCCGGTCAAATATGAAGAATCAGACATAACCCGCAATGCAACGATAATACTTGACCCCGACAATCTCCTTCTCTGATGCTGAGGTGAAAAATCATGTTGGAGTTTGTAGGGGAAACCTTCATTGCCCGTCAAGATAGATCCATTAGCATCGAATCGAAAAATTCAGACGAGCGAATGAACGAGTTCGGCTTGAGCACGCCAGAGACATGAGGTACCGAGATTGGGAAGTCGGAGAAGGATGTATGCCGAGATACTGAAGGGCCGAGATTCAGAAACTTGGACACACCAACGTTGAATGGCGTTAAGTGCAATATCACCCCTACTTGTAGAAGCTCAAAAAGCTTCTCAGTGAGAAAGCTGATCACGAGGGAGTCCCCACCATAAATCGAAGTCCAAGCAGCTCACAGCCAAGATTAGAAACTGAAAGTCGGACGAGAACTTTCCAGTAACCTCGGCTGGAGTATGATGTGCCGTTCCAGGTCACCAATCAGAGCATGGAAGCTAAGCCCCCTCAGTTCCGGCAAAATTTTCAAACGAAGAGCATCAGAACCAAGATAGCTGAAATCGGCATGTACAGCATCGGTGCCGAGATTGCTGTCCTGAATTGCCGAGCTAGAGAAGGAGAGAAAGGGGTTTCCAAATCCGAGATCGAGGTTCTTTTCCTCAGAGAAACTTGAGGCCGAGATCGGGGATAGAAAAAGAGAAGCCGAGTTTGGTGACTGATATGGTGGCCGGAGACTGATTCGGTAACTCATATTTTGCTTTGGAGGCCAAAGTATTGATCTGCAAAGAGGTTTTGGCGTTTTCATTCTAGCTGCAGAGGTCCATTCTTTTGGAAATTACTCTTAACCGAGACGGCTCCTGCTGAAAAAGGGAAACCAGAGGGTAACTTTCAATGGGCTTAAAAGCAGTAAAATGAAAAAAGTTCGAAAATGTGAAATATTTGCATAGGGACCCACCTGCATTTTGTAAAAATTGTGAGGTCTTTGATGGCTTCAAGGGACATATGGTTCTTGATTTGCGTGAAGAGTGCAGCTGGGAATTTCTCAGTTTATTATCCATCCTCTTGAAACATCTAGGCAGGATGGGGAATTATCCTTATTCTCATGGAGTCCTAATTGCTTCAAGGGAGGTATTCGAATTTTTGGTGTTGCAAAGCCTTAATCTCAATGGCTAGGTTAAAGCCTATGACTTTAAGGCATTTTCTCGTTGACAAAGACGTTGGAAGAGCAAAATCTTTATTTAAAGAGCTTGATGAGTTCCAAAAATTAGAGGTAACTCTTGGTCACAACAAGCATATCCAAGCAAAAAGCAAAGGTATTGTTAGCATTGTTATAATTCAAGAAAATGCTAAAATTGCACATGATGTAATGCATGCTACTACTTTGTCTCATAATCTGCTTAGTGCTGGATAATAAATGCATAGTGGCCATTCAACTTTGCTCAATGATAACCACTGCTCTAGCATAAATAAAAATCTGGGCAAATTATTGCTAAGAGTTAGTGTAAGCAAGATATTTCACCATTGAAGCTCTTATCCAGAAGGAAAATGAATTATATTGACAAGTATCTAGCTGTTGGTGTCCGCTCCATTATTATTCTTTATTCCACATCAAATGTGAATATAGCAAGTTTAAATGTTGGCCATGGATATTTATTTGTTAGGAATATGTTAGTTTATTTGAACACCTTTGACATGATAGTGGAGTTACTTAAGAATGCCGGCATTTCTAGTTTTGAGATAGAGTATTCACTCAAAAGAATCGACAATTCTGGTCCTAAATTGCTATCAACTTATTTATATGTTGACGGAGCAATTCAATGAGAAAACTCATGCCCATTTAAAGTGCTCCAAAAGATATATCAATTTAAAGTCCTTGGCTGTTAAATCCGCGCTCCTTAATTGGACCCCGGATAAACTGTGGAATCCGTCCTTACGAAAGGGATGAAGGCGGGTCCCGGTTCAACCGAACCTGGTTGAATCCGGTTTCTGTGTAAAGTTTTGAAGGTGGACCCCGGTTAAACCGAATCTGGTTAAAATCAGGGATCCGTGTGTAATGACAATGCCGCCCAATATATAAACATGTAGAGGGCAGGGTAATGAAACCCGCCTTCCAAAATCATGTCCAATTTAAACATGTAGGAATCCGAGGTACATAAACCCGATTCCGAAAATCATGTCCAGTCTAAACATGTAGGAATTTGAGGTACATAAACCCGATTCCGAAAATCATGTCCAGTCTAAACATGTAGGAATTTGAGGTACATAAACCCATTTCCGAAAATCATGTCGAAGGAAGTAAACATGTAGAATGCAGGGTAATGAAACCCGCCTTCCAAAATCATGTCCAATTTAAACATGTAGAGGGCAGGGTAATGAAACCCGCCTTCCAAAATCATGTCCAATTTAAACATGTAGGAATCCGAGGTACACAAACCCGTTTCCGAAAATCATGTCGAAGGAAAACATGTAGGAATCTGAGGTACATAAACCCGTTTCCGAAAATCATGTCGAAGGAAGTAAACATGTAGAATCCAGAGTAAACAAACTCGTTTTCGAAAATCATGTACAAATAAAACATGTAGGAATCCGAGGTACATAAACCTGGTTCCGAAAATCATGTACAAATTTAAACATGTATGAAGTCATAGTAAAGAAACCAGTCTTCGAAAATCATGTCAAAGCTAAACATGTAGGAATCTGAGGTACATAAACCCGTTTCCAAAAATCATGTTCCAATTTAAACATGCGTGAATCCGAGGTGCACAAACCCGCTTTCATGAATCATGTCAAGTCTATTTTATACAATTAAATCCGCACCCCTTAGTTGGATCCCGGATAAAATTGTGGAGTCCGTTCCTACGCCAGAGATGAAGGCGGATCCCGGCTTAACTGAATCTAGTTAACATCCGGGTTCCGTAAAAATAACGGTTAAAACGTGATCCTTTTGGACATGATAAAGCCGGATCTAATGGTTAGAACGTGCACCCTTTGGGACACGATAAAGCCGAGATAAGTGTTGTTTAGAGTTTTGCAGTAAACAAAACCAGAAGGTGGATCCCGGTTATACCGAATCTGGTTAAAATTCGGGATCCGTGTAAAGTTTCGGAGGAGGAATTGGTTTAACTGAATCCAGTTTAAATCTAATCTCGGAGTTCAAGTATCTAAACCGGAATCTCGGTGTTAGAATAAAATAACATCTGGAATCTCGGTGTTAAAGTAAATAACTCGGAATCTCGGTGTTAGAATAAAATAACATCTGGAATCTCGGTGTTAGAATAAATAACCCGGAATCTCGGAGTTCAAGTATCTAAACCGGAATCTCGGTGTTAGAATAAAATAACATCTGGAATCTCGGTGTTAAAGTAAATAACTCGGAATCTCGGAGTTCAAGTATCTAAACCGGAATCTCGGTGTTAGAATAAATAACCCGGAATCTCGGTGTTAAAGTATCTAAACCGGAATCTCGGTAATAGAATGTATAACCCGGAATCTCGAGGTTAAAGTTTATAAACCTGAAATCTCAGTTTAAAATAAATAAACCCGGAATCTCGGGTCAACACGCACGGAATCCCAACAATGACGAACACCTGGTCCGCGTTGGAAAATAGCACATCCTAGCAGCTCAGAAACCTGAACTACCAGGCTGGGGGGCAACAGAGACAACGATTTGTTAAGTGGAAAAGCGTGTTATCAAAAATCGACATTGATGCAAACCAGAAAGTTTAATACAAGCTCGGACAAGTATTCGAAATGAGCACGTTGAACGGTTTGCACAAACAGTAAGTATTTTCCATTTATTGTGATTTGCTTACATGTTATCAAATGCAGGAATATAAACCAGACAATTAGCTCCGGAGAAATTGCTATGAAAGCAAATTTGGATTCAGGGGATCTCGGAAAGCAGTCAGTTAATCTCGGCAGCTCAGAGACCTGAACTACCAAGCTTGGGGGCAACTGTTATGGAATAAAATACTAGGCCACCCAAGGTGTGGCCCATCAGGAGACATCTAGTACACTTGGGCTTGGAGGCACCAAAGGCCCAACAAGTCCAAACCCTAACCCTAAGGTAGCCTCTATATATAGTTGGTTAACCTAAAGAGGTACAGATCTTCTAAGCTCTCTCTCAATTGCATATACTGCACACAGAGCACACACACCACCCCCCTTGGCTAAACGCCTCCCGTGTAATCGAACTACGTGGACTTTGATCCCTCTTCAGGGTACGTAGGCCCTAGGAATTGCTCCTAGGTCAAGTCCTGGTGCTTTGTGATCGCAGATCCTCTTAGGTATTCAATCCATGGATGCTTGGGGGAGAGCTCTTTGATCCTATATCCACATCCTAGCCCGCCTAGGGCTAGGGTTTATGTTCTATGACCGAACAGAAACCAAGGCTCTAGTCCCTACTGCTCCCAACCGAAGTTCTAAAACTTCAAGTGTACATGCCGCGGACCTGAGGCAGATATGGCATGAGGGATCAAAGACCAGCGGATCGAAACTACTTGTAGACACGAAAATCTTCATCAGAGTTTCAAGGATCCTATGCCGAGTTGCACCGTGAGTCTGCATATCACGGGTATTGTTCTGAGATTCCTTAGGTGTGTGCATAACCGAGGTCCGCTTGCACCGAACCTTGGTAAATTATGACGGGATATTGACCGAGATAAACGGCCGAGATACTGGGGGAGACCGAGATGACATGACGCCGACTTGCCAAAGTGCCTAGAGACCGGGATTCGGATTGTGGAGAACATTGGTGAAGTATATGCTGAGATATACGTGAACCCAGCAAGAATATACTGCCTCTGTCCTGTCTCTTATCAAACAAAGATCGCTAAGTCGGTTTGCGAAGGAGTTTGCTCTCTCTCTACACTGAACCTTGGTAAATCTTGTCGGTAAATACCTTATGCAAAGTTGCTGGGTTTGTAAGTTCTGAAACCAAAGAATCTTCAAAGCAGCTTGTCAGAATCGTCTTAAGCTTTAATGGCACCTAAAGCCGGGGTACTTGTATGCAAATGAAGCCTGTCTTCAAATATCCAGTGCCGAGGTGAGCAGGTGCCGAAGTTGTATGTATGCCGACATGCTGCATATTCTGGAGAATGAGAGTAAAGACTCAGGCAGCCAGGAATTTTCTCTCTGTCGAGATTTCTGTTTTAAATACGTTGCACCGAGCACGTGAATCATGCTGGACCAGGATGCTATGCCGAGATGTAGATGTCGGAGCAGCGGTTTATTGATTCCAGAAGACCGAGATTGAATTCCCAACGTCCTGAGATGCTGAGGTGCCAAGATGAGTATCTTGGAGTATGCCGAGATGCAAATTTGAATGTCGGGATGCTGGGGGCTGGGATGCTTCACTATGTAAAGTAAGCCGACATAAACAGATAATGCTTCAATGGGTGCTTCAGTGGTTTCAACAATGAAGCCATTTTTGAAACAAGCAACATGGTAGTGAGGGGAGGCTTGGTTCTGCAAAAGCTCTCTCGTCAATCAGCTTCTCAAGGATCTCATCTGGTATTTCTTTGAAAAAGATTTCCGCCTATATCAAACCGAGGGACAGGGCCGAGATTCTTGAATCGAAATAGATCTCCGAGACACTGGGGCAACCTCAATCAAGTTGGGAAGAAACCCTATGTCGCAAGGATCATATCATCAAACTGGCAGCTGTTCTTCTATGTCGCCATCAAATCAAAATAAAGTGCCGAGGTGATAACTGAACCGAGATACTACCGGAGCCGAGATCTTTGAACTGAGATAACTCTCAGTGACGAAAAGCCGAGATATTGTGAAGACGACCAAGCAGAGATGTTATGATGAAAACAAAGATAGCAGCGGAGAGTCCTAAGCCTAGAACGATGCATTATTACACTTCAGAAAATTGTTAATGTTACGATAAATACATTAAGGGCGGACGAATGATTGATACTCGGTCTTGTTTCGCGGCTCAAAGAAGAAAAATGCAAGGCGGAGGTGATCGCCTGTTGTGCGTAGCTCGAAGCTCGTGCGTGGTTCTCAGTTCAGGCAGGGATAGAAAATAAAGGAAAAATTATTTGGGAAGAGTCATGGAGCTTTCCCTTCAATGAGCGTGAGAACCTATTCTTCACCAAGATGCCTTCATCTATTCAATACCAGAAGTCGAGATTCAGATAATGCCGGGATGGGTTGACCACCTTAGAAGCTTCTAATTTTTGAAACAACCTCATGCTTCTATGGTCATGACGGATTGTTCTGGAAAAACCCATTCCTCTACCGGGAAGGATCCTAGTATCTGGAGATTGTGTTTTTGTACTATTTGCATCCGAGGTGTACACTTGATAGTCTTGGGAAGCCAAGATACTGAGATGTCAGGATGCTTCGAATGTTGTCCAGGCTTAAATTGTGGCAATCTGAATTGAGATGCCAAGGTGAGAGGTGCCGAGGTGAGGAGGTGCCGGGGTGAGCAAGTGTCGAGATGATGATGAAGGATGCTGAAATCCTCCAAGTCTGCACTTACTCAGTAAATATGATCCTGATGGCCAAGAATCTGGTTCTAGAAGATATTCAGATCCAACTTTCTTCAAGAGAGTATCAACAGATTCTGATGAAATACTAGCAAATTACAACCAGCAGGCTCTGCAAAGAAACACATGTTGTTTGAAGTGTTTTAACATGCAACGATACAAGCCAGAACGAAATCTGAAACGTAGCTATCAAAGTTTTGAAAGTCTGGAGAATTTGAGGTGGTTGATCAGCTCCAAGGGTGTTATGAAGAATCTGATTACTTGGAACACAACGCTTGGAGGGTAATTCATCAAGTTCAAAGACAGATTAAATTTTTCCCGAGAATCGCATGAAGGTGAAAAGGAATTCCAATAAAGTAAGTTATGCTGCCAGGAATGCATGGTTTATCCACAAAGGTAAACTCTTTTCGACAAGGGACACTTCGGGGAATTCTATTCTCCAAAAAAAAAAAAAAAAAAAAAAAAGGTCAAAGTTTCTTCTGGATTTGTGCAAGAGAGTTGATTCTATTCCTGTACTAAAGACACGTGCATATGGGCTGCAACGATGTCTTCGGATGCTCACAATCAAATTTTAGAAAGGTAATGATCATGATATGAGGCCCAATTTGGTGGAACTAAACATTGACCACAAAAAATCGGGGTTCTCCTGGTCATATCCATGTTCCAGAGGGACAAGTAACGTGATATGGCTCAATGATTCAATTATTGTTGGCACTATCAAGGACTATAACTTGACTTCCTGAGCTACAGGACAAAGGGGTGTGATATTCTCCTCGACCAGATGTGTCTCATCCCCCACATTTAAAGTTGTTGCATAAAGAATTCCAAGTGCTTGACCTCTTGTGAATATAATGCAATAGAAATGCGGTAGATCAGTGAACGGAGCTACACACGCAGGTAGTTAAGTCATTCCAGCTATTGGAGAGGATTAAAAGCCTAGACATCAGGATATATGAGAAGACCTTTTAAAGATGACTCATGGGCTTGTGAAAGAGTCCAGATTGTTCATTTTGATGGAAAATCAAAGATGAATGACCAGCACCTTGGGGAGCCTCCACATTTGTGAATATGCTACAGTTTTTACAATTACGGAGATGCAGAAAGTTGGTTTGTGCTGATACAAAAACTTCTGGCGGTAATAATGATCAATTGAATCATACTCTTCACGGTGTAGAGCACAAGAAGCTGAGACAAGTGGGGTTAAATCTTGCGGAATTGGCAATGGGGTAAATGACAAATGTTATGATAAATGATAGATGTTGTTGCTAATATTATCTCTCTTGGGTGAAGAATATAGAAATTGAAGCTTGTGAGGATTCTATGAAGTCTGAGATTAATAAGGCTTATGCTATACTCTTCCCTGGAATTGGATAATAAGAGGGCCTGCAGTGATGGATTAATTTCTGCGCATAGGCTGTTTAATGAAATGCCACAAAAGAACCATGCTTCTTGGGCTTACTTAATACTCAGAATGGCAAACCTGATGAGGAAGTAGACTATTCAAAGAGACTTTTGAGAAAAGACCACGGGAGATGATCCTGAGAGGCTGCGAAATTGTGTAGCGGAACGTAAATCAGGTAGCTGGAAGTAAGTTCTCAAAGCAAGCATATTCACCAGACTGTATCTCCTCCATGTTGTTGGGAAGGGATGGGTGCTGTTCATTTCCAAAGGGATGAAGAAATGGAGGCAGGCTAGCTGACCGTGCATCGGAGATAAATAAAAAATTACTTTTTCCCGGAGAGGAGAAGTTGAAAATTGAAGAAGAAGAAACAGTGGTCATGAAGAGCTGTCTTCTGAGAATGAGTAGTCAGAATTTATTGAGTGAGAGATCAACCCTCGTAGCTGACAATTATAGTTGACCGAGGTCTGAGAGTTGAAGAATTTTCACTCCTCAAGTTCTTCTGATTACCCAGGCTTCCACTGGTAAAATGTTTACTCTACAAGTTCTTCTTAATTATTTATGCACGCACTTCACTCCAGGACTATAGCATCTTGAAGAAAGTAGCTGTAGCAATTAGAAATGCCCAGGATTGCAGATTACTATAGCAACTACAGATTTATTAATAATTCAAAACAGAAGGCGGACCCGGTTACACTGAATCTAGTTAAAATCCGGGCTCCGTGTGAAGTTTTGAAGGCGGACCCGGTTAACTGAATCTAGCTGAAATCCGGGATCCGTATGTTTATAAACATGTAGGAATCCGAGGTACATAAACCCGTTTCCAAAAATCATGTACAAGTTAAACATGTAGAGGGCAGGGTAATCAAACCCGTCTTCCAAAATCATGTACGAGTTAAACATGTAGAGGGCAGGGTAATCAAACCCGTCTTCCAAAATCATGTCCAAAATAAACATGTAGAAGGCAGGGGAATGAAACCTGTCTTCCAAAATCATGTCAAAATTAAACATGTAGGAATCCGAGGTACATAAACCCGGTTCCGAAAATCATGTCCAAAATAAACATGTAGAAGGCAGGGGAATGAAACCCGTCTTCCAAAATCATGTCAAAATTAAACATGTAGGAATCCGAGGTACATAAACCCGGTTCGAAAATCATGTCCAAAATAAACATGTAGAAGGCAGGGGAATGAAACCCGTCTTCCAAAATCATGTCAAAATTAAACATGTAGGAATCCGAGGTACATAAACCCGGTTCCGAAAATCATGTCCAAAATAAACATGTAGAAGGCAGGGGAATGAAACCCGTCTTCCAAAATCATGTCAAAATTAAATATGTAGGAATCCGAGGTACACAAACCCAGTTCCGAAAATCATGTCCAAAATAAACATGTAGAAGGCAGGGGAAAGAAACCCGTCTTCCAAAATCATGTCAAGTCGTTTTTATACAATTAAATCCGCACTCCGTAATTGGATCCCGGATAAATTGTGGAGTCCGTCCCTACGAAAGGGATGAAGGCGGACCCCGGCTTAACTGAATCTGGTTAAAATCCGGATTCCGCAGAAATAACGGTTAAAACGTGATCCTTCGAGACATGGTAAAACCAGATCTAATGGTTAAAACGTGCACCCTTTGGGACACGGTAAAACCGAGATAAGTTCTGTTTAAAGTTTTGCAGGAAACAAAGACAGAAGGCGGACCTCGGTTATACCAAATCTGGTTTAAATCAGGGATCCGTGTAAAGTTAAGAAGACGGACCCGATTTTAACTGAATCTAGTTAAAATTCGGGGCCCGCATTGAGGCGGCGGGTCTATTTTAGATTCCTTTATTGTAATCATTTTGCGAAGGCAATGCCGCCAAGTTTATTTGATTGAATTCGGGTAAACAAACTTGTTTTCAGAGAATCATAAACCCGGAATCTCGGGTTTAAAATAAATAACATCCGGAATCTCGGTGTTAAAATATATAACCCGGAATCTCGGAGTTAAAGTATCTAAACCAAAATCTGGGTGTTAAAGTAAATAACCCGGAATCTCGGGTGTTAGAATAAATAACATCCGGAATCTCGGTGTTAGAATAAATAACATCCAAAATCTGGGTGTTAAAGTAAATAACCCGGAATCTCGGTGTTAGAATAAATAACATCCGGAATCTCGGTGTTAGAATAAATAACATCCGAATCTCGGTGTTAAAGTTTATAGCCCGATATCTCGGAGTTCAAGTATCTAAACCGGAATCTCGGTGTTAGAATAAATAACATCCGGAATCTCGGTGTTAAAGTTTATAAACCCGAAATCTCGGCTCAAAGTATATAAACCCGGAATCTCGGGTTGGCACGCATGGAATCCCAACAGTCGCGAGCACCTCGTCCGGATTTGGAAAGTAACGCATCCTGGCAGCTCATAAACCTGAACTACCAGGCTGGGGGGCAACAAAGTGGACAACGATTTGTTGAATGGAAAAGCGTGTTATCAATAATCGGCATTTAATGCAAACCAACAAGTTTAATGCAAGCTCGGACAAGTATTCGAAATGAGCACGTTGAACGATTTGCACAAACAGTAAGTATTCTCCAGTTATTGTGATTTGCTTACATGTTATTAAAATGCAGAATATAAACCGCACAATTAGCCCTGAGAAATTGCTACAAAAGCAAATGCGGATTCAGGGGGATCTCGGAAAGCAAATAATTAATCTCGCAGCTCGGAGACCTAAACTACCGAGCTTGGGGGCAATCGTTATGGAATAAAATACTAGGGTCACCCAAGGTGTGGCCCAACAGAGACATCCAAGACATTTGGGCTTGAGGCACAAGAGGCCCAACAAGTCCAAACCCTAACCCTAAGGTAGCCTCTATATATAGTTGGTTAACCTAAAGAGGTACACATCTTCTAAGCTCTCTCTCAATTGCATATACTGCACACAGAGCACACACACCACCCCTGGGCTAAACGCCTCCCGTGTAATCGAACTACGTGGACTTTGATCCCTCTTCAGGGTACGTAGGCCCTAGGAATTGCTCCTAGGTCAAGTCCTGGTGCTTTGTGATCGCAGATCCTCTTAGGTATTCAATCCATGGATGCTTGGGGGAGAGCTATTTGATCCTATATCCACATCCTAGCCCACCTAGGGTTAGGGTTTATGTTCTATGACAGAACAGTCCCTATTTATTATTTCCTTTATGTTTAATTTTGTATAACAAATAGATTTGCACGTATTCATGAGAACGAGCAATTCTTATATTAAATATTGGCATTCCGATACAAAATAATTTAATTCGGAGAAAAAACTATCACAACCTCACAATGTTTGTGTGTGTATGATAAAGCCTTTTACATGTCTCAATCCAACACTTAATAGGCAACTTACTTTTTCCCCCTATCAAATCTTAGGCTTACCATCCCAAAAGTGTAACATGGGAGTCGAAAAATCTGCAACTTCCCAAATTCTACACGCCATGAATTTTAAACGTTGGAAGATTTCTGGGTTTTCTACGTGAACCACCTTTCTAAGGCCACTTTTGGGAATCCAATAAGGAGAGGGTGGGTGTTTTCTTGCTAGGGGTATTTTGGCACTTTCACAATAATAACATGGCCCCCACCATAAAGATTAACAGCAATTAGGTTTTTTAAATAGTTTTGTCATTATTTCTCTTATTTATCCTAAGATTTTATAATATATAATAAACTCTTATAATTGTGATTATTATTTTTTAGAAGTTATATTTTTGAGTAATACTTTGACAATGCTTTTCCCAATTTAATAGTTATATTTTTGTCATTACTTCTCTTGTTTTAAAAGCTTATGGGTATTTTTACATCTTTATCCTAAAATTTGTAATATATAATAAAACCCTTGTAATTGTGAATATTAATTGTTAAAGTAGTTATATTTTTTTAGTATTACTTTGACAATGCTTTTCCCAATTTAATAGTTATATTTTTGTCATTTCTTCTCTTGTTTTAAAAGCTAATGGGTATTTTTGCATCTTGATCCTAAAAAATCTCAATAATAAGTTAATGTCATTTTCTTTGTTATAAATTGTCTTTGCATACTGCTTACTGCACAAGATTTTTTTTATGGTTTTGTATTACTTCTTTAGCCCCTTACAGTAAATTTTCTTATTTTATTTTGATACCAAGCAGGTGACAAGATTTAGAAGCTTAGTCTGCGAGGACATGACAACTTAGATCAAGTAAGTCCTCATTAACAAATTTAGACGTAAGGTTAATACAATATACAGTTTCTTTTCATTTTTGATTGTGAATCCGGTTTTAAAATACCATATGCTTTGATTTATAAAGGACAATACTAAAATTTTTATTAAAGGCTAAAGGAGAAAAAAATTCCTTTTATCTTTTTCAAAAGAGCAACTAATAAAATAAATAAATTTTAAATGCAAAAATATATATGATGATTTCAAAATGCCCCAAAAATATTATTTCCATCAAACTGCTGTTGACCATTTGCTCGAACTTTTAATCAAATAAAACGAGGGTAAAAGAGTAAAAATACCCTTTATCTTTTTTTTAAAAAAAAAAAGTTACTGACACCATAAACAATTTTTGGATGCAAAAACACCTATAATAATTTTAAAAAGGTCTTAAAATGCTATTGCCATTAAATTCGTTTGGCTACCATTTATTTTGACTTGTTGGCCTCATTATTTTGTCCAATTGTACTTCACCATGATTATTTTAACCGCATGACATCTCCCAGTTTTAACCTAGTTGTCATTTCCATTTGCACACACTCTCTTTTGACTTTGCCACCGACGTGCAAGAGATCTCCCCGAGAGAATCACAACAGCGAGATCTACATCCCATCTAACGGTAATGCCTTCCACCAACCTTTATATTCAACCAATTTTTAGAACGTCTTGTGCCTTTGACACCACCAGTGGTGGCACCCCAGTGCAACGGTGATAGCGTCGACCTTCAACCTTCATCTTCAGTACATGAATGACTTTTCTTCTTCTATGTTTCTTCCTCCAACAACACACTACACCTTCGCTGCCGTTAGGTAAAAAATGGGAGAGGTCCACGTCATGCGGTCAAAATAATTAGCGTGGAGTACATCTTGACAAATAGTGAAGCCCAAAAGTTAAAATAAGTACCGTATGACACAATTAATGATAATATCATTTCATGGGCCTTTTAAAATTAACGACAAGGGGAACCCCGGTGGTGGGCCGTTACATAAAAAGGAAAACCACCGGGGTTCCCATCGAAGCGCGGGACCACCATCCCCGGAGCCTAGCTCTGATGCCTGCGTGGTGGCCGGCCCCCACTGGGGCAGGTATTGTCGTAGAAGATCAAGCCCACCAATATCTTCCCATTTTACATTAGGAATGGAAGAAAACCCTTCTCTTCTTGTTGAAGGCTGAACCAATTTGACTGCTTCCATTGAATTCATAGGCAGACCTTCAATCCCATCCATCTCTCTAAGGTAAGCTTGAAGGAGTCTGAGTCCAAAGTGATCAAATAGGAAAGCCAACACATTGAAAGTTCTTGTTTCTTCAATCGTGACCTCACTAGATAGATGGAGAAACTTTAGTAGTTGTTCATATTGAGATGACTCTGACTCGTCCAGGGATTCATCAGTTCCTTCACCGACAATTATGGAGGAAGAAGACCCTTTTGGAAATGAAGTAATCCTCACTGTTCCTCCATACCTCCATTCTCCAATTCCACCAGGTAGCTTCCATTCGTAATATCCTTTCAAACATAGAATAAAATCCACAACTTTACTCATTGAAGCACCTTTGTTGAGGACGTTGCAGAGAATGAGGCCATTGCGAATGGCAAGGCAAAACTCCTCTTCGGAGGGCTCTTTGGCCAATCGACGGTCCCGCGGCATCCAAACCAACTATTCATATTAATTAAGGCTGTCTCAATAAATACTATCCCCGTAATAACCACTCAATGTCTGTCCGACTTCCCTATGACATTCCCAATATTCATAATCCTTCATGAATCCCTTCTGCACGAATAGATTCTGACCGTGCTCGAACTTTGAAATTTGAAACACCTACAGTTCACACACGGAAAACTGATCGCGGTACTTGAATTAGTTGCTTGCGCCAAAGAAAATTGAATGAACTCTTCCAAACCCTCCAAGAATACACGAGTTAGTTGTTTTCTCTGAGTTAGACGATTGTACATCCAACTCCTATCACGATCGCCTTCCATACTTCCCCAACCCAACCCTACACAAGGAGTTTGTTTCATTATGATCAATGTTTTCAACCCAAGCATTGGTTGGGATGTTGTTTGCATCCCAAATATATGCAATGGGGTCATACCCCAGTCCACAAAACAACATGTTAAAAATATAAGTGGCATGTACAATTGGCCATTTACGCCAACCAATTGCCACTTAATCAACAAAGTGAGAAACAAACACATGCATTGAACTAAGAATAGATCCAAGCAATCAACTAGAGAATGAGGATAGTACACCAGAAGATGGGGACATGCAAGTGGAGGGGGTAAACAAAGAATAGCAAACTACACATTGAATTAGGGAATGAGCAAACCATTGGCATTTCAACATTATCACTTAGTAATATTTGACGTAATAATTTCTAGGACATATAAGTATTTGTGGATTTTATGAGGATCATATTAAAGGCTAAAGCAATGTTATAACATGGCATAGGATGAATTGGAGGTTTTCTAATATATATGGGGCAAATCCATGTGATTATTTTAGGAACTCTACCGTAAATAATCAAATACAAAAATGTTGAAATTAAACTAATTAATAGTATATAAGACAATAATATATAAGACTTAATCAAGTTTATATAAATATTCATTCTCTTACACTATTACCACTATAGTCCTTATTATGAATTCAGTTTGATCAAATCTTATATACCAAGAATTGGAAATTAGGATATACTGATACTACAAATTGATCGTTTGGTTCAACTAATTAAGATGTGTTGAAATCAAAAACTAGAAGGTGCTTAATATATAAGACAAAAGAAAAAAATATATATGTTCACCAGAACTTACCTCCGGAGACGAGGGCGACGGAGACCGGGGCGGAGAGGGGCGGATGGAGTGAGGGTGGAGCAGAACAAGGCGAAAGGAGAGACGGCGAAGCGCGAGATGGAGTGCCGGAGAGTCGAGCGCCAGACAGAGACGGAGCATGGCAGAGAGATCGAACGGTGGGAATAGATGGCGCGCTATCAACAGAGACTAGGGCGGGAACGGACAGCAAGCTATCAGTGGAGACGGGGAGAGAACGACGGACACGAGATGGAACTGAACAACTTTGACCTGAAGCATTTTATGCTTCAATTTGCGACGGAAATGTCTTTCGTCGCAAAATGCAGCCTACTTTTTGCTATGAAAAACTATTCCACCACAAAAAGGCATCAAAACTGACACCTTTTTGTGATAGAAGAGGTATCTGTCGCAAAATGGAGCACTTTTGACACTGTTTCGACGGAATAGTCTTCCATTGCAAAACACTGCGTGCTTTTTGCAATGGAATATTATTTTGTTTGAACCTTTTTGCAACGGAAGAGGTATCCGTCACAAAAAAGGCGTCACTTTTGATGCAGTTTTGCAATAGAAGAACTTTTTCTTCGCAAAAAGCCTCCTGCTTTATGCGACAAAAGACGTTTCCGTTGCAAAATCAGTTATTTTTGCATAAGTTCCCAAACTTTCACAAAAATTGTGACAGATACACTTTCTATCCATAGAAAATTGCGACGGATACGCTTTTTATCGAACAAATCGACACAATTTGCGACAGTATTATTTCTATCACAAATTTACTATTTTCTAGTAGTGCCCCATCAGTGGTAGAATTAACCAATAGAGAAGGCAATGAAGGGATTGATTCAAAAGTTTCAATTATGAATCAAATTTCGGAGGAATTGAGGAACCCCGATGTTAACATGATTGAATTGTGTGGACTTGGTGGTCTAGGGAAGACCACTATAGCTAAAGAGGTAGCAAAGAATAAAAAGGTATTTGAAAAGGTGATCATGGCCACTGTTTCTAAAAAATTGAACATTGAGAAGATTCAAGATTAGATTGCTGAGAAGCTGAGTATGCAACTCAGTGTAAACAATAAAGACGTTAGAGCTTTTCATCTATGTGAGAGGTTGAAGCAAGAGAAGAATATGCTCCTGATATTGGATGATCTTTGGGAGGAACTTGACCTAGGCAAAGTTAGAATTCCCCTTTTTAGTGTTGAAGGTTGCAAAGTCCTACTAACTTCAAGAAACAAAACATTACTGTAAGATCTCATGAAATGCCAAGAAATTGTCGAAATGAGTGTTTTGTTAGAGGATGAAGCATTGGAGTTGTTCAAGAAAATTGCTGAACTTTCTATTACTCAAGCAGTCCTGAGTTGATATATATAGCCACTAATATTGTTCGAAAGTGTGGAGGCCTTCCGCTAGCAATTGCTATAGCTGCCAAGGTCTTAAGGGACAAAGATATTAATGAGTGGAAAGATGCCCTTGTGCAATTGAATAATCCTTTCTGGAGAAACAACACATTAACAAGAGAGGTGGATCCCATTTTGAAATGGAGCTATAATTGTCTAAGCTCATCAGAGTACAAACAAATTTTCTTGCTCTCCGCCATGTTATCTCATGATCCCTCAATTGAAGACTTGCTCATCTACTCTGTGGGGTTAGTTATTCTTGATGGCATAAAAAACATGGAGGATGCTCGTATTGGAGTCTCTACTATTGTAAGTAAGCTAAAATCATTAAACTTATTTCTTGATAGAATTTCTAGTCATCATGTTCCAATTCATACATGACGTCTATTGAGATTTTGCATTACAGATTAATTGCATCCATTGAAGATTTAAACCTATTTTGCGTTGAATTACATGTGTTCATATGTAAAAGGTTGAAAGAATGCCTAGACAAAAAATATACTTCAAGGTTTTGAGGGAGCTTACAAGAGAGTAATGTTAGTGACCTTCCAGAAGAGTTGTATGGTCCAAGATTACAATTCTTTATGATAAATAGCACAAGACGGGATTTGACCCTACCCAGTATGTTTTCCAAATCTTCAAAGGAGCTGAAAGTGTTAGTTCTCTATGTGTTTTGATGATTAATAACAATTGTAAACAAGTACGAATGTTTTTAAAATGACAAAAGAGTCAAAATCATTCTGTCACCTCAAAACTCGAGCCTAACTAAGCAAACTCGAGTTTTCTGCAAACAGAGCTCATCAGGATATTTTCAGCATAACGAACTCGAGCCTGAGTAAATAGACTCGAGCCTAAAACCTCATGATATAGTAATAAAGAGTTTACAAACGAGTAAACTCGAGCCTGTATAAACAAGCTCGAGTTTGCCCATGGCGGGAAGATTTTCTAATTAAAATGTATCTCTTTAAACTCCAGAGTTTATTCTTTTTGAGTAGAGTTCACTTGTTTCTATGGCTATAATTTGATGAACACTCGAGCCCAAGTATATGGACTCGAGCCTAATACTTTGTGTAGAGTTTACTCTATGGTTTGACAAACGAAGAAGAGTTTACAAAATAGGTAAACTCGAGCCTGTTATTTCAAGCTCGAGTTTTCCCTTGGCAGAGAGCTCCCAAGTTTTTCCTTCTTTACAAACTCCAGAGTTTAAGTTCAAACCTCTAGTTCACTTCAATATGCCATGGAATAAATTAAGCTGAACTCGAGCCTAAAAATATGAACTCGAGCCCTTCATCTGAAGAAAGAAAAATGAGTGTACAAACTCCAGAGTTTGTACTCGTGCTCCAGTCCATCCTTTCGAGTAACCAAAACTCTTAGGCATGAATAGTGTTAAACTCGAGCCTAATCACTAATGGACTCGAGCCTGCTTAACTTGTGAAATATTACTCCAGGTGCTCATACGACAAAAAGCTTAGAGATCATTCGAACTCGAGCCTACCTTCGTAAACTCGAGTTCACATGGTGAAACAAAATACAAACTCCAGAGTTTACAGCAAACTCCAGAGTTTGCTCTCACAGAAGATAAACCAGATAGTCTAAAATGCCTTACGAACTCGAGCCTGACTTGGAGAACTCGAGTTTAAGACGAAAGCAAAAATGATCGTTGCTAGTTTCATCCTGATTGTTTTAAACTACAAACTTACCATGTTTATGCGAATTTATTGCATTCATTTAGTATATTCAAATGTACATTTAACCACTCTATATTGAGAATGTTTCAGGTATTTAGTTGGATCAAAACAAACCATTGAATTAGCGCGAAGAATCAGAAAGCATAATGATTTCACGCGTCCAGGAATTTAATCAGCCGAAATTCAGAACCCAACGGCTATAATCCTCATCAAACTGAAATTCAAATGAAGAACATGCAAAGTTGAGAAGTAACGGTCACATAGCAACACACCACTATATAAGGAGCTGATTACAAACTTCGAAAGACACGAAAGATTAAGCAGAAACGAAAAGCAAAAACCCAGAGAGTCTGGGGACTGGACGTAGGTCAAGAGTTTAGACCGAACCAGGATAAACTTTCTCTGTCAAGCTCTTCTTCCCTATCTCTTTACGTTTAGCTTCAGCTTGGGTGCAAAGTTATTATAAAAGTTTTAAAATCCCCAATTCACCCCCCTCTTGGTGATTTCCTTTCATTTTCAGAAAGTGTTAGCATTTACTAATGTGCATTTTTCATCATTATTATCCCTAATTTTCCCACCTAAACTAAAAGCATTGTGTCTACACTCTTGTACGTTAGAAGACATAGATGAGGTCAAAAGCTTGAAGAATTTAAAAGTCTTTAATCTTGCTTATTTAAAATTCAATGGCTACCAATTGAATTAGCAAAGTTGATTGGTAATAATGACATTAGATCCAATGTTTTCCACTCAGCACATAATAAAGTTGTAACAAAGAATGTATCCAATAAAACTTTCAAATCACTTTTCAACAGCAAGGTATGTTGTGATTATTTTATTCACATTTTATCTTCTTACAAATAAAAATCAAACTTAATTATGTGCAAAATATATTTTCCAGTATAGAATTATATATTACTATAGTTCTATATATAATTCTATAGTGAAAAAGATATTTTGCAGATAATTGAATTTGATGTTTAATTGTCAGAAGATAACATGTGAATAAAATAATCAGGACATACGTTGCTGTTGAAAAATGATTTGAAAGTTTTATTGGATACATTCTTTGCTATAGCTTCATGATGTGATGAGTGGAAAACATTGGATCTAACATCATAGTTACCAATCATCTGAAGATGTCTTAAATGTGGAAATCCACTTCCTTCTTGACTATGAAGAACATTTGCTTGTGCATTACATCCATTTAAATACAAATCTTCAACTCCTTCCAATAACTTTGGAAGCCCAACCCTTCAAAAGGATGCTACTGGATAGCTAAAGTTTCATAATTGTCTTGCCATTCCCAATGCTTTCCTATGGATATTTTGTATCTCTTCAAATTCATATCTAAGAACAAGTTCTCTTGCAACATAGAGATATTAGGAATATGAATATCTAGAGAAGAGAGTGGAAAATCTGTTAACTCATCAAGACTTGCATTTTCATTATCTTCACCATATCCTTCATCTTTCCACTGGTGAAAACTATTTCCAAGGTGCAAAACCTCCAATTTCTTTAAGTTAGATTGAAGGTTCCGTGGAATCAGTTCGAGATAGTACCAATGAGACAAATTCAACATTTGTAAAGAAGTCAACTTTGCTAATTCAATTGGTACCCGTTGAATTTTAGAGTAAGCAAGACTAAAGACTTTTAAATTCTTCAAGCTTCTGACCTCAACTATGTCTTCCAATGTACAAGAGTGTAGACACAATGCTTTTAATTTATGTGGGAAAATGAGGGATAATAATGATGAAAAATGCACATTAATAAATACTAACACTTTCAGCTCCTTTGAAGATTTGAAAAACATGTTGAGTATGATCAAATACAAGTTTTGTGCTATTTAGCATAAAGAATTGTAATCTTGGACCATGCAACTCTTTTGGAAGGTCACTAATGTCATTCTCTTGTAAGCAAATTCCCTCAAAACCTTGAAGTATATTTTTTTTCTTGCCATTCTTTCAACCTTCTACATATGAGCGCATGTAATTCAACACGAAATAAGTTTAAACCTTCATTTGGTGCAATTTGTAATGCAAAATCTCGATAGATGTCATGTATTGTAACATGATGACTAGAAATGCTATCAAGAAATAAGCTTAATGATTTTAGCTTACTTACAATAGCAGAGACTCCAACAATAGCACCATCCATATTTTCTCTATCAAGAATATCTAACCTCACAGAGTACATGAGCAAGTCTTCAATTGAAGGATCATGAGATAGCATGGTAACGAGCAATAAAATATTTTTGCCATCTAAGCTTTGACAATCAAAGCTAAATTTCAAAATGGTATCGAGCTCTCTTGCTAATGTGTTGTTTTAATTGAGAGGATTATTCAATCGCATAAGGAAATATCATAATTTAGTAAAATATACCTATTGAAAATAGGTGAATATGGGGTCTCAAATATTGGTGGGGATTTATCACAATTTTCTAGGGCAATTTATGCTGAAATTAGAGGAATTAAAGTACTAAAAAACCCTAAATGAATCTATGAGTCATAAAATATTGTGATAAATCCAAAGAGGCAACAAAATAATTATTAAAAATTAGAAAATATGTTGTCTCTAATTTAGAGAATTTTTGGGATTATTTCCCTTGAAAAATAATGAGGGAAAAATTAAAAAGTATTGTGGGGCCATAATTGACCGCATAATTTTTAATATTTTATGTGAAGCATAAACTACCAATGTCACTAAAAAGTGTGTGAGATAATAATTAATCCTAATTAAGAAAATTGTCAACAATTAGTAAGGGATTAATTAAGTAATTTTTGGTTAATTGTTAAGCTTGGATTAAGGGAAAATTCAAATATAATTATGTAAAACCCTTTAATTAGTGGTTTGTGGCTAAAATTAGCATAAAATATATTTTCTAATTAATTGGAAAATATGAAGAAAAATTGCTGAGATTAAGTAATTTTAAGCCTAAATCGAAGTATGGACCAATAAGAAAATTTTGTGAAATTTTTAAGAAAATTGAAATATAATTAATTAATTAATTAATTAAAAAATAAATATTTATATTATTTTAAAAAGGGCCAGCCGAATTTTGGGGAAAAAATAGGATAAGAATGAAGATTAAAATATCATGATATTTTGTTTGCAAGTTGTATTATAATATAATATAATTTATGTAAAAAGCAAATAAGATAAATGACCACGGATAGAAATTAAATCCTATCTAGAAAACCATGGACAAGATTTCTAAAGTCAGAGAAGATTATTAATGGGTGAACTTTTATCTCGGACTGGACTGTTTCAGAAGTCATTTCCGTGATCGGTAGAATACCTAAGTAATAAGACGAAAAAGGGTAATCTGTGAAAGAGGCAGATAGTCACAATTTGGAATTTGAAGGAAATAAATTATAACTCAACATCTGGGGATGAGTTGATAATTATCTGGACATATTTGGAATCAGTGAATTTTTGTCCAGAAGATGACGTTTCCGGAAACAATTTCCGTAACCGACGGCGTTTTTCCGAAAATCTTCGGCTGCGCCCAAAATGTCCTGAATGAGATCAAAAATTTATTTAAATCAAATATTTTGAAAGAGGAAGAAAGGATCTTCAGGGATGTTGGATATGGAATTTTGAGATTTTGCAAGATTACGCGATTCGAACACCGAACCAGGACTTTATCAGTAGAAAACTTCTTGAAGAAGTAAGTGACATCATCAAAGTACATGGGTGACATCATTGGCATGATGTCATGGCCTTGAATGATGATGTAAGGAGGTGGGTTGGATGGCCAAGATCGTGCCAACTCAGCGAAGTGCGATCCTACGGTCCAGAATCCATCTGATAAAGGATGAATAGTATCCTGAAAATCCTCTATAAATAGCACCACCCTCCCTTCACAAATTTCACACCATTCTCACTAGCCAAGGCTGAATAGGGAGCAGCAAGGAAGAGGGAAGGAGTCTGGGGAATTCTGTAGTGAAGCTCTGAGTAAGTTTTTCGGTCCTTAGTCTTAAGTTTCCGTAGTTCTTTCGGTAGTTAGAGTAGAAATGCTAGTACAGTCTTTAATCTTTCAAGTATGATTAGATATCATATGATAGGGGTATTTTAGTCATTAATTTCGAAAATCATGGTGGGGTCGGAGTTATGGCAAAATTTTGGAAGATTAGAGTCAAAGTAACGAAGTGCTGGCGAAATTTCGCCGATTAGGGGGTCAGGGGTAAAATGGTCATTTTGACTAAAAATGTTCGTCGTAATGATAGATATTTAACAAGTACGTTGTTATATTGATAGGATATCTCTGATAAGGTTCTGACCTACTGTCGTACCGTATTCCGCTAGAAATACCGACGACCGTCAACGAAGGTACGTTCGCGTACTGTAACACTAACTCTGATGGATATAGTATGCGTGTATGTGATATGTATATGGTATGTTTGTGATGTGTGTATGATGTGTATATATGTGGGGTGTTGTTGGAATGCATATTATGTTAGAAGATAACTGTATGCATGCTGGGAGCGATACATCTGTAATGCTGGGAGTGATACATCTGTAATGTTGGGAGCGATACGTTTGCATGCTGGGAGCGATACATGTGCATTGGTTGGGTGTGAGTTATATGTTGTGTTAATGTTGTTCTGTAACCCATATGTGTGTATGTATACATGAGGTTAACCGTTACCTAAGTTCCGGTGCGGATCTCAGCTCTTAACTTAGCGTCAGGGTCAGAAGAACCGAGGACCGAGGAGAGAGGAAAGCAGCAAGCTCAAGGATCCAGCTGAAGACTTTCTGATGTTGTCCTTTACTTTTGAAAAACTCTCGGTTACTGAACCGCTTCTGTAATTAGTCAGTGGGCATTTTGAATATATATATCAGTTACACTCTTGCTCCGATGCTCTACTCTGATGAAAAAAAATTATACTGCCCACGGAAAACGGGATGTTACATTTTTGGTATCAGAGCAGTAGTCCTGGCATAGATCTAACTATGTTATAAACAAACCTTTTGGTGCCGAAGGCAAGGCTAGTCTATGTGGGTGCGCCAATTAGTCGCCGTGAACTCAGTAAGGCCCCCATGATAGACACTTACCTGGCCAATTGGTTTGAGTAACGGAGTTAGGCTCTACGCCTTTTTAAAGAGCATGTTTTGAAAATGAGTGCTGATATCAGTCTCTGATAGTCCTGATGACCCTGATAACTCTAATATCAGCCTCTGATAACTCTAATAATCGACAGTTTGTACTGGACGATAATTCTATCCTAGCACAGAGCTCATACGCGGAGCTGGACCACGCCGGATAAAACCCCGAGACCAATGAAGATAAATACATGCAGTATTTGACTCATGTAAGGGAACTACGGATACAAAATTCCGTACCCGTTTCTGAGTAGACCAAATCAACGAAATTTTGAACGAGAGAAATATTGCGGGTGTGTATTCGTTTGTAGTGAGTACGGTAAATGCTGGGAGCAATGTGAATAGTAGAGTGATAAGAGCTGGGAGCAGTATAAATACTAAGCGCGATAGAGTCTATGTGCAGTGTAGATACTAGTGCGATAAAGTCTACGGTATGCTAATTGTTTTCCTTGTATAACCAAACGTTTTCCCTGACGAAGGAAAAGAAGAAGACCTCAGTGGTCCAAAGCCGATGATCGTATGATTTTGAAGAATATTCCTAGTAGCCGGTGTCAGTAGAACACTTCAAAGACGAACTTGCAGTCCGTATTACGAAAGACCATTTGAGATTTTAGATAGTGTTCCCGTCAAATTTAACTAAACCTCTGTGACGTGTTCCTTGTTTCTTAGTTATATTCGACCATGATCATGTCATTGAGTAGGAGGTATCTTATGTTGTCATGGTCTATGGGAACCATGGAGACATTTTTGGTATCCATTTTGATATATGTGGTGTTGACCGCGGTGTATGGGAACCACGGGGAGACATCATATATCAAAGGGGTTAAGGTGCATATTTACCAATGAACTATTAAGAAAGGAGCATCTAGCACAAATATTTATTGAAGGTATCTTAAATACAAACAAACCATTAAAAGGTGTTAAAAAACACAGCGCCGTTATGTTTTACCTAACGGACGTTTATTTGATGTCCAGGTGGCTCCTTCATGTCCTTTACAGCTTGGCGTCTTTGAGAAATCAAACGATTATCCCAGCCTTCGCGACCTTCTATTTTCCTCTCAATTTTTTCCTAATCTTTATTTTTCATCCATTGCAGACCTAGCCAATCTTTGGTCGTTGGTCATATTCCAAAATATCAGTTTCTCATATTTGATTCTTCTTGCTTTCGTGTTTGTGGGACTTACCAAACCACTTCCCAGCTGTCCTTCATTTTCCAATTCTAAATCCTTCCAATCCAAATCAACAGCGACGATAAATTAATTATATAGTGAATGGAATACAGACGCTTGTCAGTAAAGTTGGATTTGCATCAAGCTTTAGTGGAGTTCTTGGCTGTGAGTGTGTGGTTTCGATGGAGTGGGAAAAGCAGAGAGAGAGTCAGAGAGGTAGAGAGAGACAGGCAGCCATGGTAGTGAGGAAGGTGGGGAAGTACGAAATCGGGAGGACAATTGGGGAGGGAACCTTCACCAACAAAGAGACTGGCGACCGTAGCACCATCATCGATCAAGCACAAGATGATCGACCAGGCAAGTGTAAAATTCCCTATTTTCCCTACTCGTGACGACCCATTTGTTAGTGGACAAAAGCGATGTAACCTTGGAAAACGGGACTTGTTTGCTCTTTAGTAAGTGTGAAGGCTTTGCTGATTTAAAATATAAAAATTTCTCTGAATTTCTCTTCTTCTTCTTGGTTTTTTTAATTGAAGTTGTGATTTCCCCTGCTTCTTCATTTTGTTGGTGAAACGGCTTGTGGCAGTTGATCGTTTAGAGCTAGGACTTACACTACAAAAAAGGTGCCACTTTGTGGCGGTTAATTTGTAGAGGTCAAAATAAACCGCTACAAATATGCGAATTTGTAGCGGTTTATACCGAAACAAAAAAAAAACGCTACAAATGTGAACCGCTACAAAACTGTTACATCAACCGCTACAAAGTGTGTAATATTGAAATTTGAATATTTCGAATCCCGCCAAGTTTATTTTTTTAAAAAAACTATGTTCATATTTGTAGCGGTTGTTAGTATAACCGTTACAAAATGTGATATTTTGATTTTTTTTTTTTTTAAAAATACCAATGAATTTTTGTAGAGGTTTTGAAACCGTTACAAAACGCAAAAAAAAAAAAACCGCTACAAATGTGAACCGCTACAAAAACTGTTACATCAACCGCTACAAAGTGTGTAACATTGAAATTTGAATATTCAAATCCCGCCAACGTTCATTCATTTGAAAATTATATATATTTTTTAAAATACTAATGAATTTTTGTAGCGGTTTTTAACCGCTACAAAACATTAAACCGCTACAGAATCCGTCACATCAACCGCTACAAATGTTACGTATATCCCTATAAATATCCCCACCACACCTCATCTCACACACTCATTCATTTCTTCCCACTCACTTCTCTCTCGTTTTCTCTCATTTCTTCCCACTCCTTCTAAAATCTTTGATTTCAATGTTTTATTTTTACTTCTTATAATACGATACTATTTTTTTTCCTTATCCGAACTTTAAGTATATTTCCTCAATATTCCTTCTATCATCATCAACTTTCTTTATATAATCAAATATCATCTAATGCACAACATAATTTTTTTGCTCAGAGGTGGACAACACAATAAATCCTTATTATCTACATATTCTCAATATTATACCTACATAATATTTATACTTATCTAACTTAAGTTAGTCATCACCACTTAGAATGTATAAACAACCTCGAGTCAATTGTGTTACCTCGAGTCAAGTTATTCCAAATACACTAATGAATTTATATTGCCTCGAGTCTCCAGAAAAACTGCCACGAGTCAGTCGCCTCGAGCCAAAATAATCTATGCCTCAAGTCACCTATACTAAAGAACCATAAACAGCCTCGAGTCTAGCCCATATGCCCCGAGTCACGTCAACTATTATTAATTGTTATTAATCGTGTGACTCGAGCCTCCAGTACATGTGCCTCGAGTCAATAGACTCGAGCCAAGATTAATATTGCCTCGAGTCAATTTGCCTTCTGAAACAACTGGTTTGATTAATTCTTAATCAATTGCCTCGAGTCAGCTAGATTGTCACCTCGAGGTAATCATGTCTACTCTGATATAGATTGTTATGATTCTTGGTTTGATGAATCATTTCTTATGCAAATCATATTTTCTATCATGAATATTTGTTAACCAATTTGCTAAGTGAGTTTCAGATATGATTAGGCAAGTGTTTAACTACGAATTACCATAAAGCTAATCATGTGTCAGACGCATTTAATGCGAAATCAGAAACGAAGCGTGAAAACGGAAAGCAGATTTCTGGGCACTGATAAAGCAACTCCAACCATTTCCAATGAACACTTGGTTTGAAATTCAACGGACAAACCGAATAAAGAATGAAGAACATATGCTGACATCTGGCGAAATTGAAAGAAGAACAGAACGACTACAAATCAACGGATATAATTTTGTTCTGTCTCAACAGCTAATTAAAGGATCTCAACAGATAGACAGATAAAATCTTGAAGAAACAACAACGGTTATAATTGCTCAACTATAAATGCTTGAAGCATTCAAGGCTTCAACTACCCGAACTACTGAGCATTCAATTAGCAATTAATAGCCTTCATTGTTCATACATATAGCAGTGATATTTACGATCTTTCAGTGTTTACTTATCTACTCTTCTAGAGAGAACATATTACATCCTGGTAAGAATAGTGTGAGAATCACAAGTCAGGGGACTTGGAGATTTGGATACTTGATTACAACTTGTAAGGGGGAGTAAGTTCTAGTGTGAGAATTACTTCGAGAGTTACAGGTGGTGTGTAATCGAGTGAGTTGTGTAATCTTGATTCAAGTTAGTGAAAACCCAGAGTCTGGGGACTGGACGTAGGTCAAGATTAGACCGAACCAGTATAAACCTCCTGTGTCCATTCTCTTTTATCCTTTCTCTGTTCATCTCTGTTTCATTGACTCAGTACAGAGTATTTTTGACAAAAAATTTTATATCCCCAATTCACCCCCTCTTGGTGATATTCCACCTCCTTCATTTGGTATCTGAGCATAGGTTTCTCAGTTGGGCTTAACATCCCGAGAAAAAGATCATGGAAGGAATATTACCTGATGGTGCTTCAATCAACCGACCACCGAGGTTCAATGGCGAGCATTACCCATTCTGGAAAACAAAGTTCAAAGTGTTTGTGATGGCAACCGAGTTTGGTCTATGGCAGGTAATAGAGAATGGTGACTATGTTCCTACAAGAATGGAAGGAGGTATCACCGTTCCAAAGACTGAGGACGAATTTGACGACAATGACCGAAGAAAAGTCACACTCAACAGCAAGGCCGTCCTAATGCTTCAAAGTGCTCTCAGCCAAAAGGAGTACTTTCGAATATGCAATCTCTCCACAGCAAAAGAAATGTGGAAGGCATTGGAGATTGCATACGAAGGAACATCCGGAATTAAAGAAAATCGAATCAATACTCTTACTACTGAGTATGATTTGTTTAGTATGAAGACCGGAGAAACCATTGCTGAATTTCAACTCCGCTATACTCATTTGACAAATCAATTGGCGGCTCTGGGGAAAACATACGAACAACGCCCTCAAGTCAGGAAGATTCTCAATGTTCTGACTAAAGAATGGGAAGCGAAGGTTACAGCTATAGAAGAAGCACGAGGCGAATCAATGACTTCAGTTGCTGCTCTCTTCGGAAGTCTATCCGAATATGAAAGTAAATTAAAATTCAAAAAGGGACTAGAAGAAATCAACAAAAACAAAAACAAAGGCATTGCTCTTAATGCTGAAAAGGATAAAGATTCTAGAGAAGATAATGACGATGCTGATGATGAAGAATTAGGAATGATGATCCGAAGATTTAGAAGATTCTATAAGAGGGACCAAGGCTTCAGAAATAAGTTCCAGAAAGGTGGAAGTTCAAATAGTAGAAGCGAATACAAAAATAAGGATCAAGTCATTTGTTATGAGTGCAAGAAACCTGGCCACTACAAATCAGAGTGCCCACAATTGAAAGGCAAAGAGAAAGAGAAGAAGAAGAAATTCTACAAACAGAAGGCTCATGTTTCTTCCATCTGGGGAGATGATGGATCTTTAGAAGAAGAGAGTGGGGAAGAGGAAGAAACAGCCAACGTCTGCCTGGTTGCTGAGGAAGAAAAACCCGATAATAATGATGAGGTAAATGTTCAACCTTCTTATGATGAGCTATTTGATGAATATAGTGTTATACAATCTGAATACGAAATACTTGCTGAAAAATATTTAGATTTGAAAAGAAAAAATCTTACTCTGGAACAGCAAGTCAAAAATCTCTCTTACACAAATACTGTTTGTGAAGACTGTCTGGATTTAGAGAAAAGAAATTTGTATCTTACAAAAACACTTGAGAAATTTACTAAAGGTAGTGAAATGCTCAATGTGATTTTGAAAGATCAAAGATTTACAAGTGATCGTTCTGGCATAGGATATAATCCTATCTTTGATAAAAGGAAAGGCAGGAAGAAAACAGGTGAAAAATCCTATTTGAAATATTTTCGGAAAACGGTTCATACTTCTAATCCTTTTGCACATTGTAATTACTGTAATCGTAAGGGTCATAATACCTCATCTTGTTTCCATAAAAAGGATAAAAGAGACAAACCTGTAGGGAATTATCAATGGGTGCCAAAAGGAACCTATGTTTCTCAGGCCCAGACTAACCACAAAGGACCCAAGAAAAAGTGGGTACCTAAAGCCTAATTTCTTTTGATTTACAGGTATGTCTGAGAGCATCAAGAACAAATAAATGGTATATTGATAGTGGATGCTCTAGGCACATGACAGGGGATCAGGCTAAGTTTGTGGCAATATAAACAAAAGATGGTGGTAGAGTCACCTTTGGAGGAAACCAATCTGGTAAAATCACTGGAATTGGAGAAATTGGTACAAAGAATGGTCCACTGATAAAAGATGTTTATCTGGTCGAAGGCCTTTGCCACAACCTTCTAAGTGTCAGTCAAAATGCTGACAAAAACAACTGGATTCTTTTTGATTCTGAGGAATGTCTTATTGTTAGCAAGGATGATCTTCCATTGGATAAAGGTAAATTGAAGACATTATTCAAAGCTCCACGAGAAGGTAACTGCTATACACTAGAATTACCTAAAATTGATACAGAAAAATGTTTTGTTAGCAACTTGGATGAAAGTTGGCTGTGGCACAAAAGACTAGCTCATATGAACATGCTACAACTTGACAAGTTGGTAAGAAAAGATTTAGTTATTGGTTTACCCAAGCTTCAATTCAAAAACGATATTATTTGTGATGCATGTCAAAAGGGTAAGCAAACTAAGTCCTCATTTAAGAATAAGCTTCAAATGTCTACTAATCATCCTCTTCAATTACTCCACATGGATCTCGTGGGTCCAGCTAGAGTAAAGAGTCTCGGTGGTAACTTATACACTCTAGTTATTGTAGATGATTAGTCTCGTTTTACCTGGACTATGTTTATGTCATCAAAAGATGAAACTTTTGACCTCTTTACCGTGTTTTCCAATAAGGTGCAAAACGAGAAGGGAATCTATATTTCAGCTATCCGGACTGACCACGGTGGAGAATTTGAAAATCAAGCTTTTGTTGAATTCTGTGATGCACATGAATCGACCACAACTTCTCAGCTCCAAGAACGCCCCAACAAAATGGTGTAGTTGAAAGAAAGAATCGTGTGCTAACAGAGATGGCTCGTGCAATGTTGAACAAAAATCAAACATCACAAGTATTCTGGGCAGATGCAATGAGCACAGCAAGTTATATATCAAACCGGGCTTACTTGCGAAAGAAGTTAGACAAGACACCTTATGAGCTCTACAAAGGAAGGAAACCCAACCTAGCTCATCTACACATCTTCGACTGTAAGTGTTTCGTACATAACAATGGTAAGGAAAATTTGGGAAAATTTGATTCCAAAGCCGACGAATGTATTTTTCTTGGATATTCAAATAGGAGTAAGGCGTATAGGGTATTCAATAAACATACTCATCTAGTTGAAGAATATGTTCATGTTGTGTTATGTGAATCCAAAACTAATAAACCTTTAGATGATGATGATGAATCTGTTCACAAAAATCAATTCTTTTCAAAAACCACTCCAGCCTCACTTGGAAATCATGAAAACGTTTTTGAAAACAATGATCAGAATTCTGCAGAAAATTCTGATCAATCTCAACCTAAAGCTTGGAAATTCATTAGAAATCATCCTTTGGACCAAGTCATAGGTGATATAAATCAAGGAGTGAGAACTAGGAAAAGTACTTTAAATGAAGTAACATTTTCTGCATTCATATCCAACATCGAACCCTCTAAAGTTGATGAAGCCCTTTCAGACAATGATTGCGTGATAGCAATGCAAGAGGAGTTACACCAATTTGATAGAAATCAGGTTTGGGACTTGGTACCTAGGCCTAAGGACCATCCGGTCATTGGCACCAAATGGGTATTTAAGAACAAACGAGATGAATCTGCAATCATTGTCAGAAATAAGGCAAGATTGGTTGCCAAAGGCTATAATCAAGAAGAAGGAATTGATTATGAAGAAACTTATGCTCCAGTAGCAAGATTGGAAGCAATAAGAGTTCTTCTGGCCTTTGCATGCGTTAAAAGCATTAGACTTTATCAAATGGATGTTAAAAGTGCATTCTTAAATGGCTTTATTCAAGAGGAAGTTTATGTAGAACAACCTCCTGGTTTTGAAAGTAATCATCATCCAGATCATGTGTATCGTCTTAAAAAGGCTCTTTATGGTCTCAAGCAAGCTCCTAGAGCTTGGTATGAAAGGCTGAGTAAATTCTTATTAGAACAAGGTTTCATTAGAGAAAAAGCAGACACAACACTCTTCATTAAAACCAATAAGCTAAATGAAATTCTAATTGTACAAATATATGTTGATGACATTATTTTTGGTTCTACTAATGAATCTCTCTGTGAGGAATTTTTGAAGAAAATGCAGGGTGAGTTTGAAATGTCTATGATGGGTGAGTTGAAATATTTTCTCGGTCTGCAAATCCAACAACGAAAGGATGGGATATTTATCTCACAAACAAAGTATCTCCGTGACCTACTCAAAAAATTTGGATTGGAGCATTGCAATGGTGCTGAAACACCAATGAGTTCAACTGCCTCTTTGGATGCCGATGAAGAAGAGGGAAAAGATTTCAACATAACCAAATATCGAGGGATGATTGGATCATTACTATACTTAACTGCAAGTAGACCTGACATTCAATTTAGTGTGGGAATGTGCGTAAGATTTCAATCTGCTCCAAAGGAATCACGTGCAGAACATGTAAAGAGAATCTTCTACTATCTTGCTGACACAAAAGAGCTTGGTCTTTGGTTCCCTAAGGATCAACAGGAATTCCTGGTTGCATACTCAGACTCAGATCATGCTGGATATAAAACTGACAGGAAGAGTACAAGCGGACAATGTGAATTCTTTGGTGGATCACTAGTGTCATGGTTCAGTAAAAAACAGACTTCGTGGCAGTATCTTCAACAGAAGCTGAGTATGTGGCTGCCTCTAGCTGTTGTGCTCAAGTGTTATGGCTGAAACAACAATTATCTGATCTGGGAGTCTATTTGACACGAGCACAATCAGTCTAGCAACACACTCAAGTAAGTAAGGGGACGAAACTTTGTTTAACGGGGGGAGAAATGTAATACCCTAATATATAGAGCAACTATCTTTTTGTTTATTTATTTATTTTTCTTTTTACTTGGATATATATATAGAATAAAAACAAAATCTTAGAAGTCAATTTGCGGGCTTGTGCTTTCGTTGAATTCTCGATTCATATGTTTGAGTAGTTATATATAAGTTCAATTTTTGGTAAAAATTGTTAGCTCTGTTTGATGTTTTGATGATTACTAAGATTTAAAATAAGATATACATTGAAGAAAGATAAGAAAAATGTCTTAACTTAGCCAAAATCATAATTTATCAGATGAATAAAGTTGCTGTCAGAAAACCTCGAGTCAACTGGTAAGCCTCGAGTCAAGTTATTCAGAATGTAAGATCCAAACGTTTTATTGCCTCGAGTTTCCCAGAAAGTTTGCCTCGAGTCAGTCACCTCGAGTCTAAGAAATCTCTGCCTCGAGTCATCACCACTTAGAATGTATAAACAACCTCGAGTCAATTGTGTTACCTCGAGTCAAGTTATTCCAAATACACTAATGAATTTATATTGCCTCGAGTCAGTCGCCTCGAGCCAAAATAATCTATGCCTCAAGTCACCTATACTAAAGAACCATAAACAGCCTCGAGTCTAGCCCATATGCCCCCGAGTCACGTCAACTATTATTAATTGTTATTAATCGTGTGACTCGAGCATCCAGTACAAGAATGCCTTTAACGAAGCGTGAAAACGGAAAGCAGATTTCTGGGCACTGATAAAGCAACTCCAACCATTTCCAATGAACACTTGGTTTGAAATTCAACGGACAAACCGAATAAAAAATGAAGAACATATGCTGACATCTGATGAAATTGAAAGAAGAACAGAACGACTACAAATCAACGGATATAATTTTGTTCTGTCTCAACGGCTAATTAAAGGCTCTCAACAGATAGACAGATAAAATCTTGAAGAAACAACAACGGTTATAATTGTTCAACTATAAATGCTTGAAGCATTCAAGGCTTCAACTACCAGAACTACTGAGCATTCAATTAGCAATTAATAGCCTTCATTGTTCATGGGGACTGGACGTAGGTCAAGATTAGACCGAACCAGTATAAACCTCCTGTGTCCATTCTCTTTTATCCTTTCTCTGTTCATCTCTGTTTCATTGACTCAGTACAAAGTATTTTTGACAAAAAATTTTATATCCCCAATTCACCCCCCTCTTGGTGATATTCCACCTCCTTCAAAAATGAGACTCTATTTTTATCATAAACAATGTTCCTACCAATATGTTGGGTGATGAATGAGTTGGCCTTGGCTAAAGGTCTACCCTTAAAACATGGTGTGTTTAATTGTGTACCATGACTCTGATGTATGAAAGGCTCTTAAATTGGTGTGTTGTGATTCTGAAGTTTTTCATTAAGCTTGTTTTTCTCTATGATTCACAAGATGAATTCTTAGTAATTAAAATGCTCTGTTTTTAATGGAAAAGCATAGAAGAATAGTGTAAGTAACTTATGCTTAAGCAAGACACACACATGGAGAAAGGTCATAGATGGATGAATTGGTTCGTTAATTGTGGGTCCAGATGACAAAATGATATTTAGGAACTCATGGATTAAGTTTGTCATTAAATTTAAAAGACTTAAATTTTTACAATATCTCTTGAAACCCAAACTATACAAGAATGGATCGTTTATCTTAGATAAATATGCATATCAATAATTAGAGTTTCTTACTAATCAACATTCAACACATACAAATCCAATTCATCCAATAATTGTAAATATTTTGAGAACCATTATTGCGACATTGCTCTTTTCATTTGTGAAACTTACTTAGAAGGTACATGCTCACACATACACGTGTCATGTTTTATGGAGTCCACTCATCAAAATGGGTTCAACTGGTACCTTTTTGGGATTCTAGCTATTTTGTCATTCCTCTGTTTGAAACTTGTAGTTGAAGAAAAAAATTGATTTGTTACTCAAGTAACATTTTGTTACTTGAGTAATTTCGAATAGCTTCTCGGAATAATAATGTTTTGAACCAAAATTACTTTACTTGAGTAATATTTAAATATTACTTGAGTAATTTTGTACAAGTTAAAATATATTTGACAACCTCTGAACTTACCTTTAAAGTCGATATTACTTCAGGTAATACCAAGAATTACTCGAGTAATTTTCTACTGATTGTCCAAACGATATTTTGTATTCTGTGAACACTCAACAACTTCATTAGATGGGGATTACTTGAGTAATTAAAACATCTTACTTGAGTAATTATAATCTTAACATAATTAATATTTACTGATTCAAAAACAAAATTTCTTTTCAAGAAAAGGCTTAAATCAATTAAGTTTTGTTATCATCAAAACTCCGAGAACCAACATAGCTTAAGAATATGGATAAATTGAGTTGGGTATGGAATTATTTGGTTATTATATAATACAAGATGTAGAACCTCAATTATTTATATTGAGTAATTGTGACTTAGGTTGGAAGAAATGTGGATTTTACTTTTGTAAGGCTCATAGATGTTATGTTTATGTCTCGTAATCTTTCTTTGTTCTCACTTCAAATGAATTACTACTTCAAAAAATCTTTATGATTTGGCGCAAAAGTAGAGAGAAATCTTAATTTTTGGTCTTTATTTCCGTATACAACCCTTGAATGAACTTCATGTGGAGAATTGTTTCTTTGAGGAGATATTCCCATCAAATATTGATCAAATTCCACCTGTTATGGACCTAGTCAAGGCCCATTAGCCAACCGGCGCACACAGGGGGCAGTCCGCGCAAGGATCGCAACACCCTAACTGAAGGTCCTAGCCACCAGGGCGGTTTGCTAGATCCTCGGATACACCCGACGTGGGAGCCGGAGATCTAACCAACAAGGTACACTCTATATATACGTATAGGAGATACGCCACCAAGGTACACAGTTCTAATCCCTGAACTAATCTACATACAGTCACACTGTGCACACACCGCACCCCTTTGGCGAAACGCCTGGTTTTGTATAGTGATCCACCCTTCTTCTGTACGCTTGCCCCATAGGCATACAGGAGGAGCACATCGATCCTAGATCAAACCCCCAACCTACCACTAGGCTGGACATCTGAGTTCTACACCAGAACAGTGGCGCCGACCATGGGGATTGATAAATTTCAATTCCCGTGACCAATGAGGGTTAACACCCGTAGTACAAGCCAGAAGCAGCCCGAGATGGTTGGAACAACGGATCAACGTCAACCACCTCGGCAACCACAGCGCACTGAGCAGCCGATCAACCCTCTTAGTGACAATGAGCAGGACGTTGAAGACCGGCTATCACAATCGGAGCAACATAGTGAAGAACCTCTCATCCCCGACCATGATCAACCTTTGGAGGACAACCTGTCCGACACGGAGTCCTCGGCTCCGCGAAATCATCACCACGAGCCACAGAATTCCAACCCCATTATCGAGCCAGAGATCCCGGCTCCTAATCCAGATACGCTCCTCCTTCAAAACTCGCTACTAGCAATGATGAGGCGTATGAATAACATGGACAAACAGAACACACTGCACTTCCAACAGATTGACGACAGGGATGATAAGACCTGGGAAGAGGATGAAGAAGGGGGAACCTCGCGTGATCAACAAAGCAAGCAGGAGACGGAAACCGGTCAAACCAAAAGACCGGCTTCCTCGAACAAGAAGTCAAGAGCGAAAAAGATTTCCCGGTCAGAAAGGCCACCCTGGCCTCCTCCAACCGGGTATCAGGGAAGAAGATACGTTGGACAGCTTGACAACAGCCCTTTCTCAGATGAAGTCCACAACGCTCGCTTCCCGGAGAAGCTCAACCTAACAAAATTCACAAAATACGATGGCTCCCAAGACCTGACCACCCACGTGGAGGATTTCGAGATGGTCATGTTCGTAAGAAGACTTAGGAATCCCA